>JAABKJ010007545.1:30319840-30512514 GCA_011634705.1 Andricus grossulariae | reverse complement strand
CTTGGAAGTTTTCAGAAAATCGTAAAATCTTTTGGAATCACTTCAAATTATTGAAATCTATTAAAAATTCCTTGGAACCTTTTCCTAAAATATTTCAAATCCAAATCCCAAAATCCCAAAATTCCTTGGAATATTTTAGAATACCCCAAAATATTTCAAATCTTTTAAAATCCTTGAAACTTTTTAAAGCTCCTGAAAATTGCTTAGACGTTTTAAAATACTCTAAAATCTTAAAAATCATTTGAAATCACTTAAATTATTGAAATCTATTAAAAATTCCTAGGAATATTTTCCTAGAACATTTCAAATCCTTTGAAATCCCTTAAAACTTTTAAAATCTCTTGGAAATTCCTTGGAAAATTGAAAAATACCCTAAAATCTTGAGAATCCTTTGGAATCACATCAAATTATTAAAATCTAATCAAAATTTCGCCGCATATTTTCCTAAGATATTTCAAATCCTTTTAAAATCTTTTGAAACTTTTCAAAACCCTTAAAATTTTCTTGAAATCTTTAAAAATACCATAAAATCTTTTAATTCTTTGGAATTCCTTCACATTATTGAAATTTATTAAAAATTCCTTGGAATCTTTTAGAATACCCCAAAATGTTTCAAATCTTTTTAAAACCCCTTGCAACTTTTCAAAGTCCTTGAAAATTTGAAAAATATCCTAAAATCTTAAACTTAAACTTTGAAATCTTTCGAAATCCCTTGAATTAAATAGTTTAGCAGTTTCTTGGGCTTACTTTAAATAGGAGATTTAAAGGTCCATTTTGCGTGACTTTAAAAGTTTTTTCATTATTTTCCTCGAAATATTCAGGAAATATCCTGCGAGAAGTGAGTGCGTATTTTTAATCGCTAGTTTTTTAGGTGTCCTCATACTCCTGGACGGTATTGTATTTCAAAATATTTTAAAGATTTCACAAAGGTTTCAAAGGTTTCAGAGATTCCAAATTTTTTTGGAAAGATTTCACAAAGATTTCAAATGATTAACGAAATGTATTGAAACTATTGAAACCCAAGGATGGGAGAAGAAAAATGCAGGACTTACATTTTTCTGATTAAGAGATTTCGCCTTGTCAGTAGTCGACCTGTGTAGGCTCGGATCCCTGTAAACTTCAGGTGTGAATCTAGCTTGAGTTCGCTCAGCAGGTTTTTCTTCTTTGACTTCGGCGGGGACGTTCGTGACACTCGAGGTTTCGATAAATGAGGGAGGTTGACTCGTCGGGTTCACCAGAGACTTCCATTTGCGATCGAAGGTTGATGTGAGGCTGGTCAGTAGATCGCTACCTGTAATCAGAAAATCGGATGATAATCCTCCTTCTCAATAAAAAATCACTTCATGGATAAAAACATTGAAAGCCTCGATCGATCGGTTTTGTTATTGAGCACAAAAAATAAACTCCGGGTGTCAAGTTATAACCGGCGTCGATATGAAAACTTGAAATAGAAAAACAGAGTAGCTTAGGTGCGTTCTGGCTAATTGCGTGAGATCATTCCTGAAATCATAATCAGCGCTGCAATATAATCAGAAAAGGGCGTACAGCGATATTTTCGAGACAACAGCAACAATGACAACAGCAAAGTTTGGATAGGAAAAATGGTGTAGGCATGAGGTAGTGACTTGATAGTCGTTGTTACTTTCGCAAGAGTTAGGCACAAGATTTCAGTTCCAGGATGTTAATTCAAAGAGGAAATCTCGCTGAAGGAATTCATAATTTGCTTCACAGACCCCGTTTATTTATTTCCCACTTGAATGATCCCAACAATTTACTAATAAGCTGAATAATGTATTTCCCAAATTAAAGTATCCAATTGAAAAAAGCGTATCTAACAAATTGCAACGATAGTTCACAGTAAAGTCTCTTAATCGACTCGATTGAAATGGCAAAAATCTATACTGAAAATAGTTGAGAGGGAAAAAGGGAGCAGCTGTGAGGCCTGGAATTAGTCTATCACTAGTCGATGCAGGATGTTTGGTTGATCATTGTCTGAGGTTGAAAAAACTGGATCAGGATCTATAAAGAAAAACCAAGCTTGAGAAAACGACGCAGATTCGGCAGCAGACAAGCACTTTGTGTGCGTGTAAAAAACGAAACTTAAAAGCCATTCGGACGAGCCAGCCTTTAGCTTGCTTTAACTCCACGGACACTGTTCTCGGCGTTCCGATTTACCTCTGATTGTGAGAATTCGGTTTACAATCTTGGAGGATACCCCGACACCGTCTCCAGACTCTGGAATCCCTGGCTGGAGGAACTGTAACTGTGGCGAAGACCGCTGTGATTCGGATGACGGAGTTGGCGAGGTTGTTGTTGTAGTTGTTGTAGCTGCTGCTGCTGATTCTGCTGCTGGGATTGTTGGTAGGGAGGAGGGGCTGGTGATGAATGGGATTGGGGATGACGCTGGTTCTGGTTTTGGGATCGGTGTCTTCGTGAGGGTGCCACCGGACCCTGCGACACTGTGTAGATGGGCCGATATGTAGCACCAAAAACTCGGGCTTGCTGCGTGCCTACGCGTTCAATCCCATCATCATTCATCAATCGTACCAGCACCAAATTGCAGACAATATAGGGATTCATTTTAGAACTTTACGTTAAAACTAGCCAAAAAATGAGTTCAAGATTAATTTTTTTTAAAAATAAGTTACTACGTTGACCTGATTGTTTTGCTACTCGAACACAAAACAAAAAGGCTGAACTATCATATGGTGTCTACTCAAATCCTGGAAAAATCCCTGACAATTCCAGGTTTTTGCCAGGCTTTTTGAAGAGGTATTTTGGTAGAAAATTCAACAATTTGGTTTAAGATGAACTCTTTTGTTGAAAATTCAACTCTTTTATTAAAAATTCGTACTTTGGCTTGAAATTTCAACAGCTTTTTAGCAAATTCAACTATTTGGGTGTAATTTCAACGGTTTGGTTAAAAATTCAACATTTTGGTAGAAAATTTCACTATTTGGTCGCAAGTTAACGTTTTGGTCGAATATGAAATTTTTTGTTGAAAATTCATATTTTTGGGTTGAAAATTAAACTCTTTTTTTGAAAATTCGTATTTTGGTTTAAAAATTCATCTCTTATCGTAGAAATTTAATGTTTTTTGGTTAAAATGCAACTAGTTTTGAGAAAATGAATCCGTTTTTGTTGAAAATTCAGATATTTGGTTCAAAATGACCTTTTTTGAAAAATCATAATTTCGGGTTAAAAATCCAACTGTTTTGTAGAAAATTAGTAATTTTTGCTTGAAATTTTTAAATTTTGGTAGAAAATTCAGCTATTTGGGGAAAAATTTAAATGTTTAGTTGAAAATGGAATTTTTTGCTGAAAATTTATCTTTTCGCGTTGAAAATTCAAGTGTTGTGTAGAAAATTCGTCCTTTTAGCTTGGAAATTCAACAATTTGGTAGAAAATTAAACTATTTAGTTGCAACTTAATTTTTTTGTTAAAAAATTATAATTTTGGTTTGAAAATTCGAATTTTTTGGTAGAAAAGAAAGAAAGTTTTTTGGTTGAAAATGAAATTTTTTGTTGAAAATTCATCTATTATTTAATATAAAAATTCATCTCTTTTCGTTGAAATTTCATTTTGTTGTTTTTAAAAATGCAACTTTTGGGGTAATTAAAAAAATACGTTAAGGGGGGGGGGAACGTCCGTTCAGGCCCGTATAAGTCCCGAGACCGGAAACCCTGAAATTCCTCCCAGAAGGAAGAGGGGAAGGCCCCCCGAAAATCTATGCTCAGATGAGTCCGGAAGCACGACTGAACCCAACACCACTGGAGATCAGCCAGAAACCGAAACAAATCACACCATCGATCAACCTTTCATTCGCAAAAGAGGAAGACTTCGCCGGGGAACGATCAGTATCCCAGTCGCACACCTCGTCCGCGTTTTCAAATGGAAAATATTTTAACTGAAGATCAATTTTTTCTACATATTTTAAATTGTTGCTTGGGAATTTTTATTTTGAATTAAAAGTTGTGTTCAAAAGTACCATAAAAGAATTAGATCAATCGAATACTTTGCGTTTTGTACAGGCTCTTATATAGAAGAATATGGTTTTTTTGTTACTAATGATATTAGAGTATATTTGAAATGGACTATTTTTTATTTTTTCATAATTCTTAAACAGTTTTTAAACAGGTTAAATCTTCAAATAAAAAAAGTATTGAGCCCTTTGTGAAATAAGTGTAATTCAGTTCTTTGTTTCGCATATTCCAAATTATTGTTTCAAAAGTGTTATTACGCATTTAAAACTGATTGGGAGGGTCATATGAGAGAATTAGATACATTGAAAACTGCACGTTTTATGGAGGTTTTTGTATTGCAGAAAATTATCTTTTTTCATCAAGGTTATAAAAACATTTTTGCACTTGACTTTTCTTTATTGTTTATTAACTTTGGATAGTTTATAAAAATTTGAATATTCAAAAAAAAAAGTACCAAGTCACTTTAGAATAATGTTTTCTTTAGAAAAACATTGAGTCCAACCATTTTTAGTTTAAAGACGGTTGAAGCTCACCGTACGACTTGGTACGACTTACGCTGCCTCAAAAGCCGACATTTCGTAACCAAGCTTGAAGTGCTTTTAAGTGTGCGATTATATGTGTAAGAGAACATGTATGCGAATTGTGTGTTATTGTTTGTGAAAAATGAAGATTAAATAAGAATAATTTCAAAAATAACTTTTTTTCGTTGAGAATTCCCGTTTTGAATGATTGATCATTTTCTTGAATACTGAAGGTTGTGAATTCTTATTGACTTTCGCTCATATCAATTTTACTCCTTTTCTTCATTGTAAAAACTAGAGATATCCTTTTTACTGTATCATTTTTAGCGTGTCCTGTTTTTCAATAGGATAACTTTATGCTATTATTTTCAATGTACAACGAATGAATCTGGGTTTCCACCCACGGCCTCATTTTAGTACCACTCGGAACTGTTTTTTCTTAGTCCTATGCTAATACCTGAAATTATCCCTGAAATAATACTTTGATTTTGCAGTGCTAGTGTGCGCTGGTCATGCTACCGAATAGCATAGTGGGTGCAAGTACAAAGTTGCATATTGCAATTTCAGCTTGATTGGGCAAATTTCTACTTTTGTCAATGGCTTCTGTACTGCGGACATCCTTCCTACCCTCACTTATACGCCTGGGTATCTCTCGGTCTATCTTTCAGTCATTAGTGAATAAACTTCCGAGTTACGCGTAATCATCAACTTGCTCTATCTTTTCTATGTCTAAGGCAATGTGGCATACCGCCTACGCATCCCTCCTTTCAAACAAGAGGATTTATTTATATTTTTCTATTGCGGACTCTCTCAAACTGTTCAGGAATTCCAAATAAAAAAGTTTAATGTTTAGAGGTTCAATTTACATTACTCAGGCTTTAATTTTGAGATCGATTTCTAATGTCTCTGGGATTCTCGGAAAAATATACTAGAAAAGGCTTACACTTTTTTATTATTGGGTTTGGATATTTTTGAAATCACAAATCCTTATTTTATTTTTACAGTTCAGCATCCTCAGATGTGGCAACCTTCTGGAAGTTTCATGTATCGGAGACGCCAGGTTCTTGTGTGGAAGGATGATGCTGGAATTTCTGAGTATATGTGGTTAGCTAAGGGCAATGTAGACATGACGCAAGTCGATACCGACACTTTCCATGTTATCAAATACTTGGAGCATGCGGAAGGCGCAGGATATTTCGTTGTACACACGATTACTATTAACCGCAGGGAGGTTGTTGTAGCAATTGACAATAAACGCGATTATAACCTTAATTCATGTAAGTATTTATTAGGCTAAATAGAGGGCCAAATTTTGGCTTAATTTGGGTACGGCTATAATAATTATTTTGAAAAAATTTCTAGGTTGACATAGCAGGCCTCGGACTTGTTTAATAAATTCAAAATAGTCTCAATAGTAGCATATATTTTGAAAACTAGTGGATCAACAGTGCCATGTAATTTTATAAAAAGCTAAATCGAGGAACTAAATATTTTCTCATCAGACATACAGGTCACATCTCCGATAAAATCTCGTAAAATGCTTTCGAATCTTTTATGGTGCATCCTAAAAGCTCTCAAATTCACTAAAATCCTTTCAGGAAACCGCGAAATCTGTTGTCGAAATTCTCCGAAATTTACTAAAAAACACGTCAATATAAATTTTCACTAGCGAATGCTGGTTAAAGGCATGCATTGTAGCTCACAAATTTTGGTGCAAAAAATGCCCAAATTTGAATTGAGGGTAGATATATGACAGAAAACTTCAACAATCTTGAGAAATAATTATTAATGATAAACAACAACATCCTCGCCAGCAATCGATAAGTAATAAATGTATAAAAACTAATAATCTATCCTCAGCGCCATCTGGCGGCATCGAAATTAAGAATAAAGAAATATTGAAGCCGTGTGAGAAAAAAATACATCAGAATGCGGATCTACGTTTTTTGCACAAATTATTATCATATCAATACTGAAAACTGTAGAATTAGATATTTGTGCAACTCTTAAAAGCAACTCCTTACTGAAATTAGAGAGATTACCTAATATAGCATTAAATAAAACTTCAAATAGAATTACATATTACCAGAATTTAATTACAATGACTTCAGAAGACATATCTCGCAATACACCCTCAATCACAATATATTTCTATCAAAACTAAAAGAACAACTTACTGAAATTAGTAAGGCTATCTGATTTAATTTTCACTAAAAGTTTCAGGAAAATTAAAAAGATAAAAGCAATGGATGAAAGTGCCTTTACAGGACACATTTTAGTGTATCCCAAAAAAGGAAATGTTTTCAAACCCTATAAGCAACCCTATAAGCTTCTAAATGTAACCCTTCACTGCAACCCCTTACTTAAATTAGTAATTCCTTAGTAATAATTATAGAGGCCTTAGTAATTCAAGTAATGGGTGGCTTTTAGAGATTGTTGAAATATACTGTCCTAAACAGTGCATTCAGGCAATTGTTTTTAAGGAATTTTGATGCATTATTTTTATTTTTAAATTTTGTTTGAAGTTTCCACTAGAATTCGATCAGATAGCCTTCTTAATTTCAGTAAATGGATGTTTTGAGGTGTTATTGAAATACATTATTATTAGAGGTTCTTGATAGCCTTTGTTATATTAATAAAGAGGTGGTTTTCAAGAGCCGTTTGAATATATTTTCGTATTTCGAGTTTCAAGGGTTACTGTGTTGGTTATTATGTGTTTGAAATTTCTTCAATAATATTTATTATCCGCATTATAATAATTTGTGCGAAAAATATATCTTTCCATTATCATACTTTTTGACTATGGCGCCAATATTTCTATTTTGATAATATGAATGCTACCAAATGACGCTGACGATAAAGTATTGGTTTATTTATATTTATCACTTGTGGATGGCAGTAGAAGATGTTCGTTTTGACTATTTTAATTATTTATTACATTTCTTGAAGTATCTTCTGGACTTTCCACCTTAATATAAATTTGTGAAAATAGTAGCATTAGTTTCGTCTTTTCGTAATTAGTAGTAAAATAGATGCATCGTTGGAAAAATGTTAATATTGTCGTCAGACCGAAGCATGGAATGGTAATATTTAAGTTTGAAATTCAAAATTTCTGCATTTCTTGAAGTAATTTGTTTGTGTATTTGCACTCCCATGCGGCATACGGCACTGAATCTGGGCATCGAATAACCGAAAAATGTAATGCTTGGCTCAGTTTTATTAAACAACTATTGGCTGCCCTGATTGGGCCAAATTTGAGCCCTGTTTTTGACTTCGACAATTTAAAAAAATTTTAAACTTATTTCAAATCAGTATATGTGGGGGAAAGCGGCACACCTTTCATCCTGAATTTCTAAACGCAATATTTGCTTCTCCTAGGTACAAAGTATAGAAGCAAGCAACTAAAAAAACCTACGAAGAAGAAGAACCTAGAAAAAGTATTATCGCGTAATCTTTCGAAATTCAGGAAAATTCCTTAAATCCGCATATGAACCGAAATGCATATTTTAAATTATCTCAAAATTTATTTAGTTCTAAGAAATCCCTTGATTCTTGATAAAATCTTTGCAATTTAAGGAAATATTATAAGATGTTTAGAATTTTTCTGTATTCATTAGAATCCGTTAAAATTCACTTTAAATCACTGCAAAAAATTCCTTAACATTTACAAAATTTCCTGAAATACCTTTTCATTGTTCGAAAATACCTCAAAACCTTTAATATCCTATGAAATCTTCCAAACCTCTTATGAAGTTTAGGAAATTCTTTGCAAAAGTATAAATTTTGTTTTAATCTCTGAAAAGCCCTTGAAATCTTTGAAATGTTATTATATTCCCTAATTAATTCTTGTCAAGTCCTTTAGATAAACGGTTGCTCGTGTAAAGTGATATCAAATTTGTGAAATTGTATATACAGCAGTTGGTCAATTTAATTATTTATACCTGCCTATGTGAAATGCAGAATTAAGTGTGCGCTGCTTGCCCCCACGCATCAAGATTGGTTTGTTTAGTGTTCAAATTTGAGATTGATTTTAAGCCTCTTTACTAATTGTCAACCTTTTTTTTATGTTCACACAGTTCAAGTGTTTCTACCACCACATCACATATTCGACGTACTAGGAACAGCAGCTGGTATTTATTGGGATCCGGTGGAGCTCAGATACATCACGCGATTGATAAAAAGCAATATAATTCCAAGTACTACGGACTGTACGAATTACCTGATTACACCCGCATTTACGGTGGCTGATGACCTGCACATAAAGTATTACCATTTAAGGTTTTTAAGGAGTGATCGTAGTTTACACATTACGGGAATTGAGCCTACGTGAATGAAATAACCATTATTAATGTGTAACTGAAGCACACAATAAACCATGAAAATTCATGAAAATGATGTAATATTTTCTTGATTTTCACCTATTCCTGCAGAAAAATTTCAGTATCTAAAAATTATCATTCCTGACCTCTTAAGTTTCCTTTTGTTGGTTCAATCACTAAAATAAATAAAATAATGCATCTGATTGGACTCGCACTTCAGCTAGAGCCCAGTCGTAGCAGCGTACACTGCCGGTAAAAATTGCGTGTTTCCTTACAAAAGTCGGATTATAAATAGGCTAGACTTAGAAAATGACTAACTAAATCGGATCCAGGATGAATTTTGCTAGACGTGTACTCTGCGCTTAGCGCTCTATCCAGAAGGTGAGTGCTGCCTATGGTGGTAGCCTGCAGTGGCTGCCTATAGTTTGGGAATCAGTCCCGACTCAGTCGGGAAAAAGGATCGAAATATTCATCGTGGATCCCGACTCCTGAATTACAGTTCTCAGTCCTGAATTTTTGAACATAATCCTGGATGTTTGCGATTCACTTTCAAATTTCCGGTCCTCAAAACTTATCCCTAAATCCGCATTTTTCTCATTATAAGAGGCGCTAGCGATCATACATAAGTGCCTGCGAAACTCGAACTCAAATTAAGCAAAGTAAGGTTTTTTAATGGAAATTTGAAAAAAATGAGTAAAACGAAATATGAAATTTGGACTGTAGATCAATAAAAAATAAACTGCAAAGTTAGAAAGTATTATTAAAGAGGGAACGAAAGATTTGGTAGGGAGGTAAGTTTTGACCAACAGTAGGTGATGTAGATCTTACCTACTGTTGGTCAAACTTTGCCTCTCTACCCCATATTTCGTTTCCTCTTCGATAATGCTTTTTGACCCTGCAGTTCAACCCTTATTGGGCTGAAGTCCACATTTCTTATTTTCTTTCACTTATTTTTTATGACCTTTAAAAGTCGTTCCTTTGCTCGCAGGCCGAAAATAACATGTAAACTGAAAAACATCTTGCGAACTGTAGAAAGATTGGGAATAAATAAAAGCTCACAAAGATTAAAAAATGAGTAAGGAATACTAACAAAATTATAAACCTACAGAGATGCATTTTTAACCAAATTATCGAACTTTTCAGCAATAGAAATTAAAATTGAACCAAATGGTCGAATTTTCAAGCAAAACAGTTTCAACAAAGAAGTTGAATTTTGAATAAAGGATTTTTCCACCTGTTCAAGTTATTATTCAACTGTACCGATTAAGGGCCATCTTTTGCACAACTCGCATACTTTGTTCAATTTTATCATCAGAAAACGTACCAGATGTTGTATATAACGAAAACTGTATGTCTCCTTCGGAAAAAATCATTTTTAAGGCCGAGAGAGTTTTCTTTTCGTGAAAAAAGAATTTTTAAATTTCTCTCCTAAATAAGCAAGATATCATAAAAGAGCAGGAGAAATTTCTCAAAAAATTTTCCAGATGTCCTCCTTGTCTTCCTTATAAACGGTCAAATTTTGCAGAAAATTTGCAAAACATAAAAGTGTGGGGTTTTTGAAGAAAAACGATGTTTTTTCTTTGAAAAATATACTTTAAAATTCAAACACTTGTAACTTCCTGGACCGTTTTCTCATAAATCGAGAATTTCCGACTTTTGTATGTTAGTTTTTGGGACTTTTATGTGATTCCATTGAAATGTTGAAAAAAATGTGACAGATTTTAATGATTTTTTTTAATTTTGAAAAATGTTACAAAATTTTAGGAAAAGTTGAAGTAAATTTAAAAGATATTTAGGAATTTCAAAAGTGTAATAGGAAATAAAAATATTTTAATACTTAAAAATTGTTCTGAAAATTTATCAACTCTTTGAAATTTCATCCAAACTTCTACAATTCCGAAATATGTTTCAAACCGACACGAATTTTTTCCTAAAATGTGGTAAAATCAGGTAAGATGAAAAAAATGTATATGACAAACAATGTACATTTTGACGATTTAATAGGATTTTTTAATTTTATTTTAAGAGCATATTCAAAATAATTTGCAAGCATTAAAAACGATTTTTAAATTTGTCTGAAAAACCTGGAAGTTTCTAAAGGCAATTTTGTTAATATACGGAATTTTTGTTATACTTTACGAAAAATTTCAATCGTTTTAAAAGATATTCAGAAGATTTATAAATTTAGGTAATATTTTTTTTTATTTTAGGAGAAATTAAAATAGTTTCTCAATATATTTAGAGGGTTTTGACATTTAAAAAATCCAAAAATAATGTTCAAATTTTAAAATAATTAAGATAAATGTAAATTTCAAATTTTTATCTCTTTATGAATAAATTCTGACAGAAAACTTAAATTATTATTAAAAAATTAAAAAATTGTTTCATTATAAAGTGAATGATTATAACAAATATTATTTGAATATATTTGATACTTGTTGGAAAAATGGTGAATCTTCCTTGAAATTAGTATAATTTGATAAGAAGAATGCTTGTCATTCTTTCGGATTTTAGCAGAAAAAATCTGCCATATCGCTGTCATATTGCGATCTTTAATTTTGAGTTTCTCAGAACAGAATGCTTTTTTTTAACATTTATTCTGATTTAGCATCTTTGTATCTCTGAAGAAAGTTTCTATTTTTGTAAAAAAATAAAAATTTGATTTTTAATCTGTTTGAGGTTGTCAAATTCCATATCCATTTTTTTAGCCTGGATGCATTTTGTCAATCAAACCTCTTTCGCCTTGATTCAGCATCACATTATTTTAGGAGCGGAAGGAGTCTTTTCAAAAATTCCCGCCACCCTTCATTCATAAATAAATTTTCATTTCTCCTATATCTACAAACTGAAAATTCCGAAAAACACACAAATGGTACATTTTTTATAAATAATTAAGTTAGAAATATACTGAGCTTGTAAATATTCAAAACGAGAACAATGTCTCCAAAAAACTCTGAATAATAATAATAATTGTTGTTGTTCACTACCCAAGTGTCCTATAAAAGATTAAATATTAGTTTTTCGCAGTGTATTATTCTGAAAGAATAAAGTTTCTTTCTGCAAAAATACCCAAATATGACTTTTTTAAGAAGCTTATATGACCAACTATAGATATGAAAAATGATTGCTACATACTTCTATAATTTTGACTCAATTTCAAAAGCCAAATTTATCAGATTAAAACCTTATTAATGACCATTTCGTTTTTCGCCTCCCCCATCGCCAACCTTAGGTTTCACCGTCATTTACAATAAGGTTACAAAATTGTGAAAAAAATTAACCCTAGAACGGCACACCTCTTAAAGTGACTCTGATAGCGCCAAACGTGGGTCTGTGAGACCCACGCTCATATATTTCAAAGCCGTAGGGGAAAAAATCTGATTTTAAGGAATTTGAATAGAGGATTGAAAACCGGAAACATCAAGGAACACGAAGATAAAAGTTGAAAGTGCTTTTCTGCACTAGTTTAGAATTTAAAAATCTTTAAACTAAGACTTCTTCTTTAAAAACTTCAAAAATAGAGGTTATGAATTTTTAAATAAATTTATAAGCATGAGGTCTGCTGACAAAAGTGTAATTATTCAAAGCTGCGAACCTTTGCTTTGTGCAAATGTTCACCGCGCGAGATGGTTTGCTGAAATATATTCAATATATTCAAATTGAAACTGAGTTTCACGGTTACTGGGATCGTCACGATTACTAGTATATTTAGCATATATTTTAATTTGCTTCATTGTGCTAAAGATAATTTTTTAAATAAAATAACTTTCAGTTCTGTTTGAAAAAATTTCATATTTGTTTTCTTGTTTTAGTGGCTATGAGAAATTAGACTAGTTCCTTTATATTCCCTACGATTTTGAGTTTTATATTTGATTAGACTTTTATAACCCAATGTTTTAGAAATGAATTGATTACATTTTGTGAAATTTCTATACTTAATTTCTTGATTGAGTATCAAATTATTACTTCGATGAGCTCGAAATTGACGATGGTTCTTTTTGGCCTTCTTATTCGTCGTGATTCCACTTCCATAATGTTCAAATACTGCTCCCTTATTCTTGAGATTCACGCGAAATGTCAAACTCAAACTGTCAATATTATCGAGAATCGTTCCCGATCTTGCTGGCATATTCAAGTCAGGATGGAATGAGATTGAACAATTGAAAACCAAAAGTTACAGACAATAAAAATATCTCGAATCCGGGCAATATCGAACAAGGTCCCAGATAGTCTCGTCTCGGTGTGCATCTCAAATTTCTACGGCTTTTTATATCTTGTCCCCTCAGGCCATCATTACAAAATTCTGCAACAACCCAGTCAATCATATTGTAGTTTTCACCTCTGCACCAAGTGTACAAGTAGATCATGATATGCCTAAGAGAAGCATTCGTAATGAACATTGATATCATCTACTAGCATGATTCTTTCCCCATCACCGCAAGTACGTATATTATCATTTGAAGTTTCCCAGAAGGCGTCTTTTACTTCACATATTTTACTATCAACTAGAGTGTAGCATGCAATAATGAATGATCTTCTGATTTCCATTTTCATTCTAACCTACTGCAATCTGCATATAGAAATGTATGCTCATTGACATGCTGATCCGCTCTCTCACTCATAATCAAACCAACTCCTTGGTCACTATATGATTCACGATCTACTTTTGAATATAGCTCGAGTCGCGTTTTTTTTATCTCTCCATTTCTTATTACTAAACAAACAGCATTCCAAACACCCAGTCTTCATTTATTGCCCGAAACTTCACCTCATGAATGCTTTGCGTCAACCAAAGTTTCAATCCATTTAGATGCTACTCTATTGTTTGTATCAGAAATTGTTTAAAGTATCCGCGCAACTACCAAACTGATGCGCGAAATGTATTTGCAAGTAAAAATCATGTCTAAAATGTGTAGCCAAGTCGCCTTAAGGTGGTAAGTCCAGTTATAATTCCAGTGCCACCTAATTTCGGTCAATGCAGAGGAAGTATAGGGACAAAACTAGAATGGAAAGACTCATGGTTGATATGCGTTGCATACTGAGGAGGGCACCAGCCTTTTGCAGTGTAACAGTAGATGAGAAAATCTGTTTTATATGGTCCTGTAAATTCAATGATCAATGAATTTTCTCACAGATCATAAGCCTCCACACATTTCCCAAAATTTGCACAATTTTCAAATATTTTTAGCAATTACCATAAATTTCATAACTTTTTGTAAATTTGTATATATTTCGTAATAAAATACTAATTTCATTGAAATTTTAGCCTTCATTATTTCATTTTTCTTTAAAGTTGATAGCAATAGGCCCAAAATATTTATTTCTGTAAAATATTAAGCTTCATTATTTCGACTTTCATCAAAATTGACAGTAATTTCCTTTGATCCTTCCTCTAGTACATCTCCTCTGTCTATACGCAATCTCTCAAATGTAAATGAAGCCGAATTTCTTGAGCACCTCTCTACTTATGATTGGAAAATAATTTTTATTGAAAAAGATATAAATAGAAAGGTTATCTGGCTAACAAAATTTTCATCTTTAGCTATTGGTAAATTTGCGCCTCTTCATACCCTGAAACTAAAATCAGGGATTCATACAACCAATATAATTACAATTCCATTAAAAACAGGAATAAAAATGAAAAAATCTGGTTTTTCTTGAGGCGACTTGGACTTATTCCTCCAAAACATTTGGCTCCTGAATAAAAATTTTTCTCCCGCAGATCTTTTAACAGCCTTCACTACAAAATCCGCACTTCTTGCAAACAGCACTCCTTTCTCGTTCGCAGTTCCCTCTACCTTTGATGATACTAAATTATTCTTTTCTAACATATCGCAAGAAACCCTAATCAAAAAACACTTAGTGGTAAAATCAAATGCCCAAGGTTCAGATTGTATTTCAATTAAAATGATTCGCTTAGCTTTACCAGTCAATTGTCCTATTCTCTTGCATATCTATAACGCATCTCTACAGGTGAGAATCTTTTCTGATACCTGGAAAGAGGCGATTATTCGCCCTGTGCCTAAAATATCTAACCCTACCTCTTCCAAAGATTTCCGCCCAATATCCATCCTCTGTGCACTGGCTAAACCTTTCGAACGCATTGTCTATCAGCAACTTACTGCACATATTGAAACTAAAAATTCAATGGACCCAATGCAATCTGGGTTTCGTGCCAGGCAAAGCACCCTTACAGCTACCCTTAAAGTAATTTCTGACCTTAAACAGGCAATTGATAGAAAAGAAATAACTATTGTTGTCCTTTTTGACTTTTCTGAGGCGTTTGATACAGTTAACCATAATTTACTATTGACTAGGCTCAAATCACTTCACCTCTCAAATATGGCTGTTGAATGGTTTGAATCTTACATTAGTAATCGTTCTAAAAGATTACAAATCAGCAATGGCGAGCGTTCTGATTGTGGGAAGGTCAAGAGTGGTGTCTCTCAGGGATCCACGCTTGCATCCACTCTATTTAATATATATACCTCTGAACTTGGTAGCGAACTTCGTCATTGAAAATATCACAAATATGCTGACGACTTTAAGCTTTACCTTTCAGGGCCTATTGAAACTCTTAAGAGTTTACTTCAAAAGGTACAGGAGGATATTGATTTGATGATGCAGTGGGCCTTCATAAAACAGTCTCATTCTTAACCCTGCTGAAACTATGGCTATAATCATAGGACCTTCTTCCTGTCCTTCACTTGCAACAATTGCAACCTTGTCTCCTCTCTTGATCGATGGGCGCGTCATCCCCTTTGTGGATTCTGTGAAAGATTTAGGCTATATTCTTAATCGCTCCCTTACGTGAAATGAACAAGTTGCGAATATCTCGAGGAAAGCCTTTAGAGTTCTCCAACAGCTCAACAGGAATAAAGAATCACTTCCTACTTCAACGCGTATCCTCCTAATTAAAAGTCTTATCTTTCCTTTCTTTGACTATGGCTGTGTTGTATATGACGATATTACTGATGAACTGAATGCGGAGCTCGAACGTACGCTTAATGCTTACATTCGGTTCATCTATAATATCCCAGAAATCGAGCATATTACCTAGTATAGAGAAAGAGCAAGACTTCGTAACGTTGCCAAAAGAAGCCAATTTTTTATGGGTAACCTGCTTGATAGCCTATTTAGTAATAAAGCTCTTCACTATCTTCTTAATCTCTTTCATTTTATTGATAAAGATCAACCAACACATTTTAAACTCCGTCAAAGGAAAACAGTACCACAAATTCAGCCCGCAAGTGTGAAATGCAAAGATCTTTCGTTAATCGTGGTGTTTGCCTTTGGAATAAACTACCTATGAACATTAGGAATGCACCTTCACAATTTCACTTTAGAAAAACCCTTTTTGGTTACTTATTCAACACTTTAAATCTTACTATTAAAATTTCACATGGGTAACACTTAAATCCTTGAGTTTAAAACATAGATAAGCTTGTACATTAATGTATGTACTCTTCAGCATGTATATTTGCATATGTACACTTACAGTATTATTGGTGACAGACCACATCTAGTTATGTGTATTTTAGTTTATTTCTTTAATTCTGTTAAATACCTATTTTTTATTTTAATCGTTATATCGATAACCATCACATTTTAATTGTAACATAATTCACCTGTTCCTTATAGGGCTATCTAGGCCTAGGAACTTTTCATGAATAAATACAAATACAAAATACAAAACTCGAAAGAATAGAAAATATAAAGAAACTAGCCCAATTTCTCATAACAACTAAAATGAGAAAACAAATATGGAATCTTTTTAGACAGAAATGAAATTCTTCATAGTAACAAAATTATTGGTAGCAGAATAAAGCAAATTAAAATGTATGGTAAATGTCCCAGCAATCGTGACCATTCCAATAACAGTGAAACTTAGTTAAGATTTGAATATATTGTTAAAAAATATTCTAAATGTAACATTTAATAATAACAACAATTTATTTTTAGCATTTTATAGTAGCGATATTTCAATGCATTTAAATTGAATAAAAAGAATGAAAATTGACTTCAAGATTACTGGCACGTTTACCTTATTATTTTAGAACTGTCCAGGATTACGGAATTTTCCGTAACGTTAGCCCTGAACAAGTTGGAAAAGGGCTTAGATTTAAGAAAAATTCCTCAGACATAGAAGCACTTTCTATGTCTGAGGAATTTTCCGTAAATCTAAGGTTAGTTTTTGTAAAATTATTTTACTTTAGTGAATATTAAATTATCATTTTCATGATCACGAAGCTTCCAATGCTCATTTTGGCCTTTTTGTTTCTTTTCATGTGATTCCACTTCCATATTTTCCAAAATCTGATACATTATTTTTCATATTCACGCGAGATGTCAATTTTTAAATTTTATCGAGAATCTTGCTCGGTTTCCCAGATTCTCGACCAAAATCACGAGATACGGGACAACTTCTCGCTATCGTCAGTCGGGATGGTTCCCAAAATCGATGTTTTCTTGTCTTGTCTCGCCCGAATGCATCTCTAACGTCCAGACATGTATAGATCTCTCCAGCGCCAGGATGTTGTATAGCGCTTCTATCGACGAGGTGAGGGTCTTCGGAATGTCATTGCATTTTCCATGCTTCAAATTAACCTTCGGGCTTTTTCCTAACCCAAACTCCAGTTCAATCTCTTGAGTGTACTCTTTTAGAATGTTTTGAAGCTAGATTTAGTTGCTCTTCATTTTCAGCATAGATCTTGAGATCGTCCATGTAAAATAAACGAGTGACCTTATGCCTTCTATTTTTGCCGCAGACGTACCCTTTGGAATGGAGAAGTGCGAGAGTTTGTGGCAATAATGTAAGGCAAAAGAGAGGGATCATTGTGTCACCCTGAAAGACACATTCTCAGAGATGACGTTGTTAGTTGTCACACGATGTTTCCCGGATGAGGTACTAAATCTGGTTTCACAAAGTGGAGCTAATCTTTCTATGTACCTCACGATGTGTGGATGAATCTTTAAGCTTTCCCACATACATATGATAAGTCTATGGCAGTTGAATCGAAAGCTTTTTCGTAATCAATCCAGGCCAATGATAGGTGGTGTTGGTAGGATGATGCGTTTTTTAGCAACATCTAGCGATGAACAGATTCTTCCGACATTCTGTTACATCTTTCTTGGAGCCGTGTTGTTTATACATATCTTGCCACATAATGCCGATTGTCTGAACATTCCTATCATTATGGATAGCTGTGACGATCTTTTACGTCGCTTCCAGAGAAGTTATCGGCCTGTAATTCTTTGCGTCAGGCAAGTTGCGTATCTTTGGAAGAAGCACTGTGAGTCTTTCCACCAACCACTGAGGAGTAGGCTCTTCGAGCAGGTCTTGAATCCATCTAGTCCTGGAGCGGAATAGTCCTTCATGCCTCTTCATAATTTTTCCACCTCCATGGTAGTGAAAAGCAGTAATTCCTTCTCAAGTGTTATAAGCGCACTGTACATCTTTTACAAGCTATTTATGTTCTTTGAGATTTCTCCCAATGAATGCTGGACTTCGCAAACATCTCTCAAAAATGCCTTGACCTCCTCTGCCAAAGAAAAACTGTTCATTTTCCCTGACCCTTATCTCCCACTACTCTAGACTTCTCCTAGTGTCAGATAGAATCCGTATTTTGTCAACAATATGCTGCCTGATGGTCAGCAGCTTTGACACGTTAAGTATCTGATAACGGATCCTTAGTTCGCGCACAAACTGTCGGACCTTGGCCATGAAATTCCTGTCAGATGCTATGTAGTCCTTTCTGTATCATACACACTACAGTTGATAGACGCGAGATCGGATTCTTCGAAAAATCTCCACGAAGCTCGTCATTCAGTTGAGTCAGAGTGTTCGGCTTACGAGAAACCTGGATGTTGATATTTCTCCTCGTCCTAACGCATCGCTCTTCCTCTATTGGATGCCGATCAGCAGTTGGTCACAGTGTCCCCTCTCTTTGCGAAAAATGCAAAAGCTGTGGGTGTTTCTCGCACCACAGAGCATGTAATTCGCGTCGTGTAACATTCTCGTTTAGGGGCTATACTGGTATCGTAGCACTCCAGTATGTCGTCCGTAGGTTGATCCGTCTACTCAAAAGTATAGAGATTTTGACGGTACATCGCAATGACTATCTTGATTGGCTCCTCCTACTCTATGGTAGACGGCATTGTTGTTCGACCCATTGTCCACGAGTTCTACGAGCAGCTAGGGAAAAGGGTTCGTTCATTCTTGTAAAGCCCCGCATACAATGATAAGGCTATCTGCAAGGATAACGATATCTCAAAGTCACCGTTCCAGACACTTCACTCAGGTGCCATTCAGCTTTCGACACGGTTTTTAAGCCTTTCCTCGGGGCTAATTCCTTAGGACAATCCCTGGACAATTTGTCGAGACCCTTTTCCCTAGCTGCTCGTGGGAAAAGCAATGATAACACCAAACATAGTTGTGGTAAGTGCGGTTCGGAACAATTGAACGCGCAGGGCTTCCGGCAATGGGTCAAACAACAACGCTGCATGGCGCGACTGCATACTTTGTGGTGCGAGAAACACCCAGAGTTCTCGCATTTTTTGCATAAATGGCTGCGAAACCATGCCGAGAAATTCCGGAAAAAGGGGTTATATGAGCGGAGCGCCAACTCAACCGCCGTCAGAACAAGCCGGCAAAAAAAAAACAGAGGCGACACTGACACTAACCGCGAGCAGGCATGCGATAGAGGAAGAGCGATGCTTCAGGACCCGGAGAAACATTAACATTGAGGTTTCTCTCAAGCCCAATAGGACTGCATCAACTCAGCACAAAGATAGGCTGGGCGAGGCAGTACGCGTCCCGCATTCAGCGTGTGATTGACTACATAACATCTGGCAGAATTTTCACTGCCAAGGTTCGACAGTTCGCTCGCAAGCTGCGGGTCCGTCATCACACACTTAAGAAGTCAAAGCTACTGACCATCAGGCAGCATATTGTTGACAGAATACGGGTACTATGTAACACCAGGAGAAATCTAGAGCAGAGAGAGAGAGGTGGGTCAGAGAAAATGAAAAGTTTTTGTATGATTAATCTCGACTCTTCAATGACCCTCTAGTTACTGTCGTCCACCCGCCTACACCAGAGGAGGTCAAGGCATCTTGGAGAGAAGTCTACGAAGTGCAGCATCCACTGAAAGAAAACTCAAAGAATATAAATAGCTTTAAGGAGCTGTGCAGTGCCCTCATAAGACCTGAGGTGGAATGCCCACGTATCAATACCGAGAAGGGGAAAGAGGTATTTGAAGGCATAAAGAACCCGACAAAGACAAGAAACTTACCTGAACCAAAGAATTACAGGCCAATAACTTTCCTGAACACACTGTATAAGATCTTTACAGCTATCCTAAATGATAGGATTGTTTGGACAATTGGACCTGTGTAGCGAGAGATGTATAAACAATGCGGCTCAAAGAAAGGCGTAGCAGGATGTCGGGAGAACCTGCTCATCGATATATGTGTCTGTAAAGATGCAGCAGCCCATCAACGCGCCGTTTCAATGGCCTGGATTGATTACTGAAAAGCTTTCGATTCAACCTCCCATAGAATCATCCTCTGTCTGTTGGAAATCTTGGAGGTTCAATCACACATCGTGAGGTGCATAGAGAAATTATTGCTGCTTTGGGAAACCAGATTTACTATCTCACCTGTGAAACATCGTGTTATCACGAACAGTGTCACCTTCCAGAGAGGTTTCAGGCCAAGGTTTATTTGAAGAAAGGAAAAATTATGGTATCGCCGAAGACCCTGAGCTAGGTGGCTAAACCTGGAAGTACCGCAATGCCCAAAGAATGTATAACCCGTGCCAGAATTAAGGGCTCATTTAAGACTCATTTAATACCCAAAATCCAAATTTTGGGCTCTGATTTTTTTTTAATGCATGGTACTGCCAGCTTCACGTAAAATTAGCTAAAAAATGAATATGTGATAATTAAAAAAGTGACTACTTCAGAATTAAGCGCTCATTTTGGGCTGTCGCACGATCCCGAAATCAATTCTCCAAAGCCATCCCTTGACATTTAAAACCTACCCCTTACCCAAAATTACTCATGAAGCGCAAGAAAGAGTATTGCATCAGTTTGAAATATTTTTTAGTTGTCCGAAAACATCAAAAAGTTTTTAAAAAATCACCCCTAAAAATCGAAAACCACCCCGTGAAGGAATTTGACATTGAACTGTGAATTAAATATATCACCAGTTTTTGCTTTTCTGATACTGTACACAAAGAGTGTATAACCTATGCCAGAATTAAGGGCTTATTTGAGGCTCATTTAATGCTCAAAAGCCAAATTTTGGACTCTGCATTTGAAAAACAAAAAACAAATGCATGGTACTGCGAGCTTTACGTAAAGCTGGCAGTACCATGCATTTGAAAAAAAATGCAGGGCCCGAAATTTGGCTTTTGGGTCTGAAAAATTGATTTTGGTGTCGCTGAGGAGCCTAAAATTAGCACTTAATTCTGATGAACTCACTGTTTTATTTGATGCATATTTATTTTCAGGGTAGTTTTTCTGTGATAGGTGTTGCTGTTGAAAAATTGCGCCGTAGGTCATTTAGGAGCCCTAAATGAGCTCTCAAGTCCTGTGAAAAAAAAGTTGATTGAACAAATATTCCTACCATGGTACTGCTAGATTTACGTAAGGCTGGCAGTACTATGATTTTTTTTTTAAATGCAGAGCCCAAAATTTGGCTTTTGGGTATTAAATGAGCCTTAAATGAGCCCTTAATTGTGGCATATGTTATATATTGTTTGGGCATGGTGGTACTTCCAGGTTTACCCACCTCCCTGTGCTCGTCGACAGAAGCGCTATACGACACCTTGGCGCTGGAGAGACCTATACATACCTAGGCGTCCCACAGAGCCGCATTCAGGACGTGACATCTATAAAGGATACTCTCCGATGCAGATACAAAGGTCTCATCCGACGGAGATGGTCCAGCGAACTGTCCGGAGGAACAAAGTATCTGCGACGATCATGCTGCTGTCCCAGTAGTACTCTATTCATTTCGAATGGTTCCATGGACAAAGGGCGACCTCAGATGCCTCGATATCTGGTCCCGAAACCTTGTGCATATGAACAAAAGCATGCACCTCAAGTCTTCTGTTCAGCGACTTTACACATCACGCCGTCAAGGTGTCGCGGAATACTGAATCTTGAATTTCTTTACAACAGGATTATTCTGGGTACAGCACATCTAGTCGCAAATGGACAAGACCCTCTTCTTAAAATGGTCAGAAAAGACGAAGAAGTGGGTAAAGGGGCGTTTCTGAAAGCAGCGGAGGAGGCTGCTGAAACACTCGGCCCTGACTTCAATATCAGGGGTGAGCAAAATGCATAAAATCTTATCCATCTCGAGTTATCACTCCTAAAGTCCTGGATCAAGCACGGTATCTTCCACAGACATGTGGAGGACCATTCGATGCCGTATGAGCTAACGTTTGCTTTCGTTAAATCGCCCGGATTGAAGTCAGGTATAGAGGGTTTCATTTTGGCATGTCATGACTGTGTCATTTCCACTCTAGTATATCGTCGCCACATTTTAAGCTAAGACGTTTCGATGATAGCTGCAGAGCGTGCCATGCACACCCCGAGCATCTAGGACACATACTCTCTAGTTGTCCAACTCTTGCGGGAATGGCCTACATCCAAAGGCACAATGCGAAACTAAGAGTGCTTTATTATTATCTCTGTCGCTTTTACGACATCAGCCCAAATCATGCTCCTCTAAACGCTCCTAGGGTGATAGAGTCAATTGTAGAAAATGAGAAGTGCCGCATATGCTGGTACTTCATATTCTCGACAATCGTTTCTGTTGCGTATTCAAAGCCTGACATGGTTCTACTTAACTTCGAGAAACTAACCATGTTCGTTATCGAATTTTCGGCACCAGCTGACAAAAACGCCATAGCTATGGAGAAGGAAAAGAAGGAGAGGTAAGGGATTTAATAGCCTGAAAACCATCCCTGCGTATCAACAAAATCCTGAGATACTTGCGGAGAAAATGCGGAAAGCGGTTGTCCTCGTATCACTCGCTGTCCTCAGGGTGCACGAGACACTTGCCGGGTCATTGCATTTAATTCGTCGCAGACTGTGATGGTTGTGAGACGTGGTAACAGCAGAAATTTTACCGCGATTTCGCTGGGAGCGGGTGCAATTTTTCAGGTTAGCACCCGCTTCAGGCGAAATCCTGCGGTTGTCCTTATGACAAACTTTTTACTTTTGATATATATATATCTAAAAAATGACATCGGCTCCCAGTAGGACCGCGGTAAATCCCATTCATGGCCACGCCTCACAACCATGAGATGGGTGGTCACAGGACACGACGAAATCACAACGACAGGTCAGCGAAACTTTCGTGTGTTTTGAGGACACGAACTAACATATGAAGCCACCACCGAAAAAAATGGAAAAAATTTTCAAAAAATCATATCTCGAAAACCTATCCATAAAAATTTTTTTTGATGTGATTTTCGAGTTTAGCGAGCTGAAATACAAAGGAAAAAAATAGTTGCATTAAATTTACATTTTGGCTGTAAACTAGTGTTATTGATACTGAAGTGAATATTGAACTAATCACTCATTGAAACTTTAAAAGTACAATTTCAAAATCACCACCTTATCTGCCTAAGTTTCGAGTTTAAATGCCGCATTTTTACTTGGTTGGTGAAATTTTTTATTTTTAGGACAAATCCTTCTGTAATTATACTTTTCGGACATGAAACTTCATTTACACAATGAATTATTATTCAAAAAATGATAATTTGTTTAAAATATTAAATTTACCAGCGTTACCCGTCATTATCGGTATCACCGAATTAAAAAGAAATGTTCAAAAGGGTACCAAAATCAGCACCATTTTGATATGCAACAAAAATGATACCGAAATCAAGAGCATTTTGATCGGCCGCAATGATTGATCGACTTTTGAGATCAGAATGATCTGATTCGGGATCATGTATCAAATCAAACCAAGATGACCGCCGTTCTTGGAGTACTGAGGCTCATATGCGAGGTTTTTATGGTTTCTTATCGTGCAGTGTACTTTAAAAGTTAAAATATTGACAAAATCTGATATTAGAATATATCATCTCTTAAGTGTAGTTGTCACTTGCATGCGGTTAGCTAAAACGTTTAGGTTATGTCGTTATGACGTCGGCTCCAAAAATTGGCGGCCATTTTGTTCTGCCGACAAATGACACTGAAAGTAGAGCAAAATGTTCCGAATAGACAGATCATTATGATCTCGAGAGTCAAATGATCTTTGGAGCAAAATGCTCTGCAACAAAAATGATCCTTTTTTCTTACTGCGGTAAACCTGACAAATTTACCCGTCATATGGGGAAGGTTCCATCTCTAAGTACGAAGGGAAGAAAACCAAAACGAGTGAGATAATTAGTAAGCGCTTTGGTGAATCAGTATGATTTAAAATTGCGTAAAGAGAGTAAAAGTTGTCTTCTTATCATGTCTTACCGGATTAATTTAAGTTACAAGTTGGTAAATGATGTAAGATAGTGTAGGATAAGTTTTGAGTAAGGAGAATGATAAAAGAATCTTGCTTTTTTGGTTTCAATGCTAGGTCTCCGAGTTTATAAGTAAGACAAAATTTGAGACGATAAGGATAAATTTTGTTCCTGGTTTTTGATCAAAGAAGTGCGTGTAAAAGCTGAAGTATAAAGCAGAGCAAGGACATGTATGGTTTGGGGCCAGGTCACCGCGTGTATAAGAAGGATGGTAGGGTGGTAGGAGCAATCAGGATAGGAGGGGTTAGAATTTGGTTACTAGCGTATGCAGATGACATAGTGTTGCTGGCAAGAAGCGAGGAGGCCTTAAAAGGAAGAGGTGGTTCAGGAGGTGCAAGAGTTTGTTTACCTAGGCTTCGTATTTCAGAGGAATGGGGGAGTGGATGTTCACACAAAGGAGAGAGTGAGGAGGGCAAATGTGGTGATGAAACAGGTGTGGGGGGTGGGAAAGAAGTTATTCGCGAATGATTTTGGAAGGAGAATGAAATTGTTTGACTCACTAGTGATGAGTGTGCTATTGTATGGAGTAGAGGTGTGGGGGTGAAAGTAAAGTGAAGCGGTAAATAGGACACAGGAAAGGTATGTAAAGTGGACATTGGGGTTGGAAGAGGGGAGAAGTAAGCTGGTTAGGGAGTGTTGGCGGGAGAAGGAGAACAGCAGAGGGGTGGGAGGATGGAGGCTGAAAGGGAAAGGTACTTTAGAATGAATAGTCTGCAGATGGATGAAGTAAGAAGGATGCACGAGGAAGGAAGGAAGATGTATGGGTTGGTTAAGAAATACGGCATGAAGGTTCTGGCTCTCTAGGGAGAAGAAGATGTGTGAACTGTGCAGGAAGGGGGATGCAAGAGTGGAGCACTGGTTGGAGGAGTGCGTAGAGGTGGAAAAGAGTGGAATAAGCACGGAGGCATTGATGTATGAAAGGGGGGACAAAAGGGCAGTAGCATGGGTGAAGGGAGCGTTGGGTAGGATGGAGAAGAAGAGAAGGAAGAAGGAAGAGGAATGGAGAGGGAAAGATTGTAAATAGGAGAGGAAGTGGATAGAAGAAACCTGTAAATATTGTAAATAGTAAATAAGTATTAGGTATTAGCCGCGGAAACAGAATTTGGTAATGCGAGGCAATGCGAGAGAGTAGGGACTTGCGAGCGAGGCGAAGCGAGGAAGGCGAGGCAATAAGACCGTGCGATTTTAGAGATGAGGTATGGATGGATGTTAGTTTTTATGGGTTAGTTTTAAGGAAAATTCTGTAAAAAATGGAACTGTAAGCAAGTCAAATTTTTAAGGCCAACAGGCTGAAAAATAAACGTTTTTAGTATAGACGATGAGGATGATTTTGGCTCTTTTGTGTTCTTGATAAGAGAAGTTGTTTTAATACCAGAAGTATAAAGCAGAGCAGATGAAAAGTGTTAGTGTGGGGTAAAGGGATGCTGAGGCATAATTGAGATGGATGAGAGAGAAATACTTTAAGGCTAGGGCTTCCGTTTCCGTTTAAGGTAAATAAGGCTGAGTCGACTGGCGTAGGTTAAGATAGGCTTATAACTATTGAGATGATGTGAATTTTTGAAGGATTTTTAAGACTCTTAAATCCGTAAAATGGAGAGAGTATAATAAACACATACAAAGCAAGATTGTTATATATGATTTCGATATTCGAAATGGCACATTTTCAAGCTTTTCAATTCGAAATTCTTTTTTTGGTTGGATTTCAAATGTTTAATACTTTGGAACATTTTAGAACAAAAAATAATAATTAAATTTTCAATTCCTGTTTCTAAAATCTTATAATTTTTAAGACTTGGAATTGAGAAATTATTGTATGAATTCGTCATTATTTTGAGTTTATTCTAGTGGCATTTATTTCAAAATTCTTTAATTACAAAGCCTTTAAAATAAAAAGTGTGCAACTGTCGAGACTTTTGATTTAGCATTCGACGATTATAAAGAATTTTAAAAAATCAGGCAATTTTGTACGTTTAAAATTGAAACCAAAAAATTTATAATATTTAAATCGAAAATTATTAAATTCACGAGACAAAAAATACGCGAAAAGCTAGCGAAAACGTAGCACATTCAATGTGGACAAAGTGAAGGAGTGAATGCAATATTATTATATATCATTCATTGAAATATAATTTTTTAATCTCTTTCATTAAGATTTTCTCAATTTCAGTTAAATTTATCAGTGCTTCAATTACATTTTTTAATTTTCAGTCATCATTCCATTTACATCACGAAGTAAATGAAAATATCTCGTAATGTAAATCACATACATTGTTTAGTTTTGTAAAATTTGGGAAGGAAACGTGCATCTTAATACAAGAGGTACATCAAGAAACGGTTCGAATACTTTTAGTGAGTTTATTGTAAATTATTTATTTCGTTCATTCAGTGTTTAATGATGAGCAACTAAGACATGGTCGCTGACTATTATTTTAGGTAAATATTAGGTACCTTTGAAATTCAGGAAATTCCTTCATTTCTTTCCCGGTCATTAGCTGACTTTCTTTGGTTAACTCGTCTATTTTAACTCGATATTGCCCATGTACATTATTTTCATATATTCCCAAAAGCTTATCATTTTCATCCAAATAGCCAACTACTTGATCATTGATTGTTGATATGACACGAAATCTTAGGAGTAATGGTAATCGGTGAAAAGTATTATGTTCGTCATTCGTTAAATAGCCGTGAGGGAATGCAAAATTTGGTACTACTCTTGACCCGAAAGGTAGCGGCAGTGGGCGATCTCTACTTGTTGGATATTTGTTAAGATTAAGACCAGGTTTGTCGTTGTATAATTGCCTGGACTGGTAACTTAATTCTGTAAGTAAAATAATGACATGGATTAATCAAAAAATATTGACTCTTAAAGTATTGCTTGGCTAAATAATAAATAATTTTTTTAATTTCCTGTATATTGCCCGGAAATTATCACAATATTCTCATATAATAATGTTAGGAAGATGCAGTTTTTTCTACAATTTTCCACTTTTCATCCACTTTCCACTTAGTGAGGTAATGATGAATGAAAGTTAAAAAACATGAATATTTAAGCAACCGATTATTGTTTATAACTTTTTTCTTTTAGATTATTGCATTAATTCTTACCTCGCTCTGAGTGAAAAATTGACAAATTGATGAATATTTCCGAAAAAACCTGCAACTTTCTAACAGTATTCAAATACAATATTATTAAAGATAATAAAAATTGGTTAAACAATCATGTTTCTTAAATTGTCATAGCATTTTAAAAATTCAAAAACAAAAAAACGAAAATTAAAATTTTTAGCAAAACAACGAACGATATGAAAAAAAGTCAAGAGACGAACAACGTTGCTTTTTGCAAGCCCTACAAGATTATCATAACAATTTCTTGTTTACTTGAAAAATCGAAAATTCAAATTTTGTCCCCACAAAGCATAATGAAAAAAAATAAATACAAAATTCGACTTTGCGGTCAAACCACGCAAGATACGAGAAAACATGATTTGACAAAAATTATCGACCCAAAAACGATCTACAAATTTGTTATGAATCATTTTTTTCTAGGACGCGTAATTTTTGTTTTAAGTGTGAAAAATGAAATTAGCAAGTAATAAACAAATAGAAATCATATTTTTATATTCTCATCCTAATGAGAAGGTATTGGTTTGATATAAAATTTGACATAGTCGGTTTTCATCAAATCTCCAGGTTTTGAGGCCCCCTCAGTCAGAAAAAGTCATTCTTACTAAGGTGTCCGTCTGTCCGTCTGTATGTCTATCTGTAGTCCCGTGTAGAAAAATGTTCTGGCGCTGGCCTGGTCCAGACCAAACCGTCTGATTTCCAGTCTTGACTGTGGCCAGACGGTCTGGTCTGGGCCTGGCCAAAAGTAGGTAAAGCTACTGTCCGTCCAAAAAGTTTAGGCAGCTCGATTTTTGTGTAGATTTTCATGAAAATCTCAGCAAACGAAAATTCTAAAATATGAGACAACATGCATTTTGCAGGTGAAGGTTTTGACAATACTGATTTCCAACTAATATAATTAATGTTGAAGTGGAATAGAAAAACTTCAAACAAAAAACATGAATTTTTAGCCCAAAAGTTCAACCTTCCTCCAAGTAGTTTAATTTTCAACCAAAGAGATGAATTGTCAATTAAAATGATGAATCTTGAAAAACATAGTACAATAATTTGAAACCAAAAAGATTAATTTTAGAATAAGAGTGGAACTTGCAATTAATTTGTTTCTATTTTCAACCAAGTCCTTTTTTTAAATAAAAAATATGACTATTCTACTCTAATGATTGATCTTAAACTGGAACGGATGAATTTTCAACCAAAGCGATGAATTTGTGAACAACAAGACTAATTTTCGAACAGGATTAATTCCCTCAGAGGAAACTGGACTCCACAACGAAAAGCATGACTTTTGAAAGAAATAACTGCGTTTTTCAGTAAAAAAAACTACTATTTAACCAAGCAGTTAAACATGAAACTGTTGTTATACCAACGCAGTGGTATTATTTTCACTCGAAAAAATCAATTGTCAAATAAAATGATGAATCTTGAACTCGAATAGAAGAATTTCAATCCAAAAAAATGTTTACTTGGCACAATAAGTTGAGAATTTCAGGAAGAAATTTAGAATGTTCATAATTTAAGAATTTGGGAAAATTTTAGAATTTCAAACCACAATGATCAATTTTTGCCGCAAGAGTTTAACTTCCAAGCATACTTCTTTGCACACCACTCAAGAGGTAAAGTATTCGGCGCTTTTTTGTAAGAGGTGTTTCCCAGTAGGCCTAATCCACTATCATCTGCTTGCGTCTTGCCATTTATATTTTAATTTTCCTAGAAATTCATGTCAAATTTCAATCTTGCGTTAACATATGATTAGAATTGTCATACTCATCTTCATCACTGCTCGTCTCCGAATCATCCTCCCTGTTTATAATGAAAGGTTGAATCTTTCTTAGAAGGAATCCTTCTTTTTCAAAATATTCATTTTTTAGTTTCTCCACGTGCTGCGAACAATTGGTCCATAAGGTTTGTGGTACATTTTCCATCGTTTCCACACACAGCCTGTTAACATCACTGATTTTAAATGTTGTGTTCTTCCCCCCTACAGAATTTTTAACGTAAGCCCATACGAGTTCGATGGGGTTAAATTAACAGTGCGCCACGGGTAACCATAGAATTTTAACCTCATCTCCTCGCATCTCTTTTGCTATTCGATCCAGCAAGTAGATTTTGGGCCAGCAAAAGAATTTACTGTAGGTCATCAATTCCTCTTTTTTCATTTTGTTGAATGGGGAAGCATTACCGGGCACACTTTTGGACATCAACCACTCTACTACTTCCGATTTCAGCCATCGATCTGTTGGATTTTGAAATTCCGGATCTATCATTGTTTGATACGGGGCTTGGTCGAGGACAATCGAGGAATTCCTAGGAATCACACTCAACACCTGCCGAAACCATTCCGTGCAGTGCTGAGAATTAATTTCGTCGTAGTAATCTTGGGATCCTTTTTTTCCGATGAAGCACTTCATGTAACCGTCCAGAAAACCCTCTTCGCTACCGATGTGTATTATGATGACTCTTTTCCTAGCACCGAATGGGACTGTGAAATCTCTGCGATAATCATTGGTTGCTTGCACTCCTGAACGATAATGATCAAACGTGTCCAAGTTGTCTTTCCTTCTTGTGACTTCCTCAACCCAACCGTACTTACTTGTATGGTTAGCCTCGCACCACGTTTTATCACCAGAATAGAAATTCCATTCCAACTGTCTGTAATGCTTCACTTGTCGCACATATTCTGATCGCTGAGCTGCTATTCTGGAACCCTCCATTAAAACAGGTTTCGTGGAAAACTTTGTGAATTTAAACTTTAGATTGTGTATGATGGCGGCCAGTGTCGATCGACCAATGACCGGTAAATCTGAAACATCCTTTTTCAAAACAGCATGCAGTTTGTTAAGCGTTGGATATTTCTTCTGCATATAAAAATCCAAAACTTTTCGCCTGATAACTCCCTGCAGAAAATCATCGATTTCGATGCGAGGCCGTCTCTGGTTCTGATTCGGCTTCTCCATGATTTTTCCAGTACTAGCTTGAGATGTAATGCAGAATACACTTCTGTATGAAACATTTAAAAATCTCGCTGTTCATTCAAACACGTTATCAACTTCTATTAATTCTGTTGTTTTTTTTCAAGCTCAACAGTTTTCCATCCCTCGTCAAGTTCGAGTCCCTGCGAGCTTTGTTGGATTTACAAATTCCTCGATTTTTTTTCTTCCGCTTGTTTTTCCGTTTTAAACACTGGGGTAATTGCGGTCAGGAACGGATGCATCACTTCCCTCAGAACTCGAGAAATCACTTATTACATCTGCCGAAAAAGTTTCCACATTTGAATCCGCAGTACTTGGCTCCAAGTCAAAACGCCCTGAAAATCCTGAACCTGAAGCGTTAAAATTAGATGAATCACTTGTCGAATTTCTGAAATCCACTTCCGAAATCAATCGATTATCTATTATACTCGCAGAAGAAGTACTTGTCTGCAATCTCGAATGTCCTGAAGATCCTGTGGTGTTTGAATTCGAGGAATCACTTCTGATATTTCTCAAATCCACTTCCGAATATGATGAGAAGCAGCATAACACATCGTTCGATAAGGATTTCAAAAGTTGAAAATCTCCTGTCAAGTTGGGACTAGTAAATAGTAAATGTAATGTCGGTCTTTCACGATTGAAAGGGCACGCAATTAAGTAGTGCGTTTTCCTGTCGGCCGATATGCGAACAACCATATTGACCGACTTGACACATAAAAGACTTATATTTTTGTGCATTTGGCTGATGCCAAGCATTTTTAATTCAAAAAACATATTTCAACCAATCCTTAAAAACATGGTTGACAATTTCTTGTAGGACAGTATAATGGTTTGTTTCTCGCAGGGTCACTGTTAAATCACTCGTTTCTCGCAGACCTACGGCTATACTTTCAAACAATCAGTCATCCTGACCACCAGCATCGACTATTTTAAATCTGAGTCCTTGAATTTCAATAGTTTCCATTTTCTCAAAAGCAAGAAAAAAGGAACAAAGGCAAGGAACGAACGAACGAAAAAGTAATTTCCACAAGAAAACTTCCTCGAAAACAGCCGAAGGAATACTGGGGAACTATCTTGCAAAAAGCAGAAAGGATTTTCCAAAACGGTTTTCCAAAAATGTGAAAAATACGTGTTTCTCCTTTGATCAGTTTTCTTGCTTATTACTTTTTACTGCCGTATAGCCCTAATACTTTTCCTAAATACGAATGCACATTTTTGCATTTTACAGCACATGAGAGCTGGTCACCAGCAACAACCAGCAGTAAACTATGGCTACCTTTTTCTTCAAGCTTAGGATTAGAACGGAACATGGCCGTCATGAAATCGTACATTCGCAAATCGTGAATCGCCTTTATGGTTTCAGAACCAAGTTCAGAAAAAACTTATTTCTTTACATTGACATTCTATTTTTCCATCCCGTTTAAAATTCATCACTTCTTTTGAAAATTTTATTTTTTATTCGGTGGACAATTACTGTTTAGAAATTAAAATTGTACTAATAATTTCTTATTGGAACACATATATTTTTGAGTTCTACATTTCACTATTATGTTTCAAATAAGTCTTCTTTACTTGAAAACGCAGTTATTTCTTTGAAAAGTCGTGCCTTTTGTTGAAAGACTCGCTTTTTTGCAGCAAAATTATTCTTCTTCCTTGGAAATGAGTCATATTTTACACAAATGCATCGTTTTTCTTTTAAACTCATCAATTTCAGTCGAACATTCATCATTCTGGTACGAAACTCATCATTTTGGTAGAAAATGAAAAGAACTTCGTTCCAAATTGAACTCTTATAATGAAAATTGATCTTTGTGGTTCCAAATTGCTTATTGTACTTATAATGTTCTCATTTTTGGTTGAAAATTCATCTGTTTCGGTGTAAGAGTAATCATTACAGTAGGAAAGTCATTAATTTGTTAGAAAGTCAAACTACTGGGTTGAAAGTGTAAAGCTTGTATCGTAGGCAAGACTCAAAATTTTAGTTTAAAATTTACCCTTCTTGTTGGAAAATTGAACCACTTGGTTGAAAATAGAAACAAATGAATTTTCACATCGGACAAGCCCAACAATTAAGCCACTGGATAGTTTAAGGGCATGTAAAATTCACATGGCGGTTCCTGTTGGCTCCTGTTGTCCTTAAAATCGATTTTGAAAATTAAATTTTTGAAACATATGGCTTTGTAAAAAATTTCATAGCCAACTGTTTGAAAAATTAAATTTTCAAAATCGATTTTGAAGACAACAGGGACCAACCGGAACGACCATGTTAATTTGATATGCCCTTAAACTATCCAGCGGATCAATTAATCTTTTTTTGTTCAAATTATTTTATTGTAATGGAAGATTTGTCATTTTAGTTAAAAATTAATCTGCTTGGTCGCAAGATAAACCAATTGTTTCAGAGTTAAACTTTCCTGCTAACAGTTATTCTTTTTGGTTCTAAATTCTTCTATTTCAGTTCAAGATTCATCATTTTAGTCTACACTCAACTTTTTTGGTCGAAAATAAAACCACTTGGTTAAAAGCTAAACTCTCGTACAGAAAATTGATCTGTTGGTTTAAAAGTAAGATTGATCATTTTAGTCGACAAATAATTTTGTTGGTTGAAAATATAACCACTCGGTTTCAACTTAAAATATTTTAATAAAAATTGATTATTGTAGTATAAAATTCATCAGTTTTATCGGAAATTTACTTTTTTTTGCAAATTACCTTTTGTAAATAACAATTGTACTGATCCATTATTACTTGACATTTTTTTTCAGCTTCAAATTATGCTTGGTTGGAAATGAGTCTTTCTTACTGGAAAATGCAGTTATTTCTTTAAAAAGTCATGCATTTCGTTGTGAAGTCCGCTTTTCTGTTCGAAAATTAATCCTGTTGTTCGAACATTAGTCTTGTTGTTCACAAATTAATCGCTTTGGTTGAAAATTTATCCATTCTAGCTTTGGATTAATCATTAGAGTAGAATAGTTATATTTTTGGTTGGAAAAAAAAGACTTGGTTGCAAATAGAAACAAATCAGTTGCAAGTTCCACTCTTATTTTAAAATTCATCTTTTCGTTTCTATTATTGTACTGTGTTGTTCAAGATTTATCACTTTAGTTGACAATTAATCTCTTTCGTTGAAAATTAAACTACTTGGAGGAAGGTTGAACTTTTGGGCTGAAATGAACGTTCCTTAGTTTCGGAGTAAACACCTCCCCACTCTTTGGTCAATAACCTATTAACGAATAATTATTTCTGACTCTAAACACCACCACTGGGCACAGAAAGGATCAACGAAACCCATATAGTTTTGGCAGATTTTTTCTAATTTTTTGCAGTGACTTACAGCCATTCAAAGTCGAGTATTCTGAAATGATCATAGGATTATTATGCTTTTTCACCTTTAACTCGCCCGAAAATAATCGCTAATCCTCTGAAAATTTTGAAACTCGGTATGAGTATTGGCAAACCCTTCACCTGCAACATGCATCTTATCTAATATTTTTAAATTTTTTTCTTCTGAGATTTTCATGAAAATCTGCTCAAAAATCGAGCTGCCTAACCTTTTTGGACGGACAGTACTATCCGTTCACGATACAAATATCCCTCCAAAACAGCTACACATTTTGGTAACTTACACGTAAGGAAAAAATCGCACAAAAATACAGCTTATACCATGATAAAGCTTACTTTATTTCGCTTAAAACAATTCCCAAATTGTTTATGTACCAAAATTGGTTTGGAAAATATCCTTAGCGAAATGATGAAAACCATGGTTTTTTCGCGTCACTCTGTCCTTGCTTGACTTTCGATGACATCTTTGAACTGAATAGTGTGAAAAATTTGAAAAAAGTCTTGTAGATGCATTCATATTTTGACTGCACATGCGTGAAAACAAAACTGCAATATATTTATAGCAATTAACGTAAAATGAACTTGAACATGACAATGCTATCTCTCGTAATATACGTAGTAGAGAGTTGTGTTTTGGCCTAGACTGTTTAAAAAATTTAAACAAATGCAATTGAATAATAATTAGGAATAAGAATCTTGAAACCTATTAATTAATAACAAATAAACCTGGAAGACCGATGAATGGTAGTATGGGTGTGAGGACACAGCGGGATACCATAGCTGAAAGGTCTACTCATTGAAAAAGAGTAGCCACTGCCTGAAAAAAAGGAATAGAACCCCCGAGGTGACCTTTAGCTATTGTATCCCATAGTGACACTGTCCATAGTATCCTCACACTCACACTACCATTCATCGATCTTCCAGGATTATTTGTCATTAATTAATAGGTATATGATTGTGATTCCTGCTTGTTATCCTATTGTTTTTGTTACAATTTTCCAAGCAGTTTAAGCCGAAATATAACTCTCTACTACGTATAATACGAGAGATAGCATTGTGACGTTCAAATTCACTTTACGTTAACTGTTATTAATGTATTGCAATTTTATTTTCACGTATGTGCAGTCAAAATATAAATGCATCTATATGATTTTCAAAAAAATGTTCTCACTGTTCAGATCAAAGACGTCGTCATCGAAGGTCAAGCAAGGACAGAGTGACGCTAAAAAAACCATGGTTTCCATCATTTCGCGAAGGATATTTTCCAAAGCAATTTTGGTACATAAACAAATGGGAACTTATCTTAAGCGCAATAAAGTAAGCTCTATCGTGGCATAAGCTGTGTTTTTGTGCGATTTTTTTCTTACGAGTAAATTACAAAAACGTGCAGCTGATTTGGAGGGGCCTTCGTATCATGAACGGATAGTAGGTATGGACTGGTCAGCCGCTAGTTATATAATGAGAAAAAAAGTCTTGTTTTCATAGTGTGAATTTCTTATTTTCTATAATTTTAGACACACTGTAACTTTTTTGCAATATGCCATAAAAAACAAAATTTGCTGATCGTACTTGGAACTTTTTTTGTTCTTCGCTCGCTCATCAGCGCCAAACCTGGACCAGGCCAGACTGTCAAGGTGATAAAAACAAAAATTATTGTTTTGATAATATAAATGTCTTATTTTCTATCATTTCAAACTTCCTGTAACTTTTTCGAAATTCGTCAAAAAAAAATTTGCTGATCGAACTTAAGTTTTTTTTTTGTTCTTGGCTCGTTGATCAGCGACAGTTCTGGGCCAGGTCAGGCTTCCAGACCAAACTTACAATTGTTGATCTTCGCTAGCTGATCAGCACAAATCTGGACCAAGCCAGACTGTCAAGGTGATAAGAAAAAAAGTCTTGTTTTGATACTGTGAATTTCTTATCTTCTATCATAAGAGACACCCTGTAACTTTTTTGAAATATGTCAACAAAATTGGTTGATCTAATTCGGAACTTTTTTTGTTCTTGGCTCGCTGATTAGCGCCAATCCTAGGACAGACCAGACCTTCCAGACTAGACGGTCTAGATAAGGTCAGACCTGGGCCAAACTAGCGTTAGACCTGGGCCAGATCAGATATTCCAGACTAGACAGTCTAGATAATTACAGACCTGGGGTCAAGATTTTGAAATCCCTATAAGATTATCATAACAACCTTTTGAACTTTCTTGAAAAATCGAAAAGTCAAATTTTGTCCCCACAAAACATATTCAAGAAAAAAAATTCCATTTTGCGGTCAAACCATGCAAGATACAAAAAATATTGGCGAATTTGTTGGTAATCTTGTTTTTTATAGGACGCGTAGTTTTTCTTTTAATCGTGAAAAATAAAGCTGAAAATAAAAAAAAAATTATTTTTGGACAAACGACACAAACTATAAAAAAATTATTAGACAAAAGTTGTTCAGCTATAAAAGAACTAAATATTTGTAATGAATATTTTTTTGATAGGGCGCGTAGTTTTGTTTTAATAATAAACAATAAAATTAACCAAAAAAAAATAAATTTTAGGAAAAACAACAGAAGGTATGAAAAAAATTTATTAACAAAAGTTGTTCACTCAAGAATGGTCTAAAAATTTGTTATGAATCAAAGTTTGATAGGAAGCTTTTTTTTTTGTTAAATCGTAAAAAATACCGTGAAAATAAACAAATTATGTTTTTGGAAAAACGACACAAAGTGCAATAAAATGTTAATTAACATTATTGTTTTTCTATAGGATGCCCTCTTTTTGTATTATAAGAACAAGACAGTGAAAACACGTCTATTTCAATAGCAATTCATATTATGAATTATAATAACATAGACTTATTGAAACAATACATTTTCCAGGCCACACAAAAAAAAAATTTTCGGGTCTGGAGGTCAGACGATGTTTACTGTGTTTTTCAGATCGCTGAATCCGAATCCGAGTTCCGAAAAGCCCCAGCACGTCATGGTTATGACATAATCTCAAGAAACCTCATAAAAAATCTTTTTCCGGGTCCGGAGGTCAGACCATGTTTACTATATGTTTTTGGGATTGCTGAATCCGAATCCGAGGTCCAAAACCCCCCAGCAAGTCAGGGTTCTGACATGACGTCAAAAAACTCATAAAAATTGTTTCCGGGTCTGGAGGTGAACCCTGACGTTCTGGGGGTTTTGGATCCCGGATTCAGATTCCGCGACGCCAAAAACATATAGTAAACATGGTCTGACCTCCAGACCCGGAATAAGATTTTTTATTAGGTTATTTGAGGTTCTGGAGTTTTACAAGCAAGTTTTGCAATCGGCTCTCGCCCTGCGCGTTGAGAAACTGCGTGGGCCAGCAGTTCTAGGAAGGCCGACACAGGGGGAACAGAATCCAAGAGTTGGGTTCAATAGAGTTGAACTTAATCCAGAAAAGTTCGCACTTTGGAAAAAATCGAGTGCGAAGCACGAGTTGCGTGATGAGAATGTGTTCGTTAGAGCCGATGGAGCTTTAACCAAAGAGAGTTTTCAATCACAAAATTATAGTTGTCAATGCTTGACCTTTAATATAATGTTTCTAGTTTTAAATAAAAAGCCTGATAGAATTTACCAATGTCAGATAAAAACTGCATAAATAGTATTGTAAAAATATTATTCGATTTTGAAAGCTTAGATTTTGAAATGGGTAAATATTGAAATAAAAAAGTTGAATGAAAGAATGCGATTGTGCAACATCATTAACTTTATTGAAACAAGAAGGCAGTATTGAAACAGTATTGAAACTTGCCAATAGGCTATGTTACCTCCAAGAAATTACGCAGTCACAACTGTTTGATTTATAATGAAAAAATTAAAATCATTTGCAACTTATCTATTTCAGCTTGTCTTATTTTCAATTAAGAAATCCCCTCATGCACTCAAAGAAAGTCGCACACTTTTATATTGAAAACAATCGACAAGAGATATTTGCTAATTGATTAGTAACCGAAATAACTAAAAAGAATTAACCAATATTTTTACCAATCTATTCCATATTTAGTATCACTTACACTTACCAGTAGAATTAAGAATAAAAACCAAAGTCAAGACCAGAGCATGAAAGATCCTCATTTTTCAAAATGTAGGAAAAATTGATTAACCCGGAATCTTGAGAACGGAGTAACTGATGTATATGCTGATATTCCGAGTAAATATATTATTCTGATCATAAATCTGTTTTTCCCCTTCCTGAGCATAGATCAGATAAAGAGATTATGTAACATATATCTACTGGTGACGCGCCATCACTTTTGATAATGGTTTACGGCATTTCCAATTTTTTCAAATGTCGTTCTTTGGAGATATTCTCATCATAATATCTCTGCATTTTTCGAAAACTTTATTTCCATAAGACCCATATATTATCATATTCCTAGTTCTCTTCTTTTCAATAAAACTTAATTGTAAACGAGTCTACTGCTTTTGATAATTTTAATACATGAGAAGGACAAATGTATTGGAAAACATTTTTCGAACTGATGTTTTTATTTATTTAACAAAATTTATTATTCCGATATAGAATCTGAAATACTTTTAGTAGATTGTTGTTACAATTGCTATTTCTCATCAAAAATTTAATTTAAAATAACCATGTTTTTAATAAGAATCTATAAAAAGTATTTTCGAATCTATCTCAATAATTCTTTCATCTTTTTGCCCAAGTTTAAAATTATGTTTCTCAATAATTAATTAATATAATTTGGTAAATACATCAGTTTTATTAAAATAAATTGATTATAGCGCTACAACTTATAAACAGTGCGTCTCACAAACAGAGATTTTCAGAGCGTAAAAAGTGTGCGGTTGATATAAGTAGTGATTGTGTATGTTATTTTATGTTTAAATAAATATATAAGTTGAAGAAAAGAATATTATAAATTCAAAAAAGAATTTTTATTTAGCATAAATGGCTAGCTTGACAGTCTATGAACCCAACCTAGACTGTCTTCGAGAATTTATTATTGGAGTGTTGAACAGCTTACAAATTTGTCTGTGATATTTTGTACATGGAGTCTAGGAGTGCTTCACTGACTATGCTAGACGCAATCTACGAAGTCTTGTATTTCTTTAAGCACTATTTGGATGACTTTCCAATACGATATTTTCAAATTCTCAAATGCTTTTATACATTTTGATAAACACTTGAAAGTAACACGTAGCGCGCAGTATCAAATGTGAGTACACTACGCTGGATATGAAGTAGGAAGTTGTTAAAAGCAAGATTGAACACAGGATTCAAGATGTGTATTAATAGACCCCTTATTATAACGACCACCTTCAAAAGTGTCTTCAGGTTTGTAATTATATTATATATTAACATAATACAAAACTGGTCACACACATCCGAAGAGGAACTTGGTGACTGCTGCGTTCCATCGGAATAGGGTACAGTTTCCTCGCAGAAGATAAAGATGTTGAGGAATAAAAGGCGGTAGGCCATAGCTGCCAAAGTACGTTCCGTGGCAATTTCGGTCAATATAAACTGCTACCCAAGGCAATCCTTTTTTATTGTGTGGATCCGTCTTGAAAATTAAAGAAGCCAGTCTCATCCACACCTTCGGTATCCAATCAGCGGGGAATACACCAGTCGTATGTCCCAAGGGTATCAAGTTTAGAGCGTTATTGACAGCACATGTAAAAACTGTTCCTTTTTTCACGCCGTGATGAAAACAGTAGTGTTTTCGAGAGATTGTTTGAAACGGCGATTTTGAAATTAGAAACATTTAAAGTATTTGAAATTAGAAGCCTACATAAGTAGCCTACATAAAAGCGTTCTGTTTCAATTCATTTATTAGATTTCTATCAAAGTACCACGTGATCAAACACATATAGTATTATATTCGTCAGTTTTATAATTTACCAAACGTAAATATTGTGCTGAAATTTTAGGAAATGGTTCAAAATATATAAGGGTACTATGTCAGCTGTTATCTGTCGTTATTTATTATTGAATCGTCATTTTCTTTACTGCGCTTCACTTTTGACTTGTCTCGACATTTGTATTTCAGAGTCTCTATACCCCAAAATATCATAGAGAGATCCCTCACAACGTTAGATTCGGTTTTTCTCTTTATACATTCCCAAACGTCTCTATGGACGTAATAGTTTAGACCAAGGTGTACCTTTGGGATAAAAATATTTTAAATTAAAATATTATTCAGTAAATATTATTACAGGTCTCTCAATCCCTACGGGATACAGAATAGCACAAATGGTACTTTTTTACTCTCATAGAGCACATTTTTACGCTTAAAGTGTATCCTTTATTTACAAAAATGGGATATTTTATTTCTACAGTACACATGTCAGTAAAAAGTTCTGATGTATCAAACAGATTTTTTACACATAGGTAGAAAATTAAAAATTATTTAAGTTCAAAAGTTTTCGATTTGAAGTTGTCCAAAATGATTTTTTGGAAAGACCTTTTAATAGACAATCAAGGGTCGTAGACGATCATAACTGTCCTAAGGAATACTAAAGATGACATTTCAAGATATGTAAGACATCGAAAAAATGCAAGGCTCAGACGCATTGATTTTATGAAAACTTAAAAAATTTAGGATATTGACTAAAAATAGGATACTATAGGGACCAAAGTTTTAAAATGGTGAACTTTGGGGACAACGTGTGTATATAGGGTACAATAGGGTATATAGGGATAAGACTGTGACGCCTCTTATTAAAGTCAAGGATTAATGAAACATAGATACTTGATCCTCTTACCTTGAATTTTCATGTCATGCCTCTCTACACTAGTATCCACAGAACCTGCTGGTTGCCTTTGCGTATTTCTGGAACCAGCACCTGTATTTGGTGATGACTTTGGGGTGCCAGATCCAGCAATATTACCAGAAACTGTGTATAGAAACAGATTTTAAAAAATACAATAATTTTTTCAAATACAACATAATGTAATTTGAAACATTAGTTTTGCTTTGTAAATGATTTGCTTAGCTTATTAGTTAAAAAATAGGTGTGCTACTAACCATTATCTCCATCGAAATCGAAGTTTTCTGAAATGCGAACAGTATCGACAGATCCAACTGATATACTTCCACCAGCACTCCTGAGAAATATGTCTATATCTTCTGATTTATTTCGGCATAAACTTGAATGTCCTAAAAATATACATAAATATGTGACATTTTTTAAGAAGTAAACATATTCCTAATTTTCCAGCAGTAGGATAGGATCTGGATGATTCGATAAATAATCAACAGGAGTACTTGCCATGGGTTTTTTTATTTGAATTGTTGTCCTGTTCTTTCTTTTACTAAATCTGAACTCTCTAAAAATATACAGAAATATGTGAAATTAAGAAAAAGAAACAAACAAATTTCATGAACTTCCTTTGCCTTTGCTTTTATTGCAATGACCACTATCAAGTTCTTCCATCTCTTCGTCTGCTGATGATACGGACGATACAGTATCAAGTCAAGTTCGGTTTTTCATGAGCTCATCGTGTCTTTTCAAAATTTTATTATTTTGTTGTTTTTTCGCTTCGACCTTGTCAACATCAACTTTTTTCTTAGTTCTCTGAAAGAAAGGAAGGGTTAGCCTAAAGTTTGAAACTGTGATTACAAAACTGTTCAATGTAGAAATCGCATACCTACAAAAAAGGTTTCATAGCATATTAAGACGTTCATTAAGTAATTCAAATATATCCCTTTCATATTTTTCCACCCCCAATCCCCCTTTCTTCTACTTCCCCTCCACACACTTCATTCTTCGTTTCACTCCTTCCCCAACTTCTTCCTCCTATACTTCCCCCTCTCCTCTCTTCCTCAGCTAACACAACCCTTCCCTGACTTACCTTACCCAGATATCATTACCCTTTCCTACTTACCCTACTTCCCTATTCCTTATTTCTCCAATATTTATCTCCCCTTATCACCAATCAATCCTTATACACCCCCCTCTAACTTGCCCTTACTACTCATACTTTCCCTCCCATAATTTCCTTTTATCTGCCCCACACTCCTATTCACCCACCCATAATTTCCCCTCGCTTCCCATACTTTATTTCCCCTCTCGTTCCCTGCTACCCTCCCCAATTTTCCCTCACATCCCCTACTGCGAAAAATTAAGATGAAAGGACAGACGCCCGACTTAAACTATAAGGCTTTTTGCCTTGGGCTACGAAACCCTAAAAATAACATTAATATGAAGAAATGGTTAAATTAATATTTCTCTTTCACTATTAGACAACGTTACTTCGCCGCTACCTCCAATACTGGAAGAAAAACTTAACATTCGTTTATTTGGATATCTGAGACGCTTTTCGCTTTTCTGACGTAGAATATCTGCTTCACTTGCTATGAAAGAAGATGCATTTTTATTTAAATTCTAAATTATATAACTTGGTATTCAGAAATGATTTTGTTCTTAACATTTTGCTACCAAACTATGATTTGTAAACTTTTTTTAATGCTGAAAGAGATGAGAAAAATTAAATTATAGATGAAAACTTAAAATATCTTAATTTACGAATATACATTAGGGTGGCGCAAAAATATACATTTTGAAATTTTCGACACGCGTCGACGCCAAATCGTTCTCTCGTAGAAACAAATGAATACATATTATTTTATTTTGAAATAAAATGATTTTTAGTACGATATGAAGTATTTTGAAGTTTTCTTTCAATGTATGAATTAAAATAGAAAAGTTCCAAGAGAACCTGAAGCGAGCCCTGAGATTTAACCCAGACGACGGTTTTAGTGTTATTACTCTGCTACTTAACTCATTGATGTCAGGTGTCCCCCCAGGGTGGGGGTCTTGTAAAAGAATTAGTTGGTTACCCAGAAAGTGCGAAAAAAATTTGGGTAATGTGCTGGGTTACAGGTCTGCGCCTCTAGCAGGGAGCTTTATGGTCGAGCCTACATCTGGAAGTCGTAACACAGTAAAAAAAAGGATCATTTTTGTTGCAGATCATTTTTCTCCAACGATCATTTGACTTTCGAGATCATAATGATAAGAATATATTAAAAATATGATTTCATATAAAATGAGTAATCTGTTATTCTCTCTTCCTCCTATTGATGTATTTTACTATTTTCTAAAATTTAATTAATGGAGAACCCATTAAAAGCCTCGTTAAATAATTTTATTCATTTTTTTTTTCTGGTGCCCCGATTTTCATTTTTTCGTGTCATATCTATTATATATTTTTCCCCTATTGTGTGGGGAAGATCTCAGAATTTTGGCGATCCTTACAAAAAAGATTTAGGGGTACAATTATGCCCTTATATTTATCTCTTTCTAAGAAATCGTACTTTTTATGCCTTGTACAGGCGCAAAGTAATTTTTTTCAATCGGACACAAAGTGAAAGTGTTGTCCTTTCTATCATCTATAATTTTTATCCATAAGATATTTCTCTAAAACAAATATGTATATTTAAAGAAAATCGTAAACTACGAAAATCTTAATTTTTACTTAAATTTGATGCTCGTAACCTCTACAAAAATTATTAACAATCTGAAAAAATTGGGAATGTATTATCTCGCACAGAGAAACAAACTGTCGCGATACGGCCGCCGAAAAATAATAACACGTTTTTTGTGAACCACCTTAATATATATATATATATATAAAATATTCATTATTGCTTACAAATTTACTCTAACTCTAAAGGAGGAAGGACAATAAGGCTGATTTTCGGGCCAAGAGCGTCGAATTTTTTTTAATTGTAGGTTTGTATAGTGGAGGTTTAGAGCTTTCCGGAGCACCATAAGAAAACCTTTTTACGTTAGGGCAATTTTGCGTCTTAGATTTTAGAAGAAAATTCGTTTGTTTATTTAAACATAATCTTAGAAGAATTTTTTCATTCTAAGATACGGATGAAATTTTTAAAAGTTTCTCGTTTTTTGTTAAACGTGCTTTGTTTGGCTCGCCAGTGATAATTCAGTGAAATACATTTCAATTTCATGACAAATTAGATTCTTATAAATAAATTGCATAAATTCGTAGTGTCGAGTTGTCACTGGCAATCCAAAAAGCCACGTTTCAAGAAAAAGTATTTCAAAATTGTAAAAATTGCTCAAAGCGCTAATCTGTTGATGCAGTTTGTTTATAACAATCACACTTGTCATGGAACTACAATGTAACTTCACTGGATTATCACTTGCAAGCCAAACAAAGCACGTTAAAAAAAAGTACAAGAAACTTTGAAAAAATTTTCAAATTGCGAATTTGCTTACGCAATTGTTTATAAAGATTGCATTTGCCATTAAATGACAATGTACGTTACCGAATTATCACTAGCAAGTCAAACAAATCACTTTTAAAAAGAAGTACCTGATACTTTTGAAAATTGATTAAACTGAAAATTTCTTTATGTAATGATTGAATATTAATTGAAATTAATTAAAAAATAAACCCCGCTTAATAAATATCAAAAACCATTCAAAAATCTCCTACAATTGATTATAACAAATTATTTAGTTATAATTAACTATCAATTTTTTAATAGCTCTTCCCTATTTTTGAAGAACACCTTTAACTCAGAAATGAATGAAAACGGGAAAATCGACAAAAACTGTTTGAAACTTCTTTCGCTTAGAACCCTTATTTAAAGCAATTAAAAAATTCGCTTTTGATGACTAATTTGACCGCGAACTTTTCAAGTATGATAAAAAAATTAGGTCAGAATGTTAATTATCAGTTTAAAATTAAATTAAAGGTACGAATTTAGATGTACCAATTGGGAAAAACGCCCTCAACTTATATTAATTAACATCTAATTATTTTGAAATAATATTTCTAATGAAATATTTGAATTATTTGGAAACGAATTATATTAATGTTGTAACATAAGGTAACATTATTATTACTATTTTTTCATTATTAATATTATTAATGAATATTAATATTCCGGGTTTCTACCCTACCTGGAAAACTTTGAAAACCTGGAATTGTCAGGGAATTTTGTTATATCTGGAAAAGCCTGGAAATGTAAGGGAATTTTTTTTTTAAGTCAGGGATTTTTTCGAGATGGTGCTTACTTTTGTTTTAAATTGCAATATAATATTGAATAACAATGATTATTTATTTTTGAAGGTAGTTTTATATGACTGTATTTAAATATTATGCTGAAAATTCGTTTTGGTTTCATTCAAATGTTTTTGATTAAAACTTTAAATATTTGTTGGTTGAAATATCAACTACTACATCTTTCCTTCATGATTCATATTTTTGAGAATCAAATTTAATTACTTGGTTGAAAATTAAACTCTTGGTAAAAATTTGGTTTGTTTATGATTCATAATTTTAATCGAAAACTCATCACTTTTGTTGAAAAATGAGCCATTTTGTTGAAAAAAATTTTTTGCTGAAAATTGATTTTTTTTTTACTGAAAATTGAACTATTTCAGTTAAAACTTTAACTATTTTGTCGATTTTTTTGTTTCAAAATTAATTTTAGACTGAAAATGTAACTATTCAATTTTTTGTTCAAAAGTTTTTTTTTTTTAGTAGAAAATTCGTTTGTTTTTGGTAGAAATGAATGTTCTTGGTTTGAAATTTATTTATTTTTGAAATTCAACCGTTCCAGTTGTACTTTCATCATTTTAGTTGAAAATTCCTCAACCTGGTTGAAATTTTTTTTTTTAACTGAAAGTTAAACTATTCCATCTTGGGTTGACAATTGATCTTTTTTTAGTTCAAAATTCAACTACATATATGGTTAGAAATTTGTCTTTCTAGTTGAAGATTCGACTATTTCCTTTAAAATTCATGTATAGTATAATTGACAGTATAATTAAATGATCAATTTGTAAAGAAAAAGTGATGTTTTTGAACGATTAATTAGCGTATGCGAAGTGGTGTTTGTGAAACTTTGAACAAAGTTAATCTAGCGAAAGCTATTGGCATACGGTTTCAGTGTATATGAAATCACTTAAATTGGCATTCCTGTTTTTCTCTCACTATCTCCTGGTCTATATACAAACATACAATCAAAAAAGTTCGAAGCACTTGCCCAAACACCGGCCTTATTGTCCCTCCCTTATCAATATCTTAACATTTGTGAATCTATTTTTCTAGTAAGGGATTTGTCACAAAATTGGCCTATGCACGAAGCAAACTCGCTCAAGTTATGTTTACCAAAACGATTCAAGATCTTTTTTCTGCAAGAAAATTGCACATACAGTCTTATGCTGTTCATCCTGGAGTTGTCAACACGGACCTTTTCCAACATACACTATTCAAGTACTTTAAACCCATCTTGAACTTCATTTTCAAGGTAAACTTCACATTTTATTCACCACGTTTTTCTAACTTTTTCAATTTCCACCAAATGAATAATGTATTAAAAATAAACATTTTCAGACTCCAGTGCAGGGTGCAACGCCAATTGTGTTTGCAGCCGTAAATAAAACAATCGAAGACAAAGGTGGAATATACGTTGCTGACTGTCTAGAAACATCAGTGAATCCTCAAGCTCTGGATTCCTCGGTTAGAGACCGTCTTTTTAAACTTTCTCTCGAGCAAGTTAAACTAAAAGACTTTCTTGAACCCTAATTAAGGTTTACTATACTTTTCACAAATCAGTTATTCCTTCCATGACTAATTAAAGTCAGAAATGCATCTGTTGTTCATTTGCTGTATTATTTATTGCAGTATTAACACATTTGTTAAAGCACTGTGGCTGCATTTACGCTTATTTTCTATCCAATTTTTAACTTATGCAGTTCAATTTTCTCTTTAGTTTGTTCGGAAGTATACGAAGGGTAGCAAAGAAAACATGAGTTACGTTTTTAAATGTTTTAATTACAAATATGTACGCCTACATTTGTAGCGAGTAAGTGTATTTCATGATGCTGTCTAGCGTTAGCATAAATTAGAATCATAAAATATGTATAGAATGACATATCTGTACCACTCTTTTTTATAAAAACACTTATCTTCTTTCTTCGACGCCATACGCATTTAGTTAAATATGCAACATTATCCAGTTCAACTAATCGCCGAGAAAAGATTTTTTTAATGCTTTTTAAATAGCGGATTTACCTCAACATTGTTACAAATGCGTAGAATTTTATCGAAGTATTTTGTAAATAAATCTTCCCCAGACAGATCTGAAATAAGTGATTTTCAGAGGCACTAAAATTTGTTTTATGAATTCGTTTGAAACCCTTGATAAGGAAGCGAGGAACGAAATAATTTCTCAACGTTCGACATTCTATTATCTATTTCTTATCGCAGAATTCAGGTTCATTATTCCTGTATTCGAATAGTCTTGTAGTTTGCATATTTTATTGACGACTTGCACAAGCTTAGTGTACCAGGTGGAAGATTCATGAGTATCTTCTATCATTGTGCATCAAAACGATTCTAAACGAGTGTTTCATGAATAAAACACCGAATAGAATAACATACATTCGAAATTAGGTTGGGGCCAATAAAGGTGATACATAAAGTTGCACTAATTGTTAGAACAGATCGACAATAATTATCACTGCGATCAATTTAAGCAATTGCTTCACACAAGTGGTGAATAATAATGCCCACGAAGAAAAGCCGTTACATTAATTTCTCGCGACTTTACGACAACTAAACTCAGTTTTGAGTTGATATGTCTTTTTACTATCTACATCGATGCATTCCTTCTTTCAGAGTATTATCAGGAGAATATTGCAAAGATAGAAAGCAATTGTCGCTTGTAACTTAACCAGTAACACCAGAGTTTTCTTCACAACACTTAAAATTAAATAACCAGTGATTTCGATAACAGATCTTTACATTAGAATGTGACTTCAACAAATCTTCTACATTTTTCTAGATTTTAAATTTCGTCGTTCGATTTTCTTTAGACAGGTTTTACACCAGAAAATAAATAAGCCAGTGCTCGGCAGTAGGTGCTATTTTATCGGAGTTGAAGTTAGAATTTATTAGTATTCGCCTGATAAAAATGTCAGCTACTTTACTTAATAAAATCAAATTTATCTATGGAAAGAGCAAGTTCTTTCAGAAACTTGAAACATTAAAAAGTGTGAATTTTCAAATTTGAAATAAATTTCAAACTACATGCTTTCAAAATTCACACTTTTTTGTTTCCTCATTGAGGAAGCTTTTTTAAAAAGTGATCCAAAAACCTCAAATTTTGGGCACAAAAAAATTAAAATTTGTAAATCGAAGCATTGAGCGCATGCGTATAAATAACCCTTTAAAAATAGAAATTTATTTTATTATAAACGTTTGCAAGTAAAGTGATAAACAATTTTAAATTGGACACCTTTAAGAATAAAAAGTTATAAATTCCGGTTTCAAGTTGAAATATTCAATACTCTTCAATTTTCAACCTGAAATTTTCAAACTGAAGCACTGAGAATTGAATAATTCCAAATTTAAACGGTTTAATGTACAACCATTCAAAATTGAAATATTTGACATTTAAAAGTCTAAATAGAAACAAATTCCGATTAAAAACGTTAAAAAATAAGCAATGAAAAATATTTGAAACTTTTAAAGTTTAATAACTTAAAACCTCTAGATATGCAAAATTAAACAATTTCTAATTAGAAGCAAACGCATTAAATTTAACAAAACTTTTCCAGCCTTAAAAATCAAAAAATTTAAGATTTGAAGCCAGGGTGGTCGCAAGACTTTATTTTCAAAATTTACTGACTTTTTAAATGTATTATTTTTTATGGTTATTTATATTTCATATTATAGAAATTCTATGACTATTGCAAGTATTTTTTTCAAAATCCTTAACTTTTCCCTGACTATTCCTGACCAACAAAATTGCATAACTTTTTCATGATTTCCAGATTTTCCCTGACCTGCGGCCACCCTGGAAACTGAAATCGCAGTTCGTTAACAATATTGATTGAATTAATAAAAATACTGGGGAAAAAATATATTTCTTCACGAAATAAAATAACGGTAACAAATAACATTCAGGCAGCAACGCGACGCACACTGAAGTGAAATTTGAATTACACATTTTTTTCAAATTTGGCAATAAGAAGCAAGAACTTTCGCAAAACTATTCTTATTGTAATAATTATATTTTTGTAATGTTTTCCAAGTTCACACGTGAGGCACCGCGAGACATTTTTTCAGGAGGTTGTGACTATAACAACTTTAATATTTCTCAATCGCAAGTAGTTTTGATAATTTGTAACAAAAATCTTCACAGTTAACGTCACTTTAATAATTTTATAAACAAAAGCAACACTATAATTTTTTCATTAAATTTTAAAAAAATATTCTTTTGTTAAAAGTTTGTTTAATAATTAACTCAAAGAAAATGTATTAAGGTTACTCTAGTCACACTGTTTTCAGTACCATTTCAAACATCACATTCAAGAAAGCCAACTGCAGGACTAATTATAAAATTCTAACTTTTGAACTTTCGCATTGGTCGTTGAAAATAGAAAAGTCTAACGCTACGTGCCTCTTTCATCGTCCAATAAAATTGTATTTCCTCATGCACAGTATACGAACTGGAGTAAAAAAACTCTCATCAAAATATCTAGCACCGATTAGCTATATATACCCACAAATAATGTTTAAAAAACTTCGACTTTGATAATCGTTACATGTTCTACTTTCATATATCGCTTTAACATTAAAAACTCACTGCTTTTACAGTAATCTGAGTAATCGCTAATGATGGAGTACATCAATATGGTCTAGTAATAAATTGACTAAAAGGTTCCTTTCCGTTGTTACCATAACTTTAGTCTTCAAGAGATCTCGCAGTCACTCATTTCCGGTAACAACCTATCTAGCAAGTTTGCATAATGAGAAAACAAAAGAAATGATTACTCTTGTAATAAATAATTGTACATTTGCCTTGTCCGAATATTCAACATTAATTGTTCGCACACTTTGTTAGTGCCGATATTATTTCAAGACAAGGATGTGGAAAGACTAGAGTGATATTCTAACAAAAATATAATATTTATAATCAAGGCTGTAACGATTTTTTAAATTTATGATACGAAGTTCTACAAAATAATTTATCCCGAAAAAATTAGTACTTTAGAAAATTAAATCACAGCCAGGAAGTAAGAGTCATTTAAATTAATTTTCCTTTTCAAATAGTTGATACGAAAAATATTATTTCGGCTGTGCGTTAACTTAGTAAAAGTAAAAAAATATATAAGCATTAATTAATTAAAATAAAAATAAATAAGATTTGGGTGAACTATCTAAGAATATCTTTAAGAAATCATTCAATGACGAATGCAGAATTTGAGTCTTGATTTACGAGAAGAGTATACGTTGGAAGTCTTTGAGTTTCGATGAATAAATACGATTAAAAGTTAAGTCCATTATTTGCATTAGTACTCCAGCCTTTTCGAAGTTATAGGGGAAAAACGAGTTAAGAATCTCAAAGTTTGCGACGTTACATCTTATATCTCTGTTGTGCAACATAACCATAAGCGTTTGAGTCTACGCTCTAAATTTATTTGATAAAAAACCTAGTCTAAAACCTCTTATAATTACTAGCTTTCAGCTAACAATCATCATTGGTAACTTAAGACGCGATGCAAGAGGGCGGCATAAAATAATGTTTGATCATTCAAGTACCTTTCTCTAAATTTCAGCTAGTTCTATTTTAAATTCTACGCCTTAAATCTACACAATTTACTTTAGCGTATTCGATTAAAAATTTCAAAAAATGCGAAAAAAAGCCTTCGAGGCAATATGAACATATCAATGCAAATCATGTCTGACGCGATGAAATTTAAATTTTGCTCAGCACTGCCTACGTAAATAATACAATAATAATACTTTAGTTATTGAAATTGGATTAAAATATAAATGCGTAAGCCTCAATTCCTCTAAATGCCATCCCAAGTGAATTAGAAAATTACAAGTGTTGCGCAGGTAGAAAATAGTTTGTGGTTGTGTTCAGAATTTAAGTAATGCACTTTGGTGAATAAAACCTCCACGAAATAGAATAATCTTAACTAAACATTATCTCCTGATTTAAATCATACAGAAAACTTAAAACCTCCGACAAACCTCATCGTGAATTGATAGGGTTTGCGGATTTTCCTCAGACATTTTAGAGTATTATAAATTGTTATTTAAGAGAGGCGGCTACATCCGCAGTTGGAACTATCCCCTATTGACGTTGTTTTTCCGTTGATGGAAGTTGCATTTGTTTCGTATCTTGGCAACTCCTTGCAACGCGCTTGCTGAGAAATTATTTTATTAAATTAACTTTTTTCTTATAAAATCAGATATTATATTAATTCGTCAATTATTAATCGAATATAAAATATAGTTTAATACAAATGCAGTAATTTACCTCCATAAGCTCGGCTGCGATTTCCATAAACAACCTTTCTACATTTTCAGCTTCTTTTGCAGAAGTTTCCAGAAAGTACATACCATGACGTTGAGCAAAATCTTCCCCAACATGCGTCGGTATTTCTCTATCCTCTCGATCGATTTTATTTCCTGTAAATAATTCGATATCTTCATATTAAAAGAACCTCTCTCGAGTGTACGTCTAAAACGACCACTCTGGCGTTGGTTGTTTAAATTAACCACTATGCTTTTCGAGTTGGTCCTTCCTTTTAGATCGCAAATGCGGAAAACAACAGACAAGTTTATTAATTAATACTCTCTAATTTAGTATATTATTTATAATGATTTTAAATTCGCATTATTTCTTTTGAATTTACATTAAATTTCTTTGTATTCTTTTCAGTTCCTTGTGCTCTTTAGAATTGTTCCGAATGCTTTTAAACTCTTAAAAATTCCTTCAACTTCCTTGAAATCTTCTGAACTCCCTAAATCATCTCAATTCTTTTAATTCCTCTGAATTCCTTAAATTATCTGAATTTCTTCAATTCCTCTGAATTATCAGAATCCCTTGAATTATCTGAATTCCCTGAATTATATGTATTCCTCGAATTCTTTTTAACTCCCTGAATTTCTTGCATTATTTCGAAGTCCTTGCAATTCGTTGAATGCCTGGAATTTCTTGAATTCGTAGAATTCCTTGAACGCCTCTAAATTCCTTGAATTATCCGAATTTTTTGAATTATCTGAATTTCTTGAATCATCATTCCAAGGGATTCATAGAATTCCGAATATTTCAAGCGAATCAAAGAATTTAGAAGAATTGAAGGAATTTAGAAGAATTCATGGGATATCAGATAATTCAGAGAACTGAGAAGAATTCAATAAATTTAGAAAAATTGAAGGAATTAAGAAAAATTCTAGGAATTAAGAGAATCTAAAGGAATTCGATGGAATTTAACATAATAATAAATAATCAAGGTGGCCGCAAAACTTCACTAGTGTTTTAATCTTATAAAATTTGTAACAAAGAATCTTTTTTAAACGGAATAAAACAATTTCAGATTAAAATTTCAAATTCATTTCAATTAAAAAAATATATCTTTTCTACCATAAAAGATGAATTTTCAATCCAAAAGGACAAATTTTCAACCAAACAGTTGCATTTTCAACCAAATAATTGAATTTTTTAGAAGACAGTGGAATTACAAAAAAAAGATTAAACGTCAATCAAAAAAAGGTGCATTTTCAAAAAAATAGTTGAATTTTCAAACAACAAGGTCGAATCTTTTAGTAAACAGTTGAATTTTAAATCCAAAAAGATGAATTTTCCATAAAAAATAGAGAAGTTAAATTTTCTTTTAAAAAACTAATCTTCAAAAAAAATATAATTTTTAACAAAGTAGTCAAATTTTCAAGCAAATGATGAATTTCCAAATAAAAGGATGAATTTTCCAACCAAAAAGACGAATTTTCAAGAAATAAAGATTTTAAATCAAGAAAGGAATAAAGAATTCATCAATTTTCAACCAAAAATGAAAAAGTTACATTTTCAGTTAAAAAAATTAATTTCAAACGACAAGAAAAAACGAATTTTCAACAAAATAATTCAATTGTTCAAACCAAAGAGATGAACCTTGAACTAAAATAAATTCCGAAACAAATAGTTCAACTTTTACCCAACTGGTTGAATTTTTTAATTTAAAAAGATAAGTCTTCCACGGAATAATTAAACTTTGGACTACAGAGATGAATTTTCAAAGGAAAATGAGGAATCTTCAACAAAAAATGATTTTTTAATAAATTGGTCCAACCTTCAAGCCAGTATTACAATTTTTTACTTAAAAAGATTAATTTTCAACGAATAATGTAATAATAGATATTTCAACCAAAAAATATGTATTTTAATTTTCAAATAAAAGACTGTTGAATCCAGCCAAAAAGATGAATTTTCAATAAAATAATTGAATCCTGAACCAAAGAAGATTAATTTTCAACCAAACAGTTGCACTTCTATCCAAAAAGATGAAATTTCTCCTAAGCAGATGAAGTTTTAACCTAAAAAAGACGAAATTCCAAAAAATAGTTGAATTTTCAAACAAGAAAGATTTCAGTTGAATTTTCCACAGCAAAATATGAATTTTCAACGAAAAGTTAATTTTCTACAAAATAGTTGAATTGTTAACCAAATAATAAAATTTTTAACTAAAAATATAATTGTCAGGAGGAAGCAACTGCACAAAAAATAAATAGAAATACAGGGCAAATAAATTACTGATTAATATTCAAAGACCAGAGTCTTAATCTTCTAACATTTATAACATAGAATCTTTTATAAATGGAATAAAACAATTTCACTGCTTCTTATAGAAATTTCCTGACTTATCCCTGATTTCCAGGTTTCCCCCTGACCCACGAGCAACCTGAAATAATATACTTAACCAGAGAATATTAATTACCAAACCTATCTGCTGTTTGATTTAGCATTTATCGCCACGCATATGTGCCACATATCACAACTAGGGGCAGCATCGAATAATTATTAGTGGTTAATAAAATGTATCGAATTGAATGGAAGTAAACTCAGATATTTTAGATTAATTTTTGTTAACTAACCAACTAATATCCTGAGCACTTTATTACTCGCGTACTCTTCAATTTCCCTGAGCCAATCAGGTAAACAGTCGAAGGTTGGTTGACAAGAAATATCGTATACTAAAATCAGAGCATGAGCTGATCTGTAATAGCTCTGAGTAATTGAACGGAATCTCTCTTGTCCGGCTGTATCCCAAATTTGAAGCTGGAAAATTAAATTATAAGCATTAATTGATTAATTCTTAGTTTTGTGTATTTCGTAACGTAAAAAAGTTTTTTCGATTTTATCAATCATTTTTTTTGTAATTGTAGACGTAAATTATTAAAATACCTTGACTTTCTCATTCTCTACTCCCACAGTCTTTATCATAAAATCTACACCGATCGTTGCTCCTTGTCCCGGTGGGAATAAACCCTGAAAGAATAAAACAATGTAAAGATTGTTATTTCATAGACAGAAGCTAGTACTGAAGCTACATTAGACATTACACAACCTGGCGGGATTATATTAGACCATCAATCTCCCATACTCAGCAATTTTTATTAAAATCCTTTTGCTTCTAACATTCATTCCTGCCAAGTTTCATAATGTCTAATATAGCTTTTTAAAATTTATGTAAAAATTTCTGTATGGCGCTTTATAAGAAAGTTTCTTTATATAATTTATTATGAATTTTTTTCCCGAATTACTTGGCCAACCTTAATTTCACGGATGGGTAAGCTCAATTAATTTAATTTAAGTTAATCATTTACTAAATATGAACAATTAAATCAATTATTTAAATAATTTTCGTTAAAACTTGATTCAATTGATTTATTCTTTAATTCAGTTAAATGGTACCATATTATTGAATGCAAATTTCGATTGGATTTTTCAATTTCAATTCAAGATGGAAAGAGTGGCCAGGTTCAATGAACTTAACCGATAGTTAATTTTCTGTACCATTGATGTAACCTCTGAATTACGATGTTTTAAACTAAATACGTCAAATTAAAAAAAATAAATAAATAACGAACATTCTTGAAAAAGGTATCGAAATCTATTGCTAATGACTTTTAGGTAAAATTGGGTACCAATCGGTTCGATAGATTAGAATGTAATGGTGAGACTAGGTGAAAGAATCGATTTTTCAACATAAAATATGATTAACTAAAGGTTTTAATTAATGAGGATATCGTATTTCTCTAAAATACATATCGAGAACTTTTTATCATAGATTTTTAAGTAAAATATTAGGCAAAACTTTTGAATAAAAAATGCATTCTTGTTGAATAATTGTGAAAAATAAAAATTTTCATCTGTGCTCATCACCTCTGCAGCCTAATCGATCCAACACTAACATATTCTCGATACATACTGCACGAATTTTCGATATCTTGAATAGTTCTTCAAATTTTACCATTTCTCATCACTGAATTTTAATTTTAATGTAAAAAACGCAAAACTATAAAAACTATTCAAGATATCAAAAATTCCTTCAAGATGTATCGAGAATCTGTTGCTACGGACTAGAGACTTCTCGTCGAAATTTGGTGCCAATCGGTTTTATTAGGATGTAGAGGTGAGCAAAGGTTGAAAATTAATTGTTTTCATGTTTTTGTTTTGTTTTAATCTCACAGATTCTAAGGCATTAACATAAAATCACGCCTAAACTTTTTTTTAATGGTTGGTCAGTCAGCTGCCAGGTTTTATTGAAATCAGTTGAGAATTACGCCAACAGTCCCCGAAAGTGCCAAAATACATGATGATTCCAGATAAAGATTCTTGGTAACTTTTTTTGTTTCGCTATTGGGAATCTTGATAGATTAGAATTAGAACAGAATTAGAATATAACATAAATTAGGAAATGTATGCGCACAAAGCGCGCGTTCACGTCCCTAAGTTTTTATTTACTTCCATTAAACATATAAATTATAAACAATTTAAAAGTTCATTATTAAATAAATTTGAAAAATAAATTAAGTTTTAAGCAATCTGAAAATCATAATCAATGGTTAAACATTTCAAATTGAAAGCGTTTGAAAAAAATATATATTGACCGATTTTGCATTGAAAACGTTACATTTTAAATTATTTTACATTACATAAAATTAAAAAAAAATACAATATTTCGAATGGAATGAAAAGAAATTTAACTTGTTTAAACCAAAAATGAAATAGTTAAATATTCAGTTTAATTAATTAATTTTGAACCAAAAAATAATTTTTCAACTAAAACTATAAATTTTCAACCAAAAAAACTTAATTTTCCACCAAGAAAATTATTTTCCTACCAAAAAAGACTAAGTTTCAACAAAATACATGAATTTCCAACCAAATAGTTGAATTTTCAACTAACAAAGATCAGTTTACAATCAGATATGGATTTGTTGAATTTTAAGTAAGAAAAATTAACTTTAAAATAACAGAAAATTTTTAATCAATTATTTTTAAATTCTATAAATTTAAATATTAAATTGAATTTGAAATCGACTACAAAACGTTTCTTAAAAATCTAAACAGAATATGAATGGTATGGATCAATGTATGAACACCAATAAAATACAAGTAATTTGCTTATAGCTTATAGCCCACTGAATTTTTATAAAGAAACTAAGTGAACGAATAATAAAGAAAAGGCCGAATACTGAACCCAAAAGTTGAATTATCAACTAAAAAAGATAAGTTTACAACCAAATATGAAATAGTTAAAATTTCATCAAAATAGTTCAATTTTAAACCAGATATTAATTTTTAAAAAATAGTTAAATTTTCTACCAGAGATGAATATTTAACTAAAATCATGGAATCTTCAACCTAAAAAATGAATTTTTAAGAAAGTAGTTCAACTTACGACTAAGTAGTAGAATTTTCAAACAAAAAAGCTTAGTTTTCAACCAAGATTAGTTTTCTACGAATACCTAAATTTCCAACTAACATAGATCAATTTACGACCAAAAATATGGAATAGTTAAATTTTCAGTCAAACAAATTAATTTTCAACAAACAAACAAAAAAAACGAATTTTCATTAAAATAATTAAATTGCCGAACACTGAAACTTACTGTGAAAAATTTTGTTGTTGCTAAAGATGCTTTAAGTTATTGTCAGAGTGACTGTTCGTCTCAAAAATGTATATGAATGTGTACAAAATTAATAGATTGAAAACTAATCTCAATACAAAAATAATGAAAAAACAGAAGCATAATTACAAACTAACTTCACATAGCGAACGGAAAGTATTAGCTGCGAACAGTATAAAGTTGTTTTTGTTCGCAGCTTCATAATATATTCTGTTCGCAGCATGAAGTTGGTTAGCAGTGATGATTTTGTTTTTAGATTGAATAATAATTTAAAAAAATAAAACTATTGGTACACCTAATCAACTTTAATAATGCAAATGTAGATAGTAATTGTAAAATGTTATCAACTTTAGACTGACACAACAGTCATGTCACTCATAAAACTATGCAAAATTTCTAAGTTGACTGCGTCGGTAATTTATTGTAGGTAAGAATTTACATTTTATAAGTAGATTGCAAAAATAAGTGTTTTGAATTTAAAAATAACTATACAAATTTATATATTCAATTCATTCTTTTAGATTGACTAAAAACTCACTTTCCTCTTAAAATTACGAAAAGGTTTGAAATTTACTGCGCCGGTAATTTTTTTCGCTAATAATTTAAATTTAATATCCTAAAAAATTAAAACATTTCAAATATGATACTTCAAATATAATTATTAAAGCTTCACATTGGATGCCTTAATGTTTGATGTTTTTTAAATCAAAACGTATAATTTTAAAATAAATAATGTTCATTCGTTCGCAGCATGAAGTTGGTTTGCAGATATGTATGCTTGTATTTTTTTATTCCTGTTTTGTACAATTGGTTCGTTTTATTATTTAAAGTTTAAAACCACATAAGCTTAAAGGGAAACAATGTTTAATTTATAATAAATGAGATCCTTTGGGATTCATTTTGAATCTTGAAAATTTCACAAAAAAATTCTTTTTCAGATAATACATTTGTCATTTTTTCGTTACTTAAAATACTTGGAATAAAGAAGAAGCCTTAAATCTGTTTGATTTCTGATATTAGTCTTAATAAAAATAATACAATTGCTTAAATCTATTACAATTACAATTTCTTTATTTCAAATATGAGTGGAGTCTTCAACCTTGTTAGTTTATTATATCAAAAAGTCAGAATGATTTCAAATATGATAAAATTATTATGACTTTCTCCTTTTTAAATCCTTCAAAATTGTAATTTAAAAAAGGTTTAATCATGTTGGTCAGCTTTCAGCTCGAAACTTTCAACATCAAAATTATTTCAAATCGGAATCGTTTAATATTAGACAATTTTAAATAGAAAACATATCTGATCGAAACATTGAAAATGGTTTGGTTTACTTTTCAAATCTTTCCAAATTGTATCGTTTGTAAATAATTATATTTTATAGTTGAAAAATAATTAAAACCAATGATTAGTTAAATAATTTATTTTACCCTGAAATGTTCACAAGTGCTTGAATAAACGTTTGAAATTAAACAATTTTAAAATGAAAACTTTTAATAATTGAATGAATCCGAATTCAAAGTCTTCGATATTAAACTATAATGAATATTAAAATAAGTTTGTTATTTTTAAATATTAACTAATATCAAACGATATTATATTTTTCTAAAAATGAATCAATTTTACAAATTTAAAAATGTACCATTTTCAAATTCAAAGCATTAAAAATAAAAAATTAATTAGTTTCAATTGCTCAAAAATGGTACAATATCAAATCTATAGCTTTTAAAATAAAAAATGCATAGCTTTCATGACTAAAATAAAAATTAATTTCTTTTTTCAAAATTAAGAGTTTTATGTTTAGAGAAATGAAAAGTTGGAAGATTCCCCGAATTCTTGTAAATCTCTTAAATCCTTGAATTCTCTAAAATCCTTGATTCCTCTGTATTCTTGGAATCATCTGAATTCCTGAAATCCCTTTAATTCCCTAAGGACCCCAAAAATGCAAAAATCGTGGCAAATAACTTTCAAATTTTATTCCTTAAAAATTGTAAAATATAAAATTGAAAGCGAGCTTTTGTTCTTGAATAAGCATGTGAAATGAAACAATTTTGAAGGAATACTTATAATTGTTTGCTTTTAAAGAAATGGAAGCTGAAAATTAATTAATTTCACAACTTCATAGCGGGCCATTTTCAAATTTAGAGCATTTAAATTTGAAAAATGTTGGATTTAAATTGCTGAAAAATGGTACCATATAAATGTATAGTCTTAAAAATAAAAAAAATAAAATCTTTCAGAACGTAAGAATTAAAAATGAAAAAATTTTGAAAAAGAATTAATAACGGAATATTTAAGTAACTTTCCAACGTCCTTTCTACTACTTGGTTGAAAGTTGAACTACTTTGTTAAAAATTCATTTTTTGGTTGAAGATTCATCATTTTAGTTGGAAATTCATGTCTTTGGTTGAAACAAAATTTTTTTAAACCTAATTTTTTAACTGAAAATTGAACTATTCTAGCTTTTTTGTTGAAAATAATCTTTTTTTGTTGAAAATGCAACCACTTGATAGAAATTTGAAGCCCTTTGTTAAAAATTCATTTTTTGGTTGAAGATTCATCATTTTAGTTGGAAATTCATGTCTTTGGTTGAAACCAAATTTTTTTAAACCTAATTTTTTAACTGAAAATTGAACTATTCTAACTTTTTTGTTGAAAATAATCTTTTGTTTGTTGAAAATGCAACCACTTGATAGAAATTTGAAGCCCTTTGTTAAAAATTCATTTTTTGGAAAAAGCTTGATCATTTTAGTTAGATATTTATCTTTTTGGTTGAAAATTGAACTATTTTGTTAGAAATTAAATTTTTTTAACTGAAAATTTAACTATTTAATTTTTGATTGAAAAATTTATTCTCTTTTAGTTGACAATTCAACTATTTTGTAGAAAATTCATCTATTTCGTTGAAAATTCGTCTTTTTTGGTAGAAAATTAATCTTCTTGGTTGAAAATTCAAAAGCTAAATTTTCTAGAGACGAATTTGCTACAAAATTCAACAGTTGAATTATCAAAGGACGAATTTTCTACAAAATTCAACTGTTGCATTTTCAACTATACTACGCATTTAAAATTGAAAATTATTCTATTTTACAAAGTAAAAGTCAACCATTTCCAAAATTAGAACGTTTAGAATTGAAAATCTTTTAGTTTGAATGGCTGAAAATGGTACAATATCACATTTATAGTTTTTAAAATTCAAAATTCACATCTTTCAAATCTGAAAAATTAAAGAAGGAAAATTAATTGAAAATTTTCGAAAAAGCATTAATAAATGAATATTTTAAAATTAGCTTTCCAATTTAACAAGCCCCTTTCCAAATTGATATGGGGGCAAAATTTGCGGTAAAAATAAAATCATGCAGGAACTAGGTATTAAAAATGGAATTATTTTAAATTTAATAATGTTCCAAAGTGAACATTTCAAATGCATTGCCACTCAATTTCTTTTTAAGTGATTAAACTGTTCAATTTAAAATTGCAATCATAGTAATATTGTTTTTCGTTTGCATCTTATTAATTGGAAATGCAATGTTCCCTGCGCGCTGTGGCGCACGTATGATATTGCTATAGTTATTAATAATTTTACACAAAAAAAGTGTCATTTTCTAAAAATAGCGGTGATCATTTCATTAAACAAGTGTGTGCCCCTAAAATATATCAGCAATTTATAGAGAACAAAAATTGACTTAAAAACACAACAAAATTTGTAAATAAAATTTGTTTAAATTCCGTTATCTCTTTACAATGTCTTTCAACATGAAACGTCATTATGACAGATGTTTATCGTTCTTGCATTGATTTTGTCAAGATAAGATACAATCATGAGATTACGCGCTGAATGATAAAAAAAAGGATGAAAAGCCAAACAAAATATTTGCACAATAACTAAATATGGATAGCATTACTCAAGTATAAATTTTATAAGCAAAGGGAAATCGTGATGAAGTGAAATTTAATAGTGCACTGTGAAGCAATATAACTCACTTGAGTGAATCTTCGAACGAGACATGTTTTACCAACACCGGCGTTGCCAACTAGGACAACTTTAAACAAAAATTTGTAATCCTCCATCATTTTGAGCAACACTCTCAGACGGAGCGTTAAACAATTTTTTTATCGCTGCATTTACAAACTGATAAATGCAGTCCTTGAGCCGTTTATCCTAGACAGAGACTCGAAAATCTCATGAACTTTCACGTCTTTAGCAATGATTCGATGAACACGACACTTTTCAAATCATCCGAATACACTTCTTTTCTTGCATAATTCACTGTCTTTCTACGCGTCTTGACATTCATGAATAAACAATTAAAAAATGTAAAATAGACTAAACGTCTTGGAAAATCTGACAACGGTAAAAAGCAAGGATCTGCAGCTGTCAGAAATTAACGAGTGAAGCTAGTCGCTTGACAATTTCGATTATTATTCGAGAGATAATGTTCTGAAGTTGTCTTTTCTAGCGGGAGATTCAAATCGAAATCCAAGCTGTCAATTCTTTTAAAAGTTATCGTGCTCACAAACAGACAGACAGACATCAGACGCAAATATATAATGGTGGCAAACTGGCGATCGCCCCCCCCCTCCAGGATTTTCTGACTTACCTTCACTTTTTTCTTTTTCACTGAGAAATTAAGAAAAGCTATAAAAGGTATGCAATTTCATAATGGCAACAATAATTGACACTTCTCTGGATTCGCGCCTGACATACATACATGCAGGCAGACAGAGACATTCATAAAAACCTGTTTTTTCGGGTTCAGGGAGTGTCAAAACGGGGACATTTGACAAAAACGGAGGGGGTCAAATATAACACAAATCTAATACCTTCTCTGATGAGAATGTAAAAATTACCAAATCTTTTGAAATAGAACAATTTTTAATATTTTAGAGATCAAGACTTATAGTTTTTGTAAAAGCGTTACGATACAAAATTATAAAATTAAGAAGTGTAAATGTTAATTAATGTTAAAAATAAAAAGAACAATTTATGATTTTTTACAAAAAATTTAATGACACTAGAAAAGTAAAAATGGTAATTTTTTATATAATATTGGAATTGTTTGTATTCCTGCAGATTGCAGATGAGTTAATTTTTTCCGCCAGGTGCAGATTCTGCGAGTCTGCCCAGTGCTCCCAATTCAGCTTCCTAACTGCACTGCGCATGCGTTGTATTGGCAGTCTCATCGACTGTAAATGTTGTACCTGGTTCTACTTTTTTGGAACTATTAAGTAGAATCAATTTTTTTTATAATAAATCATCATTGTGAAAAAATAACAATTAATTTTCAGATCACAAAATAGTCTTTCAGAGTGCAAGGTGAAATAATTATTTGATTGTACTCTTTACAAATAAATTATCAATTTTAAATTCAAAGGAAGGAATACCTTTTTCACCAATGCAAATTCTAAATCACTCATAATATTTTTTTGTACTTTATGATTATTATATATTGTGAAACTTGATTTGCATATTGGGATCTGAAATCCTGACGTCACAGCGTCACGTGACAGGCAATATGGAGGCATAACGGGGTCACTTTACCTCTGATACATGCGATGCGAAGGGTTTTTAATTTATTTTGAAATTATTTCGAAGAACTGGGAATCAGTATCTGCACAAATTGGTTTTGTACGAGGAATGTGTACGTATAAGGTTCATGATGAGTTTAGGATCACCCTGTATATTCGTTGATTAAAAATAGTATAACAATTACTAAAATAAATACTGATATGAATAAAAAGTAAAAGTATAGAAAAAAACTTTTAATTGAAAAATTTTCAGAACAAATATATAATTTGATCTGCTTTGATGTTCACAAAAGCATGAAGAAAATTTTTGGAAAAGTTCATTTTTTTCGACCTTTTTGAATTTTGAACTTTTACCGTAAAACTAATAATTTTAAAATGTGGTAGCCGCTGGACTGGGAAATAAGCAGGATTTTGGCAAATCCGGAAAACCGGAGAACGACCGTGAATTTAATGGTTAAACAAATGTAATCGTCAGATTGAAACCTTATAAACAATTTTCAATTTTAAAATAATTTAAAATGAATAAACTCATTACTAAACTCTTTTATTCAATTTCAAATCACACACGTTCAAATATTTGTTCAGTTAAAAATATTTCACTTTAACTCATCGCGAATTAAAATTTTAATGCAAATGTCGGTAAGACCTAGTTTACAGAGAAATTGTAGAAAAAGCAGAGCTTCCCTGCATTTGTCTGAAAATGCTTCTCTCTACATGGTACTTTTTCCTATAAATCTCCGTCACACCTAATTTACAGAGAATTTGCAGAACGAAGCAGACTTTCTCTGCTTCTTTCTGCAAGCAGTTCCTCTCGATCAATTTCTTCTAAGTCCTTTTCCTGAAAATCTCGGTAAGATTGAAGGTTTAAAAGCTTATTGGCCAGTTTTTCGAATAGAGAAGACTACACGCAAGGTCTCATTTTGACGAAAAACTCTGATCAATTTTTAAGAATATACCAAATGCCACCGAAGCTGGAAATTATTAACACTTCCCATTATTTTCAGGAAATAAGGCATTGCTTCTGTTGACATGATTGGAATTGATGTTTTAAAACTTTTTCGCATAGTTTTTAAACAAGAAAGACAGTAGATAGGTTCTCATGTTTTCGACAAATTCTTGTCAGGTTTAGAAAAGAGGCCAAAGGTCAGCAATGTTTGAAATTATTGAAACTTCCCATTATTTTCAGGAAGTATTGCACTACTTGCAATCACATAATTGAAATTTAAGTTCTAAATGATTTTTTGCAATTTCTTAATTAGCGAACACATCAGACGAGGTCTTATTTTGACGAGAAACTCTTACCTACTTTTAAAAATATGCCAAATGCCACCGACGATGAAAATTATCGACACTTCATATGATTTTTAGAAAATAATGCATTGCTTCCGATAGCATTCAGAAGATATTAGAGAATTCAGAACAATTCATGAGAATTTAGGGGATACAAAGAACATAGAGAAATTAAAAAAATCATGGTGGATTGTAAAGATTTCAAGAGAATTGAAAAAAAAACTTTTAAATATCTCTAAAATTCGTTTGCATTCTGCAGAATTCAAAATATTTTAAGGAAGTTGAAATAAGTCAACGTGTATTCTAAGGATGTCAAGAGAATTAAAAAATTCAAAAGATATGAAGGATTTCAAACTAATTCAATGTGTACTCTAATGACTTCAAGATAATTTTAAAAAATTCAGTGATGTCGCGAGAATTCAACGAATTTAGCACAGTTTGAAGAGTTCAGAAAATTTCAAAAGAATTCAGAAGAATTTTGAGAATTTGGAGTATTCAGAAGAATTCAGAGAATTAAGAAGAATCCAGAAGAATTCAGAGAATTAAGAAGAATTCAGAGAATTAGGAAGAATTCCGAGAGTTCTGAAGAAGCCACAGAGTGCAAAAGAATTCATACAGTTGAAAAGAATTCACAGAATTCAAAAGCATTTAGAGAATTTTAAAAGAATGAAGAGAATACAAAAGAATTCAAAAGATTTCGGACAATTCAGAAGAATTCAGAAAATTCAGAACAGTTCAGGAAATTCAGGAGAATTGAAAAAATTCAGAAGAATTCAAAAAATACAGATGAATTTAGAAATCTTATTAGATCTCAGGAGAATATAGAGCATACAGAAGACTTGGAGAAATTCACAATAATTCATGGCGTATTGTAAAGATATCAAGGGAATTTAAAAAAAAAACTTTAAAAGAAGTCAAAGAAGTACAAGTGAATTATAAGAATTCAAAATACTCGAAGGAAGTTAAAATAATTCACGATTTTAAAAATATAAACTTAACACCCTCGACAGCACCCCCGTGCTTTTACGATCATCAACGGATTCTCGAAATAGAATGCGATCCAACTTTAGTGGATCGTAACAGTATCAACCTATTTTTAGAGGTTTTTCAGTATACTCTAAGTGGTTAATTATCACATTTTCAACATAAACACACTTTGGATAATCGACCAAGACTCCATTCTCGACGGTTCGATAACCAAGGAAAAATAATGTGAGCCATTTACATTACAAGATATTCACTTTCTACTCTCGCCTCTAATATTCACACAAGACTGGCTTTGAATCCATTAGCCCCGCTCCGAAAGCTAATACTTTTTCTCGATTCTATGAAAGAGTCCTCAAAGAATCCTGAGAAAAATTAGGCAACGTCGGCTACAGGATTTTTCCAATGAGGAGCCAAGGTATATGAATCGATCGGAATCACTCTTCAAAGGAACTCGTGGTAAGTGATACTCAATCGGAGAGTATCGATTCGTGCATAACTTTTGTCAATGCAATGAGTCGGTAACATTCATGTTGTGTCCAATGAATATTAAAAGGCAGATTATATATACTTTTGATATATACTGGCTAGTCGAAGGTAAAGTATCAAATAAAAAATTATAATAAGCGGCAATTTATACTTAATGTATATAATATTATAGGTAACAAAACTTCATTATTTAAAAAAATGAACGAATAAAGATTACATTAATTACGATATAAAGAAATTTGGTATGATTTGAGGAAAGAAAATGTTCGCTCCTTCGACAAGGACCTATGGAACCACTCCAATTGAGTAGAATAGAACCGGGACGGCATGCTTGTTAGTCGCAGGTATCTTTTGAATGCTGACAGATTGGAAGACCAAATTTGCAAAAGAAAAGCTGGTATCTGCTTGGGAGAGCCTCTTTCACTAATGTTATATTCTGAATGCGGCTGTCAGGCACGCCTAGGTCTACAAATTATCACGATAGGTCTCTCTGACGTCCAGGTGTCGAATAGCGCTCATATCCACGAGCTCAGGGTCCTCGGGAATGACAGTAATTCGTCATCGCTTCAGATGAATCTCAGCACACTTTTCCAATTCAAAATCTATACCAATCTCTCCTGTATACCTCTCGTCGATAGTTCAAGCACTCTGAAGCTGCTTTGCACTAGAAGCATAGATCTTCAGGTCATCTATATAAAATTCATTAGTGACCTTATGATCGCGATGATTAGTGTCGCCTCAGAGGTACCCAGGAGAATTGCGTAGTGCGAGAGATAGTGGCAGAAGTGTGATAAAGAAGAGGAGAGGGGTCATGGTGTTGCCCTGAAAGATGCCCCTCTGGAAGGTGACGCTGTTGGTTGGCGCACGATAATTTCGAGATGAGACAGTGAATCTAGTTTTCCAACGGGGCATCAATCTCCCTATGCATCTCACTATGTGTAGATAAACCTTCAAGCTTTCCAACAGGCAGATGATAAGTGTGTGGAAGATTGAATCGAAAATTTTCCGGTAGACAATCCAGGCCATCGGCTGTCAGCGCTGGTGGAATGCTGCGTCTTTACAGACGCACCTTCTCCCAGCAGGTTCTTTCAGTACAATGCGTCTTAACATTAGCCACTGCGGAATGAGCGTCAACAACTTTGAGTATATGGTGACAAGGCGAGCCAGATGTTGGTGTGTAGATGTGAACTTCTTCTATCAGAAGTTTTTGATATCATCTAACCCTACAGCGGAGAAGTTCTTCGTGCTAAAAAGAATTTTTTCACCTTTTTGGCAGTGATTGATGGATATTCCTCCTCAGTTGTTATGAGGTTGTCGCAAAGCTCCTTGAAGCGGATGATATTCTCAATTTATTCTTTTAATTTCAGTGGTTGGATCTTATAAACCTCTCTCCGAAAAGTCTCTACCTCGTCGGGCTTGAGTGGATTTTTGACAGAAATAGGGAGTGCGCTGAAGAGGCACGATGAATCAGCAAAAACTGGTTGATTCTGCCTGTCCCACCCCTCCTTCGTCTGTATTCTCCTCCTTGCGTCAAATAAACCTCTATATATTCAACAATGTGCTACTTGATCGTCAGCATCTTTGACTTATTTAGTGTGTAATGGTAGATCCTCATTTCGTGGGCGAACTTTCGGACCCTTTCCGTAAATGGCCTACCAGATATTACGTAGTCAATCACAATCTTATCACGGGACGCATTCTGTATTCAATCTCAGCCAATCTTCTTATCCAGTGGATGCAAGCGTCTTTTAGTGTTTTGATCCATCGACAGTTTTAGCCTTTAATTTAAATTTGCCAAAGCTGTCGCCGCATTATAAACTGAACAATTAATGGTGCAGAGGTCGGACTCCTTCGAGATATCCTCACGAAGGGAGACATCCATTTTAGCCAGATCTTGGGGCGTAGGGCCGGTTGGTATTAACATCGCTTCCTAGTCTTCGTCTGCGGCTTTTTACACAGCGGTTGGGAAAGGGCTCTGCGTACATATCCAGTTTTCGAGAGGTAGGCTGTTTGATTTCGCAAAGACTGACGCGAAACGTGCTAGAGCTCTGGGTGTTTCTGGCATCACATAGTGTGCATTGGCGCTTTGAAGCCTCCATGAACAGGGTTAATTCTGGCCTTGTAGCAGTCCAGTGTTTCATCCTTGAGGCGATTCGTTAACTCAATGTAAGCGTTTCGCTGGTTCGTCGTCGTGTTTCTGTCTAAATTATTTTTTCAGTATCCCGAACTCTGGGGATATCTGCACTGTTTGCCGACCCATTTTTGGGATCTCTGCGCGTTCGATCATTTTGAACTGTATCTAGGACTTTTTGATGGTTTAGTAGTGTCATTGTTGTTCCCAAAAGTAGCTAGGGAAAGGTTTCCTCCATCCTTGTAGAGCTCCGCATGCAAGAATAAGGTTGCATACTCTGGGTGGTCGCCCGGTATTCCAGAGACAGAGATATAAAAGTACAGAGATATAACTTCAACTAGCTTTAAATGTCGTCAAGGAGTACACAGGAGAGATTGGTATGGACTTTTAATTGGACAAGTGTGTCAAGAATTATCTGAAAAATGAAAGGTTATTGGTGTTCCCGATAACTCTGAGCTTGTGGATATAACTGTCATTAGACATCTTGCAACTAGAGAGACCTATACATACCTGAGCGTGCCTCAAAGCCACATTCTCTTTATCCACAGTCTCTCCGAAGCAGATACAAGCATCTTTTTCGACAGATTTGTTCTTCAAATCTGTCGGCGTTGAACAAAGTACGCGTCAAGAAACACGAGATGATTAGAAAATGTACAGAAACTTTTACAGAAATGTAGAAAATCAGCCCTTGTCCATGGAGCTAACTTTTGCTTTCTTAAGATCATCAGGACTTAATTCAGGTACAGATTGGTCCATTTTTGCATGCTAGGACGGTTCATTTCCACCACAGTATACCGTGATCGCATTTTACATGAAGAAGTACCAGCGATAGATGCAGATTGTCATTCACACGCTTAGTACTTAGTACACATACTATCTGGGTGTCCCACCCATGCGGGAACAACGTATATCTACAGACATAATGCGGCCCTATGAGTGATTTATTACTATCTTTGTCGCTCTCACGGTGTTGGCCGCGTACCTGCCCTGTCGAATACTCCGAGGGAGGTAGAGTCTATTATCCAAAACGAGAAGTGCCAAATTTTCTAGAACTACAATTTTCGGACAGCAGTCTCTATTGCACACTCGAGGCCTGACATGGTTCTCCAAGACTTCGATAAACGAACTATATTCGTGATCGAATTCTCGGCTTCGGCCGACCACAACATCACTGACAAGGAGAAAGAAAAGAAGGAGAGGTGTCAAGACCTCAAGAAGGGAGCTGCAACGACTGTACCCAAAATATTTGGCTGAAGTAATTGCCCGTGCGATCGGTGCTCTTGGAGGTGCGAAGCTATTAATGGTTCGTAACCTCAAAGCCATACCTGCGTGCCTTGGGTCGCGTCCGTAATAATACATATTTTTTAATGTTCTACCAGAAATATTTTTTTAAATATATGCAACATATAAACATGAAGTTTCTATAAAAGTCCATTAAAATACATATTCATTTAATTTTTATTTTCATCTGCCTACAGACAGATCATTTTCGACAATTGACTCTATTTCGCTACGAGCGTTTAGCGGAGCGGTATCGGGGCTAATGCCGTAGAAGTGACAGAGATGGTAACAAAGCACTCTTAGGCGCACATTTTGCCTTTGGATGTACGTCGTTCCCGCATGATTTGGACAACTAGATATTATGTTTCCTAGGTGCGCGGGAAGTGCATGTCACTCTCTGCAGCTATCATCGGGAATATCTTGGCTCAAAATGTGACGACGGTATGCTAAATTGGAAAATGCACCGTGTTTACAAGCCAAAATAAAATCCTCAGTGCCCGACTTAAATCCGAATGATTTGAGAAAATCAAACTTTAGCTCGTACGACACCGACTGATCCGGCACATTTCTGTGGAGGATGCAGTGCATCCTCTTGTCGAGGAGCTGTTTCTTGATCCGAGCCTTCAGGAGTGATCATTCGAGATAGATAATGTATGCATTTTGCTCACTCCTGATATTAAGTCAAGGCCAAATGTTTCAGCAGACTCCTCTGCTGCTTTGTACAGAAATGCTCCTTTGCACACTTCGTAGTATTTCCTGACCATTTTCAGAAGAGGATCTCGTCCATTTGCGACTATATGTGCTGTATGCAGAATGATCCTGGTGTTAAAACATTCGAGATTCAGTATTCCGCGACCACCTTAACGGCGTAAGATGTAAAGTTGTGAACCGGACCGCTGAAGGAGCATGCATTTGATCATGTGCATAACCTTTCGTGACACAATGTTGAAGGATTTGAGCTCGTTTTTCGTTCATGGAACCACTCCAAATGAATAGAGTACTACTGGGACAACAAGCATGTTCGTTGTGCGAACTTTGTTTCTGGCCGACAGTTTCGAGGTACACGTCTCTCGGATAAGACGTTTCTATATGCATCGAAGAACATTCTTTATAGGTTTTTTGTTCTGAAGGCGTCGACCGGTGGGGCGAGCATGGGTGTAGAGTGTAGGCCTGGAAAGCCCGGACGAAATGCGTCAGTCGACGGCTGGCCAACGAGTGGCAAAGCTCTTCTTTTCTCAATCATCTGGTAATCGAACTTGACAGGGTAATCCCCTGACTATCCAGCTATGACTCTGAATAACTTGATCAAGGACGAGTATTTCTTCAGGAGTGGCCAAGGTGGTTCATGTTCAATGATATCAGAAAGTACTACCTTCCGTTTCTCTCGATTGATAGCAGGGCGAGGTTGTCGATTCAAGGTACATGACGCTAAGTAGCATTAGGTAGAATCCTCTGAATCGCAGACATCCGATTAGAGATGTATTTCATCCAGCGAAGCGGATGACCTTTAATCCAATCTAGAGTATTGGTAGAATCCGACAACAGATATCAAGGTACAAATTCAGCAGATATCTTATGTGGGCCACCACACGAACCAAAAGAAGTGCAGGACACAATTTCAACCTTGGAATTGAAGTTTCTCTTTTCCGAGCGGTCTTCGTTTTTGCCGTCACGAGTGTGACGTGAGTTTCCCCGAGTGCTCCTGTCGCCTTTTCGAAAGGCATCGCTGAAGCCGTGTTATTCAAAAGAGACTTCCAATGACAAACCCGCCCAGCGTGGGATGATCAATGATATAAGTTCTGGTAGTTCAGAGCAGAACTTCAGCCAAGTTTTAATTTAATCAGAAGGCAGATGTTGATCCTCATCCATTTTGACAGCCAACAGACTCTGCATGAAAATTTTGGCTCGGACTATAACTGGAGCCAACCGTCCTATTGGATTGAAGATACGAGCAATCTAAGAAAATACAGTCCTCTTAGTCACCACGGTCAGCACTGCTGATGGTCGAATCTGAAGTCGAAAGCACTCGGAAGCTGGTTGATATAAAATCCCGAATTCTCTGAAATCAGGATCCTGGTCCAAAGAAAAAGAATGAGATGTCTCTCGAAATTCAGGTGGAATTCCTTCCAAAACATCCTCTTGGTTCGAGAGCGATTTTCACACCATACCATGGAAGTGAAAAGGTCTCTCAAAGAGGGCCCTGTTGCTGTTGACCAACATACTGAGCAAAAGAGAACATCGTTACCAATGAAAAAATTGAAAGGAAGTGGAAGGAAAAGATACACGTGTAGTGGTGAACTGATGGTTCGCGGCGATAGTATTGTCTCATATAACCTTATACATTCGTAGCGGCTGTGTACCGTTGAGTACCGCTCGCACCCCGCATGCACTACACTTAAAAAGGCGCGTCCTTACTCATATTATCACGTCAAAAATGTAAGATGGCGCGCTCTGATCGCCATGCATTAGATGCAGTTTGGCCACTACGATTCGCGAATCATGGGAGGAAATCTTAGGAGCTTCGACTACAAAGTCGAAGTACGCTGCTTTACATACTTTTTTGGTGGACAAAGTGACTACAAATACGAATACGTTCTCCTGACTTTGCAATTAGATTGCAATTTAGCTCCACGCATCTAGCGGCCTTAGTTTTCAGAATGCCATAAAAACTAAGGCCGCCAGATGCGTGAGGCTAAATTCCATCCTAATTGCAAAGTCAGGCGAAACTTTTGGTAGATGAAACAGGGCTTTGTAAAATTGAGCTTAGATTTTTTTCTCCAGATGATACGGGCCCCAGAGTTGTGCTGCGTAGATCAACGCGTTTGAGCTTAGCGAGTAAAATTTGGTTGCCTATGCTGCCAAATCGTGACATTTTGTTCTGGCAATAATTCTCAAGACAGAGGCGTTTGCGATTTTTGCCCTATTTACTGCTGAGTCGGAAGCTTTTGCGAAAAGTGCTGTTCTTCTGAAGGGTAGGCCAAGACAGTTAACCCATAGTTAGACGCAACCCTAAAATTCCCTTGTTTAGACGCAATGTGCCTGACAGGCTATCTGTATTCACTCGAGAAGCACATCAGAAATAATTGTTATAGAAAGTTATCTCAAGGTTTTTGGGGTCGTTGATTACGATTCTGATGTTAAAATTGCAAAATTGAACATGGTGGATCTAATTTGTTGACTATTGAAAGGCAGAATAGCAGAATTAGCGATTTTTTCTACTTGTATGAAACTTGATGTATGGGAGTTCTTGGGGTCGCTCATTGCGATTCTGACGTTAGAATTGCAAAACCTAAAATGTTGAATTCAATATGGCGACTATTGGAAGGTAGAATCACATAATTTGCTCCTTTGCTATCTAGTTTGCTTCGCTGACTCGAAGCAAATGTTGAATGGGCCATCGCGAGGCATTATTTATTTCCCTTTCGACTCTGAACTGGCGCGCCAATTCTAGAGTGGGAGCGTGTAATGACTTCGCGCGTTCCCACTCCTTTAACGCGAGCGAGTCCCGTGTTGACGTTCCCCACTACCTCGGGTTGAGTGAGACGTGCGCTTCTGCTCCCCCACCACTCGGGTGAACACGAATCCCTCTTCTTTCCCCGCATTTCTGGCTGTCGCGAGTTTTTTTTCCATTCCTACGTTTAGTTCCATATTTACGAAGCTTCCAGCTCATTTTATTTTTCACTTTTCGTGCGATAATAAACCGAATGCTTTGTGTATATCAAATCAGTGACTAAATCAACCACCACCACCCCCTTGTTATGAATTTTCCCTTCGGAATAAATAACACTTTATTAGTGACTCAAAAAAGCTTTAAATACTGATTTTCGTTTGAATGAGATAAGTTTTCGAAAATTCTGTCCGCCATATTGCATCCGCCATTAGGTTTTTTGTAAAACTGACGACAAATATGTTACAATCGACTCATGAAACTCCAGTATGACGATTGTCATGGAAATCGACTAAGTTATTTATAGTAGTGTCCGCCATATTGCATCCGCTATTCTTTTTGTGGAATCGACATGAAATTCTTTATCAGCTACCCAAAGAAATCCCTGAGAGTAAAATTTCAATTTTCAGTTATGAAAGCTTCTCTTTTTTCTAACTTGTTGGCGACTTGGTCCGCTCGGTTGCAGGGAACCTGGCAGGTTTGAAGGATCACAGTCACATTTTTCGTAGTCTGCCATTAAACTGATTAGAGGCTTTAGAATGAGCTTATATTGATTAACGAATACTAAAAATGTCAAGCGCCTGTGCGCTCTGTAGGAGGAGAGATGATCGAAAATAGCTTGAGGTGGTCTGTCAGGGCGGTTGCGTCTAACGGAGGGTTAAAATAACTAACAATTTCTAAGGGGCTATCTGCGTAATTTAACTTCGTAATTTTTTTGTCAATCCTACTCCGCTTGAAAAATCATTACCTCTTTGTTTTCTATATTAAATGTCGTCTTGTACGGAGAGCAGTACTCTTCATATGTAAGCAGCTTCATGTTTGCATTTACCAGGGTATTCACAAGAATGATAATATCATCCGCATACAACAGAATCAGAATGTCTACATTTCCCAGAATTCCAAATCCCACAAAATCCCTCTCCCTGAAGAATAGTTCAATATCTGGCATCAGATAATTAAAAAATGTAGGACTTAGGATTTCCCCTTATAGCAAGCAAGTAATAAATTTGGTGTACATATTATCAACTCTAACAGATAAGGCTGCCTTATCATACAGGTGTTTAATAATAATCCGACATCGACATGCAAAACAGCAATTGCACCGAATCTCTTTCCATCAATAATTAGTTTATCTTAGATTAGTTTAGCCTTGCTACCTTTTCTTTCTGGCTTCTTTGAAGTAAGGAAGGATGATTTTACGATGATCTTGGACTCGTTTAGAGAAGTCTTCGGAGACGGAAATAGAGAAGTCACTCAGCTTTTTAAGGTTTTTAGGATTTTGTATTTGATTTTGACTGAGATACATTAAATAAGAACTCGCCTGGGCTTCTGTGGATTAAATTTACCCAGTATTTTGGATTCTTCTAGACCATGTTTGTATGCAGGGTTCTCCAGTTTATTATTAATTAGTTAGAGGATGCATTTCTCCGTATCTTCTTTCTGGCTATCCGGAATACTAAAAAACAAGAGGTTATATGTTTCAGGATACTCTCCAACTGTTCGATTTTAATGTCCCGCTGTTCTACTTTTGCTTACAGTTTATTCTGGTTCATTATCAGACGTTTGTTTTGGAGCGTCAGTTGATCGAACTTGTTGTGCAGGCCATTCATTGAAGCCTAAATATTGGAGAGCCGCAGCATCAGCTGTTCAAACTGCTTAGCCGACAAGGAATTTTGCGACACTTATGCTCACTGAATTAGATGATACCTTGAAAGAAAGTTAACCTCTAAATTTATTTCAACTGAATCTTTTGACTTTTTAACAAAATTGCAGAGGTTTTCCCCGAAGCACTATAATGTAAAACACCGCACAACAACAACTCTCAATTTCTTTTAAAGTGTTCGAAGTGAATGTGACTTCTTGTGGGTATCTTTAGTCACTGACTAAAGGTACAATAAACGGACTTCTTTTGATTTAAACAGTGTTAATTATACATGAACCATTTCTCAACGTAATCGTATAATACTATTTCGCTATTTTTTAGAGCTAGCTGACTTTTTTAAGTACAAACTCGCACATTTGGTCCTTCAAGCCGGTTAAAAAATGTCAGGAAAAAGCGTTACATTTTTTTAAAGGCCCCTAATAAAAATTCAAACAAGGCTTTATGCAGCCAAGGGATCATGCGCATCATAGTAAAAACGTGGGGACGCTTGCATCAAGTGAGCTAGTGATACACTGGCATCGTCAAATCATGCTACGTCACACCGCGCAGTACGGCGAATTAGAAAATTGGGGTTCAAAATGATCCAGAGCCTATAATTTTCATTTGATTTCATATTTATTTCTTTAAAATCAAAGCTAATTTAATTCTAAAGAGGTCTTTTGGGGCTGATTTTGAATAAAAGGGTCTGTTTATTTGTTATTCAAGTTGCAAAATGCCAAAAAACCATACTGATTCACAAACGCATTAAACGGTCACTCTTTGATAGAAAAAATCCACTTTTTGGTGCATAATTGTTCATTTGATCCCTAAATTAAAATTTTAATGGAAGAAACTGACATTTGACAATATTTTTTATTGTTATTAATAATTCTGATCAACAAATGCATTTAATAGTCGCTTTCAAATAGGAAAAATCTCTTTCCTGCTGAAATGTTAATTAGATCATAAAAAATGAAACTCCTACGAAATAAGCTGACATGCAACAACATTTCCCAGTGTTATAAACAATCTTGATCAATCAATTCTTAAAATAATTATTACGCATGAAGGAAATCTGTTTTTTTTGGGTTCAATAGTTTATGTTAACTGGGAATAAGGAACCGAATCGTAAATCGGTATTGAATTCCCTTATCCTTTCCAAAATCTTATTATTCTCCTCTTGGGACTCTTCTGTCAATTGGCCAGTAGGCAATGTGACATTTTTAATTATCTTAGCGCCATCAGTCGGATTGCAACTAATGAAGATTTGTGTCACAATTTTCTGATTATGACTGATCCCTGCATAAAAATATGCAGACCCTTAAGGAGAGTGTCCTTCGTCCCATGGATGCACAAGTTCAAGATCTGCCGTATGGAGATGATTGAGACAAAAATGGACAACGCTGCTGAAAGCCAGAATTTTTCGTCCAAAAATGGGTGAGCCTCCTGATTTCGTTCATCTTCATTGATTATAATATTGGAAAAAGATGTTGAGTGTAGACGTTTCACGTTTCGGTTCCTTATTTCAAGGTAACATTAACTGTTGAACCCAAAAAACAGATTTATTCTATACGAAAGAATAATTTTAGGAATTGATTGATCAAGATTGTTCATAACAATGGGAAATGTTGGGATATCAGTATATTTCGTAGGAAGTTCATTTTTCATGATACAATAAACATTTCAGCAAGAAAGAGATTTTTCCTATTTGAAAGCGCCTATTAAATGCATTTGTTGATCAGAATTGTCAATAACAATGAAAAATATTGTCAAATGTCAGTTTCGTTTATCAGAATTTTAATTTAGGAATAAAATGAACAATGATGCAAAAAAAACGGATTTTTTCTATTAAAGAGTGACCGTTTAATGCACTTGTTAGTCAGTAGTGTTTATGACAATAGTAAATATTATTTATTGTCCATTTCTGTTATTGAATTTTCATTTTTAAAGGCAAAACTAATGATTTCGCAGAAAAAATGCATTTTATCCATTTTGTTCATAAATTTGTTTATAACAATTGAACGGATTGTCGAAACATCATCCAAGTTATCAGGATTTGTTAATCGATTGTATATCTATCAGTTTTTCACCTTGTTCAGGCAATATCAATGGATGATACAGAACAGGCAGCTCAAATATGAAAAATTATGTTTTTTTGGCATTTTGCAACTTGAATAACAAATAAACAGAGCCTTTCTTGCAAATTCGGCCTCGACAGACCTCTTTAGAATTTAATTAGCTTTAATTTAAACCAAAAAGAAAGATGAAATCGGATAAAAATTATAGGCTCTGGATCATTATGAACCCCAATTTTCTAATTGACCGCACTGTGCACCAGCTTGGTGTATCCATTGTACAGTATACAGTAGTGTCTAACGCATGGCGATCGAAGCACGTCATTGCAAGTCATTGCACTTTTGAAGTGATTGTGTGGAGAGCGCCTCTGCGAGTATAGTGAATGTGGGGTGCGAAAGGCACTCGACGGTACATATCCGGTACAAACGTATAAGGCTATACGGGACAATACTATCGCCGCGGTCTGTCAGTTCACCACCATTTTACCATTTTAAAAGCATATATGCAACGCCATTACTAAGTTGAAAATGCTCGTCGCAGAAGAGATATTAGGAATTTAGTGAAGGCCTGATTGGACTCTTTAGAGAAAATGTGGGCGAAAATTTAGATGATTACCTTGATCATATTGAATTTCAAGCGATGAAAAGTAAATTCGGTTCGGTTTATCACGATTCGACCAATTTTAATAATCAAACATAATTTCCGCGTCTGGAATTATCGAAATTTTCCGGGATTTATACCAAGCTGCCCTTTTTTTAGAGACCTTTTCACTGAGAATTTCGACAGAGCATGGCAGACACTGTTGACCAGATACGATGACAATAGGGTGTTGATGAATAGTTATTTGGTTAAACTATTCAATTTGCTAGTAAGGTCCAGTAAAAGTGCGTTAGAGCTTCGTTTACCGTTGAACGACTTCATTGAGACCGTGGGAGCATTGGTTTCTTTGAAATATCCAACCGACAAGAGGGATGACCTACTTGATTACATGCTTGTTCAACGTTTGGACACTACGACTCACAAATCATGGGAGGACAGCTTTGGAGCTTCGAATACACAGCCGAAGTACGATGCTTTACATACTTTTTTGGTGGGCAAAGTGACCACCTTGGAAACAATTAAGAATTCGGAACTTTCTACCACCATCACTTTCAAGGTATCGTCAGGCAACATTAAGGGTAGTAGACAAGGCACCTCCACACATGCTCACAATGCCGTCTTAAAGAGAGGTATTTTTTATTTTTGCTCTAGTAAGCATGTGGGTTTTGCTTGTTCTATTTTCCGTTCAAAGACTGACAAGGAGCTGAAAGACATGGTGAGACGAAACAAGTTGTGTTTCAACTGTCTAGGTAAGCGTATGATAAATATATGTAGTTCTACCAAATATTGCCAGCATTGTAATGGAATGCATCATACAATGCAACATTCCCCCTTACATGAAACCAATCTGGAACCAAAACCACCAAAACAAGTGTTAGCTCTTCCTGCTCCTACCAATCAATATCCTTCCTCCACGTTCAATCCGAATAGCTCAATTCTTACCAATTTGGCTAACAACTTAGCATTTGGAGTCAATTCCCATTTTTCACAACCTACTATGTGACAAAGTGGGGTGGTACTTCTGGCCCCGGCTCTCATCAATACTGAAGGATCAGATGGAGGACGTAGAAATTAGAAATTTTCAGTTATGTTAACTGTCTTGGCCTACCCTTCAGCAGAACAGCACTTTACATAAAAGCTTCCCACTCAGCAGTAAGTAGGGCAAAAATCGAAAACGTCTCTGTCTAAACTCAATTTTACAAAGCCCTGTTTTATCTACCAAAAGGTTCGCCTGACTTTGTAATTTGAGTATCCAGAGTATCTCAGAGTATCCAGCCTTATCCTTGCATGTGCGGCTCTACAAGGACGGACAAACCCTTTCCCTAGCTGCTTATGGGCACAATAATAACATCATCAAACCACAAAAAATTTTTAGATGCGGTTCAAAACGATCGAACGCGCAGAGCACACGACAATCGGTCGACAAACAGCGTCGATCACCCTAGAGTTCGGGGTGCTGCAAATAATAATTTAAATGGAAACACGATGACAAACCGGCGAAACGTCCACATTGAGTGAACGAATCAATTCAAGGATGGCCAGCTAGACTGCTACGATGTCAGCATCATCCCTGTTCGCGGGGGCTTTATGGCGCGTATGCACACTCTGTGATGCCAGAAACACTCATAGCTTTAGCACGTTTCGCATCAGTCTTTGCGAAATCAATACGCCTACCTTTTGAAAAATGGATATCTACGCGGTGCGCTTCCCCAAATGCTGCTTGAACAAGCTGGAGACGAAGATGAGGAAGCGAACTTAAGAACAACGTATGCTTAAGTATTATTTTGTAGGTCTTACGGTCTTCATTAAAGTAAAAGAAATAACAAACGAAATTACTAGAGAGTTCGTTTATTAATCATGCTGACGTTTCGGCTATCACTGCGTGACTTTTCAAAGAATCTAAACAAATAATGTATAAATATAAATAACAACAGTTTTTAAAAATTATTACAGAAAATTATTAAAAGTAAAAAAAAATAAAAATACCTGTGATTAGTATTTTGTAAGAAACAAGAGTTTTTCAATTTTGGAGTCAACAATATGTCAATAGTTTATGGTCAAATTTAAAAATAATCCTAAAATGTGACTCAAATTTAAAAAATAATGATATAACATCGTATCGTAGAAAAAAGCCTAAAAAATTGAAGAGGCTTTTTTAGATAGAGACTACATCTTAAATGAGAAAAAAAATCTTGATAATGTTTTGGGACAAACGACGAATATATGACAAAGTAGACAAGAAAAAAACATTAAGGCGGTAAATTCATCAATACAGAATAAAGGCGTCATTCAAATGAATCGCTAATGAGGAAAGCGCGCCAAAGAAACTGTGTTTTAAATTGGTTTCTTGATTATTTTATAATTCTTTAATATATTTTGTTGACATTAATAATTTCTGTCTGCAATTTAATAGAAAGATTGTGATATTTGTTTATAAAAACGGATTCTAATATTCGTCTTTTACAAGTATTTTTTTCTCTAGCCAGAATTCTAATATTATTAAAATCAAAATCAAGGTAATGGTTTAAGTTCCAACAATGTTGTGATAGACCTGTATTCAAATTCCCAACTGTACAATCTCTTTTATGTTCCGAAACTCTAGTTTCTAATGTTCTACCTGTTTCACCAATATAAACTTTTTCAGAACAATTACATTCAATGAGATAAACAATTCCAGACAAATTTTTGGTGCTCTCAGTATCTTTTTGATCAAATAAACATTTTTTAAGAATGTTTTGATTGCTAAAGTAAACATTTATGTGAAATTTTTTGAAGGATTTCCTCAACCTTTCAGAGAGTCCTTGAACATAAGGTAACATAACTTTTAGATCCGATTTTTTGTACTTGTCAATCCAGTTATTTTTCCTACTAGAACCATTATAGATTTCATTATAGATTCATTACAGATTATAGATTCATTATAGATTCAGAGGTTTTTCGTTTCACAAGAATTAAGTTTAAATAATGTAAAGTATAAAAAGAGACAAGAATGTATCAACAAGTTTAATTTTATGCAAAAAATGTTTTTATCTCAAAGAAATTATTAGAGATTTTAAATTTAAAAAATGTTACAAGAATATATCAAATGTCGAAATCCCGGATGAGGTAACTGAAACCTCAGCACTGGGTCACAAATTTGGTATTCCTTTCAATGCTAATAAGTTACATATCAATAACATGGTTGCCAATATAGAAAATTGTTTTACAAATGTAGAACATGAAGATCAGAAATTAAGTATCAGAAAAACTGTTACTCAATTAATCTAAAACCATAGTCGAATTCATAACTTCAAGAACCTTGAAAAATCTTTTCAACTAGTTGAAAATTTTCAAAATATTAATAAAGATTTAGTTTTTGTAAATACAGACACAGGTAATATAACGGTAGCCGCATTCAGGACGTAACACCAGTTAAAGAGTCTCTCCGAAGCAGATACAAGCATCTTCTTCGGCAGATTTGGTCTTCAAATCTGTCGGCGTTGAACAAGGTATCAGCGACTACATGCTTGCCGTCCCGGTTCTACTCTACTCGTTTGGGGACGAAGAACGAGCTAACGGCTTTTGATTACGTCATTGCAAATGGAAAAGATCCTCTCCGAAAATGGTCAAGAATCACGAGATGATTGGCAAAGGAGCGTTCCTTTACGAAGTCGCGGAGCAGACGCTGAGACCCTTGGTCTGAATTTGAACATCAAAAGTGAGGAAAGTGCATTACTCCATCTAGATGCTTCACTTCTGAAAGCCGAAGTGAAGAAAGCAAAAGTTGAAAAATTCCATCAAGAGCTACTCGACAAGAAAATGCACGGAAATTCTGACAGGAATGTAGAAAAACAGTCTTTGTTGAAGAAGCGAACTTTTGCTGTCCTCAGATCATCAGGGCTTAATACCGGTATGGAAGGCTTCATTTTCGCATGTGAGGACGGTGTCATTTCCACCTTAGTATACCGTGACCGCATTTTATGTTAAGAAGTTCCCAGCAATAGGTGCAGAGCGTGTCATGCACATGCAGAGTACCTAGAACACATACTATCTGGGTATCACACCCATGCGGGAACAACGTATATCTACAGATATAACGCGGCCCTAAGAGTGCTGTATTACCATCTTTGTCGCGCTTATGGTGCTCGCCGCGATCCTGCCCTGCCGAAGGCTCCAAGGGAGATAGAGTCAATTGTCCAAAACGAGAAGTGCCCAATTTTCTGGAACTATGATTTTCGGACAGCAGTCTCCATTGCACACTCGATGCCTGACATTGTTCTCCGAAACTTCGAGAAACGAAACATATTCATGATCGAATTCTCGGCTCTGGGCGACTACAATACGTCTGCCAAGGAGAAGGAAAAGGAGAAGAGGTATCAAGATCTTGAAAGACAGTTGCAATGGCTGTACCCAAAATATTCAGTTCAAGTAATTGTCCTTATGGTCAGTGCTCTCGTAATTGCGAAAATATCACTGGTTCGTAATCTTAAAGCCATTCCCGCGTGCCAAAAATATGTCAAGACACACGAGGGTTTCGCCGGCCTGTCCTCGTAATTTCATCATGCAAACCATCTTACGGTCGTGATACGTGGCCATAAGTGTGATTTACCGCGGTTCTACTGGGAGCCGATGTCATTTTTAGATGGCAGCTGCTCCCTGTGGGACCCTGCGGTAGTTGTCTTACGTTTTTAATTATATATATTTATTAAATTTAACATTGTGTATTAAAGTAACTTAAATTTAAAATTACGCACTAATTACCCTTCATTTAGAGAAAACACTTGGTTCATTTTACAGGAAAGTGGAAGGATACATTGTTTTATGGATTATGCAGAACATCTGATATGACTTTAAATATTTATATATGATTTACAGAAGTTTCTTTACTCAGAACAAAAAAGAAATCCAGTAAATTCACTGTATGAATGACACCATTTTTTATTCTTTTACATACAGTTCTTTAAAATTAGCAGATTAGTTTGTGTGACATAATCCGACACCGTACTTTCAATATATTTTTTTAATACAGTGAATTCTCGCCTATTTATCCGACCTTGAAACAAAACGCTTCTTTTATTTCCACGCTGGACGGGGCCCTACCTTTACCACAAGTGGGTATGATATTTGGCACAAGCGACGTTCATTGGCTGCCCCGTTCTTATAGAGGGTCCTGAGACAGTGTGGCAACCTAGTGTACCTTTCGCTGATTGGCTCAGTTTTCTCATACATATACTATAGATATACATCTATGTATATATAATTAAAAAATAAGGTGAAAGAACCACCGCAGGGTCCCACTGGGAGAAACTGCCATCTACAAATGACACCGGCTTCTAGTAGGACCGCGGTAAATCTCAGTCATGGCCACGTCTCACAACCGTGAGATGGGTGGTCACAGGACACGGCGAAATCAAAATGACAGGCCGGCGAAACCCTTGTGTGTTTTGAGGACACGATGCGACCCAAGGATGACAGCTTTCTGCATCCATCTCGCAAGTGCCTTGGCATATTTTTGGCACGCGGGTATGGCTTTAATGATAACTACGAAAAAGTACGTTAAACTTTAATACTTTCCAAGGAATGTTCCTACCAGTTCTATTGATGTAAGAGTCTCATAAGTGGCACTCGAACCATTTTCCTTCATTTTATTCAGAAACGCAACTTGAAACTTTTGTCTTCGGAATGAGCTATTTTTAAAAATTTAAATTAAAAATAAATATTTTAATTATTTTAAATCGTTACAATTAATTAGGAATTTTAATAAATTAAAAATTTGGTCGCAAAAATCTTTGTCCAAAAAGTTTTTCAACAAATTTATTTTGTCAAAAATTAATTTTTTTCCACTATTTTTTTGTGAACATCTGTCAAAAAAAATGGTTTCAAACCATTTATGTTGCAATACTGCTTTCCGTAAATTTTGTGACATAATTTTTTTTTAAATTTCTTCAAAGAGATTTCTTTGTATGAAATAGTTTTTCCAAAACAATTTCTTTATAAAATTTGAACATATTTCGTTTTCAGATTCTGTTAACACTTACATGAACGTCTCAATATTCTATTAAACCCTTCCTTGTAGGCACGCAGGGCCTACAAACCTGACATTCTTGTATTCTTAATGAGCTATTTTTTGAAAATTAAAATTAAAATTAAATATTTCAAGTAATTTGAAATCCTTTCAATGAACTAACTATTGTAATTAGTTAAAAAATTTAGCTGTACATTTTTTCCCTGAAACTTTTGCTAAACATTTATTTCAGTGACAGTTGTTTGTATGAAATTGTTTTTTGAAAACAATTTTTTCCAAAATTTTGAAATATTTGGTTTTCAGAAACTGTTAAGACCTACATTAACGCCTCAATAGTCTACAAAACCCTTCGTTGTAGGCACGCAGGGCCCACAAACGTGACATTTTTGTCTTCGGAACGAGCTATTTGAAAAAGTTGAAATTTATTATTAAATTTAATTGTAAATCGTTTCAATTAATTAAGAATTTTAATCAATTAAAAATTTGGCCGCAAAAATTTTTGTCCAAAACGTTTTTCAACAAATTTATTTTGTTAAAAATTTTTTTTTTACACTATTTTTTTGTGAACTTCTGTCAAAAAAAAATTGTTTCAAACGATTTATGTTGCAATACTGTTTTTCGTAAATTTTATTTATTTTTTTATAACTAAACATTTTTCACAAACTTTTTCTTTTACATTTTCTCAGACAACTTTTTTCTTTCAAAACTTTTTTGGCAACATTTTCTCGCGGAACAATTTCTTGACATCATTATTTTCAAACAATTTTTTTCAATGACATTTGTTTGTATGAAATTGTTTTTCCAAAACAATTTTATTCCAAAATTTTGAAAGGTTTTGTTTTAAGAAACTGTTAAGACCTAATTAACGCCTCAATAGTGTACAAATCCCTTCGTTGTAGGCACGCAGGGCCTACAAACGTGACATTTTTGTAATTTATATATAAGTGTTTCGCAATTCTTCACTTAAACGTAAATCGCCGTATTTATAGTTTTTTTTTGTCGAAAAGCAATGAAATTAAGATATTTTTGAAAGGCTTCATCACTAAATTTCAATAACTTTCCGTCACCTTTCTCACAAACATAACACTTCATTGCGAAGCAGGCAGCGACCTAGACACGACTGGACTAGACTAAACACCGTAAGTAAATAGCGAAAGTAAACACCGTAAAGTCGTAAACCGAAAGACTCCGAAACATTCCCCGCCGCACCGCACCCACGCAGCAGCCCATACCCTCAACGAAGATGAAGACTTACCGTTCCTTCTGAAATATTGCAGCCGAAGCAAATAAATTTCGCAAAGAAATGCTCCTGCCGCCTATTTCCGTACACCTGAGCCTTGGCAGGAAAAGTTTTTCCTCTACAGAGGGCTTAGGGCTTTCATTTCCTCTTTTTTTATCGTGCAGGTCGACTTTCCCACTTACTTAACTCCAATTACCCCCTTTAGGCCTCCCTTCCGGGGGTTTCTCGACGGGTTGAGGGTGGCAGGAGTACATTTTCTGCAAGCACTAATTGCCCTCTACAATATGGTGTAGATTTCATTCTGCTGGCTGACGACATGTAAAGAACGAAAAAATTGGTCGCTAAGAATCCATTTTTATCGCACCTATGACCGACTGGGCGCTGGCAGGATGGGCGTTCCTTTATCCTCTACGTCTAAGCTATCATCTCCAGTAACTTTTATCATGCTGGCTTCTCACCTGCCAAAAGACGCATTGGCATTTGCAGACCATAATGGATCTTTCAAAAAATGTATAATATGTTTGAAGCTTCCAAGAGTCAGGCATTTTTAAAACTTTTAAAGCATTTTTATGAGATTTTAATTGGAAATATTTTAGGGAATTTAAAAAGATTCCAAGGAATTATTAATTAATTTTAATAATTTTAAGGGATTTCAAAGCGTTTGAAATGTTTTAGGAGGAAGAATATTCTAGAATTACGGAAGATATGGAACGATTTTATAGGACCTATACAGTTTTAAGTTATTTTAAAAGATTCCACGTTACTTTATAAAATTTTCGAGGATTTTGAATGATTTTAAAGGATTTTAACGCTCTCAAGGTAATTTAATCCATTTTCCAGCATTTCAGGAAATTTCATCATAGAATTTCACGGGATTTTATAATATTCTAGTGGATTTTAAAGAATTTACTCACGAGAAGTGAGCTATTTTGTAGGGTTTTAAATACTTGAAGAGATTTCGAATTCACCCTGAACTCGTATTAATTTATTCTAAAATCTTTGGAATTCTCTTGAATCAGCTTGGATTTTACGAATGCTCTTGAATTTTATGGATTCATTTGGATTTTTTTAATTCACTTGAAATCTTATAAATTTAGTCAATTCTATTTAATTCAATGGATTTTTTAAAATTTTAAACAGTTTTTATTTAATTGATCCTGATGATCAATTGATAAAATGATCAAAGGATTTGCAATATTTTAAAGTATTTTTTTAAGTCCTTGCCATTTGCAAGAGCTATACAAAATTTTAAGAGGTTTTAAAGGATTTTGAATAATTTATTTTATTTTAAAACATTACAAAGAAATTTTTAATTGATTTCAGTAATTGGGTGTACTTTCGAAAAGTACATACCTCCGGTTAATTTGAAACTCTGTATATCTATGTATTTTGATGCGCTGATTACGAATATGGCAGTGAAAATACCCGCAAATTTGATTCTGCACACTTTTCCTCCCAGATTGATAGTTTCTGAGAAAATCGCCATTGAAATTTGATAAGTGCAACAGGCTTGAGTCCAGTAAGTGTTCGGCCCTTCTGCGACTGGTCACAGAAATAATATTAGTCAAATCCATAAACCTTTCCAACGTCTGCCTTCCTGATGAAACTGTACAACTACATTTTTATCAAAAATGAGTTTTTTTATATGGTTGGATTCGTAATAAAAAGACGAATTTAACTATGCTAATTATTATTAAAAATTGTGATTGAATCTTGAGATAGTTAGGTCTCAATTAGCATATCTATAGCGATTTTCGAGAATTCCTGATGAAGAAACAATACATCTGCAGAAATTGTAGCATATCTACACGAATTTCAGGATTTGGGACAGTGCTGTGACCTCAGATCCTGATAAAACAAAACAAATCTGCGCAGATGTGTTTTGATCATGAGGATCATCGGTCTTTCTGCAGTCCGATTTCCTGAAATCGAATAGCACGAGTACATGTTAAGTTTCTTCACCAGGATTCAAGGGTAACTTTGAGCCACCGATCCTTCTTTTTAATAGTACATCTGCATTTTTCATTTATCAAGCAAAAATAATTCTAGTTGATCAATAACGCGATTATTAATAATTATCTGTAATAATTATAGAAAAATTAATTATAATTTAATAATAAATTGATAATTACATAATAATTTTATTTTTTCATCAATTTTTGAAAAATTGGAAGTTGTGAAGTTTCTCCAGCAGGGAACTTGGTGGTTCTTGAAGGCCACTTCGTGCATTTATATTAAGCATATCTACAGTTTTGCATATAAATAATCGGAATTCGCCATTGTTTTTTGTTTGAATGCAAAGAGCATGTCCGATTTACCTAAGAACAGGACTTTTATTTTCAAAAAATCTTAGAAGTTAAAAGGTACAGATGCGAACGCGTTTGATTGAATGTCTCGGTTCGTTTGAAATGCAGTTGTACAGTTTCTTCATCAGGACGGCAGAGTTATACCTTCTTGCTTCCTGAAATACATACGGTGCCGTTGTGTCCCGTACCTAATGTTGCAAGATTTAATCAATTTTAACATATCTATAACGTCGATACAACCAATTCATTAAAAAATACTTCACCTATTAAACAATAATGTTTCTATTTTTGTCTTTCAATATATGCTGTAAATATTTCATTTTTGTAAGAGACTTTTCGATCTGTTTCCACCAATACTGTTTTTTCATCATTACTCTTTATGACACGTATTTTCAAACAAAAATTACATCTGAGCACTATTTATCAAACCAACAAGAGCTAGTTAATGTAAAAAGTTAATATACAAATCCACAAACACAGGCGCTATTTTTAATATCCACCGTACCGCACACCGCTACACAGTGGGGCAAAATTTCAAAATTGGTTCCAAAATAGCCTAGAGGCAACGATTCTTAATCGATTTTAATTTTTTTCAAATACGCTCAACTATATTCCAAAGTGAACCATAAGATCTGTTTTTTAATACTTCTTATTTGCACTTTTGTGTTGCCAAATAAAATGAAAAAATGTCAGTTTTTACAACTTTTTAAAAATCTTTCCATAAACAATCGAAATAAACTCGGAATCAATTAAAATAAGTTTAGTAGCACCAAATACAAGAATTAAACTCATGAAATGTTTAAGCTACTTTCTATACACAAATTGTAAGAAAACTCCATAAATAGGTGCACTATTTGAACGTATTCATTCACAGAAATACATTCTACGTTCACTAAAGTGGCTTTAAATTGACTTAATTGTGATGTTCCATCAGGTAATCTTGTTCTTATAACGTATTTAATAATGTTATACACAAAGATATATAATAAAATTCACTATTCGGCCACTCCTTTACAGAAATATATTCTATTTTCACTAAAAGGACATTAAATTGACTTGAAAGTGTTATGTTGGAAAAAGAATCGATTTTTGCAACACATCTGTTATTGTTTTCAACGAACTGTATTCACATATACACTGTTCGAATCTGGATATCTATTCATACAATTTCTTTAAAACATTACCAAAATTCTTTACAACATTTCATATGTTAATTTTGTGTATTAGATGCGACTAGACTTATTTCGACATGGAAGCAGGTTTCATTTAAATATTAAATTAATTTTTAAATAGAGAAATTACACCCAAGACTCGTTCCAATCTGCAGGGTTTGTTTATGCATATTTTTAAGTACTTTTAATTAAGGCTAAGCAATTTGTTACCTCAAATTATCGAAAGAAATCTGTTTTTGTTTAAACATTGCACAAAGAATGCTTACAAATATTAGCAATTTGACAAATGTGTGATTTTTTTAGATTGTTTCTCTTCCTATTTGGAAAATGCAATCATCTGAATGGTTTCGTTCAGAAATAACCACAAAAAACTTTATTATTTTTAGTCGTTATGTGTCACCGTATTGCATTATCTCAGTTAGACATGGAAAATTTTTAACCTGCGTCATCAAAATATGAGGAAAAAATCAGGTTAATTGCAAATATAGGCATGCAAATATAAATTCTTCTGAGAAATGATTTCATTAAGTGGTGACATGACTCTTTTTCTTTCATAAAAAATTTACTCAACTAGAAAAAAAACTTGGTAAAAAGCTATAAGAAGTAAAAAAACACATTTCCTCAGATGCAGTATTTTTTCAATGCACAGATCTTCTGCGTACATCAAGTTTCGGTGAATGTAGACATGTTTGTTTTAAGAATGAAAACAAAAAACTGCATTATCAGATAACTGGTAGTATATATATATATATATAGCACAGGTTTTTTCAAATATATCTATCAGTCTTTCAATTTAGAAAAAATGCATACCTTTTGGGGCATTATACTCCCCACGTTCATGGTTTTGTTGCATTTTAAATGTAAGTATAATATTTTTATTCTAATACTAATAAACAATTTAACTTTTAGAAATTTCTCTTTAAAATTGTCGAATTTCAAGTTTTTGTTCCAACTCGTTCATACTTTCAATGTTGTAAAAATATTTTAATACATATACAAATATTCAGTTTCGAAGGCATGGTATTTAAAAGCATGAACTATTCAAAGAATTTCATTTTATATCTTTTAATTTTCGAAGCTCAGAATTTAGGATTGTTTTCTATTTGAAAAAGTGGTGCAACGATATATCCAAAAAATCTCGCAATTATTATTGTTGAGAACCTGATTGGCTTTTAATTATTTGAAGCTGATAAAATATTAAATTGCAAATTTTAAAAATCAAACTCAGGAATAATCCATTTGATCAAGAAAAATTATAGAAAACCTTACGGGCTATCCATAAACTGCGTCACCAATTTGAAGGAAGGGTAGGTCGCGCCAAAAAATACGGTTGATTAATAATAATGATCAATGGGTTTGAAAATAATTTTCATATTTGAGACTTCACACTCTATCCCCTATTGCCCTCTTTTCCCTTTCTTCAAGGAATTATTCTTTATGCGAACTGAATTCATAGAACCCGGTAAGAAAATTCAACTTGATTTGGCTAAAATTTCATTATTTTTGGGTAAAAGACAAATTTATACTTCACTTAGAGGTTACGCCTCGTGCATGTCTCAAGAAAATAAGAAATATTCTAAGTCCGCGATGCCTATGATGATGCTGTCCGGCAGATCCCCCCCCCCCACTGCCGTGTAACCAATCAGAGCAATCTACCGGATACCAACCTAGCGTCCGGCACCGGACATCTATACACAGCCATTTTTATTTGCAGTCATTTGCAGTCAAGAAGTTGTTATTTTTCGACCTAGGAAGACAAATATTGAAAATATTGCAAAGACATAATTTTAAATGGTGTCCAATCGATTGCTATATATTTGAAAAAAAAACTTCAAACGTAAGGCTTTTTGTTGTTTAATGACGATTATTCATTTTTGTCTTTTAATATTCTACCATTCCTTTGAAGTTGGAACGTGGAAACTTTGTTGGTAATAGCGGTCATGTACACATCGTAATTTAAAATGATCTCATTGCAAATATTCTGAATATTTGTCATCCCAGGTCTAAAAAGAACAACTTTTTGGCTGCAAAACCTGTAAATTCCAGTAGATACTCGATTCTTGTAGTTGTACTTCTTGTTAATTCCTGTAGAAAATTAAAACTAAATTAAAATACAACAATATAAATAAAGTACAAGAAAGTACCAAATTTGTTCAAATAATACAAAAAAGGACTTTTTTGTAAGTTATTGTATATATATGTAGATTTCTGTGAAAATGGTTTTAGTTTTTTTGTACTTTTTTGTATAAATGTCTCCATCAGGGTTCTTGATTGAAAATGAACATTCTTGTTGGAAATTTATCTCTTCGGTTTTAAAAGTCAACTGTTTCCTAAAACATTCGCCTTTTTATTTTGAAAACTCAACTCTTTTGTTAAAAATTCGTCTTTTTCGTTAAAGTCGACTACTTGAAAATTTTTTTTCTTGGAAATTCATTTTTCGTTGACTGAAAATATAACTATTGCATTTTTGGTTAATTTTTTTTTTAGTTTAAAATGAAGCTATTTGGATAATAATTCGTGTATTTATTTGAAAATTCGTCTTTTGGCCAACAAGTCATCATTGTATGTTAGAAATTTAGCTATTTGGTTGAAAATTTAGCTATTTCGCGAAAGTTGAATTATTTGTTCGCAAATTCAACTATTTTACTAAAGTCATCTTTTCTGGTCAGAAATTTAACTGTTTCATTGAAACATTTAAATCTGAACATTAATATAATTAATTCAAACATTTGTTGATATATTTAAATTTGAAGAATTTGTATTTGAAAGCATGAACTGTTCAAAGCATTTGATTTCATACTGTTTACTTTTGGAAGAAGCCTTTAGAATTTTTGAATTGTTAAGTTTTTGATTACTTAAAATTTGAACAATGATGTTTACTTTTGAATGAATGTTTGAATTTAAAGTCAATATTTCAACTTATGACATTGTAATTTTACCAATAGTAATAAGTTTATTCATCTGAAAAATATTTATCACGTATGCAAAATTGTTCCAATTACACTGGAAACTGGAATAAGAAACCTCCGATTTACGATGTTCCTAGAATTCATGACCTCCGCAGTTTAATGATGCGGGGAGCGCTGGACCGAAAGATAGGCGGTGCTCAGTCCAGCGTGACAAAAAACATGAGGGCCGCACTCTCAGCACGTTAGTTGCATCAGGTTGCGCCATGCATCCGAATTCAACAGAAATGATTCATGCGGCCCTTCCTGTTTGCGTTTGGATTCTCTAGACTTAAGATTAAGGCTAATGCAGGCCTTGCCCGAAATAATTCTTCATTCCAGTTTCCAGTGTATAAACAGATATTTTCTAGTGTATAGAAACTTCATGAATCTAATTAATTTTCTGAAAAAATAGGTGCAGAGTTCAAGGAACCAGAAAAAGGGAAACATTTTCTGCGACCACGTCAACCGCCTCCATCCCAACAGATTGTTCGTCCACCGTAAATTTGAAGAATTGATCGCTAGATTTGAAGAGAAACCAATCAAAATGTGAAAATTTCGTTATGTCTCCGAATAAAAAAGGTCATTTACTCAAAATTACACTTACCTACTTCATTTTATTTCAATCTATTATAAGTTTTCTATATATTTGTACTATTATTTTAATTGATTTCTGAGTTGAAATTACAATTCAATAAACAATTTCCGGGGTTTTAGAGTTCTGGATAATATGGAATGAGGGTACTAACATTCAGTTTCCATTCTAAGTTAAACATTAATAAAATCGGAAATTCTGTTTTCTACGAATTTTCAAACATTTTGCCCCCAAATTTGTCCGAATCCACAAAAAATAGACATCTTGAAAAAAAGATATCAAGAGATTCCGCAAGCCCCATGAAGTTTAACACCTATTGCCCATGAAAAAATTTTTTTTTGTAAATTTTACTCAGAATCATTAATATTAGGCGAATAGAATTGAAACTCAACATTACCCTTCACAATTAGCTATAGAATATAAAGGCTAATTACTTTTTAAATATCACTTCCATAAGTCTGTTTCATAGGGGCCGAAAAAACCCCCATAAGTGAAAAATTTGGTTTTGCGAGTTTCTGGCGCTAATTATAAATATTTTTTTTGTTTATTGAATACAAATTGTTTCTAATACATAAGGCAATATTTTCTACTAATAATCATATGTGTACATACATTTGAAAAAATTTATTATTGTTTTCAGCAATTTTCTCTTAGAATAGTGTTAAAAACTTGCGATTTATCCGAATTTTTCGACTTATTTCCAACTTTTTAGTAAGAGCAAAGCAATTATCAATTATATTTGATAGAAATAATTTTTCAAACAATTTATCATTATTTAGAATAATAATACTTCAGAATAATGCTAGAAAGTTGCAGTTTTTCCTACAATTTTCCACTTTTTGACCACTTTTCTATTAGAGCAATGTAATAATTGATTTGAGCTGGAAAACATAATTTTTTCAGCAATTTATTATTATTTTTAATAATATTCTTTATGAACAATGCTAGAAAGTTGGAGTTTTTACTGAAATATTCAAATTTTTGTCTACTTTTCAGCTAAGTCTAGGTGAAAATTCCAGAAATTCAACGAAAATAATTGTTCAAACGAATTATTATTGTTTATAACTATCTTTTGTTAGATAATTGCTAGAAAGTTGCAGTTTATTATGAAATTTTTTACTTTGCTTTGACTTTTTAGTTACGAACAATTATTAAATAAATAATAGAGAGGATAATTTTTTAAACAATCTCTTTCCTTTTTGTGAATATGTATATTTTTTGAATAAAACAGATATTTGAAATATTCTTCAACTTTCTATATGGATCATATTAAATGTAAATATTCCCTGATGTAGTTACTGAGAGCCTTTTTGTATGAATTGATATTAATGTTTATTATCTGTTCCTAACTAAAAAATCCAAGAAAAGCTTAAAATTTCAGAAAACCCGCAATTGTCAAGCATTAATCTAAGAGAGGATAGTTGTAAGTCAAAATACGTTGTTTCATTAATTATATGTTTGTTAACTTGAATTAGTTTTTATCTCACTGAGTAAAGAGTGGACTAAAAGTTTGAAATTTCCGAAAAAGCGCAACTCTTTAGAATTAATATAGAAGAAGATAGTTAGAAACAATAAGAATCTGTTGATAAAATTATTTTTGTTGAATTGCATTAATTATTACCTCGCTTTAAGCGAAAAGTTGGCAAAAAAATGAAAACTTCAGAAAAAATCGCAACTATCTAACATTACTGTAGGAGAAGATAGTTATGAACAATAATAATTTTTTTAAAGAATAATGTTTGTTAAACTTCATGAACTATTACCACACTCTAAGTGAAAAGTAAATGAAAAGTTGAAAATTGAAAAAAACTGCAACTTTCTATTTATATTGTAAGAGAAAATTGATAAAAACTTTAATAAATTGTTTGAAAAATATATTTAAACATCTAATTATCAGTACAAGGTAGTTTTTATATGAATCAGAAACTACTTGTATTCAGAACACTTCAAATAAATCATAATTAGCACCAAAAACTCACAAATCCCAATTTTCCACTCATGGTATTTTTTTTGTAACCTATAAAACAGACTTATGGGAGTGATATTCCAAAAATAATTATGCATTTTTGTTCAACAGAATTCCACAGAAGAAAAATATTGAGCTTTTAATTCGATTCACGTGACATTGAAGATTCTGAAGAAAATTGACAAAAACGTATTTTTTTTCTTACGGGAAATACGTGTTAAACTTCATGGGGCTTGCGGAACCTCTAAACATCATTAAAAAAAAAACAATTCCATTTTTTCGTGGATTTGAAATAATTTGGGGCGATATGCATGAAAATTCGAAACAATCAAAATTTGGACTAGCATAACGTGACATACATTCATGCTGGATTTGCAAAATAATACTTGAGGTTCGCTCAGGATCATTTTCCTCGAAAGGTTTTCATTTTGCGAGTTGGGTATAGATTTTTTTCCAAAGGATTCTTCGTACTTATGATTTGATTCACAAATCATATTGGTAATTTAATATTTATTTATTTCAATTATTATAAATTATACTGAACACTTTACTGAAATTAATTTCGGAATTTCTTTTTTACTACTGAAAAAAAATGTATAGCTGAACGAACGATATTCATCCTTCATCTGGCCATAAGCATCATTAAAAATAAACCAATGTAGAAACATGAACCACATTAAAAAGTTCTCATTGAAATTAAAATAATTAAGATTATTAGCTTAATAGTTTTTTTAAATTGGTATGCTTTTCGAAAACTTAGATGCCAACTTAGGGGCCATCCATAAACTACGTTATCGACGGGGGCTGGGAGGCATGTGAAAACAACGTTAGAAGCTTAGATATCATTAGTCTGTTTCCTAATGACAAATTCAAACAAAATTTGCGAATTTTGAAAAGATGGCCAGTCTGTTCATCTTTTCCCCCTGTTTTCCAGTATTTGGCTGAAAATTTTATTATTTTGTTAAACATGCAACTATTTTGTTAAAATGTCATCTTTTTCCGTCAAAAATTCAGTCACTTGGTAGGAAGGTCAACTATATTATGAAATATGCATTGTTTTTTGAAAATTCATCTTTTTTGTTGAAAATTCAACTATTTTATTTTTAGAAAATGAATATTTTTGAGATAAAAAATCACATTTTGGCTTGAATGTTCAACTCTGTTTCGGAAAATTATTCTTATTCTTAATTCATCATTTTCGCTTACAACTTATCTATTTGGTTGAGAATTTAACTATTTTGATGAACATTCTTTTTTTTTTTTGGTTATGAATTAATTTTTATCGACCACAAATGTTACTGTCCATTTGTCGTTAAAAATTGATATTTGTAATTGAAAATTGATCTGTTCTATTTGAAAATTTGTCTATTTGTTCGAAAATTAATCTTCTCAATCAGGGCAGTGGTCAGAACCTCACTATAACAACTGGACTAGTAAGCTCTAGTCAAGGCTCTAGTCAAGGCTCTAGTCGTGCCTTTAAGGCACGTTTAAGATTTTTTATTCTAGGTGATTAGCAACACTATGTGCGTCTAGTTAGGCCCTAATCTTGTATTTTAGTTAGGCTTTAGCTGGCTCTTGATTGAGATAAATGGACAGAAAAGTTCTAGTCAGGAACTGACCGGGCCTTATTCAGCATACCCTAGATGAATTTTCTGAAGATCGCGCTGCATTATATATAATACAGTGCCATCTGCAAAATTTTTATGCAATAAATTATACTTTAGTAAACACGCGAATGGCTGCCCCAACAGCACGTGACAGCAAACTAAATTTTATTTTCATCTGAAGCATCCAAGTGTTTAATACTTATAAACACGTGTTTTTAATTCAAATAACACGACCAGAATTTTCGTTGAATAAAGTGTAAGACTGTGTGTAAAAGTTTTTTTTTTTAATTCTATTTACTATATGTACTAAGTAGGGTGTGTGAATGTAACCAAAAAATTTCAAGTAATTTTTTTTTCATTTCTCACAATAACGTTATTTTGTTTAAAATTAGGATAAAATTGTTTTTAATATGTTAAATATAAGGGAAACAGTTGAATTTGTACTGCGTATGTGAAAGCCAGTGAAAATAATGAAAACAATCAATTATCACAGAAGAGTGCAAATTCTGCATATATATAGATGTTGTGTGATAAAATTATATGCAAAAAACGATTTTCAATCAACAAAATATAAACATCTAAAATTATGTACCTATCAAAAATTGGTATGTATTGAAATATTCTTATTATTTTATTATTTATAAATCGCTTGTAACATGTATTTATATCGCAGCTGAATACTGAACGTACTGGAAAACAGAAAGGTTCTAGAAGGGCTGTGAAAGGGTATTCCCGTTAGGACCTCGTTAGAAGTTCTAGATAGAGCCTGGCTAAAGCAGCATTACAGAACTAGTCTGGCCATCTCTATTTTTCGCGATCAGAACCCAATCAGAAATAGGGAAAACTTGCCGGAGCTCTTCCAAATCTCGATCATAATTTCCACATGGGAAAGTTAGTCTTTTTTGCTTAAAAGTTCTCTAATTTTGTAGAAAGGTAAACTATTCGATTGAAAGTTAACTTTTCTTCGAAAATTCATATTTTTGGTAGAAAACTCAAATGTTTGGACCAGATTAAACTTGTTTTTATGAAAATTTAACTATTAAATAGGAAACTAATCTATTTGTTAAAAAATAATATCATCAGGTTGAAAATACAACCGTTTTGTAGAAAATTTATTCTTCTGGCTTTAAAATTTAACAATTTTGTTGAAAATCAATGTGTTTTTGGAAATTCGTCTTTTTGTTCCAAAATCCTTCTTTTTTATTGAATTCAACTGGTTGAAAATTAGTTTTTTTTGTCAGAAATTAATTTTTAAACTAAAACATTGACGGTTCCATTTTTAGTCCAAAAAATATATTTTTTAGGTGAAAGTTCAACTGTTTGATCGCGGATTCCAATGTTTTTTCAAATTAGTTTTTTTCGTTCAATTCGAGAAATTGAAAATATGTCTTTTAGTAGGAAAATCATCTTTCATGTTCGTTACCATTTATTTACGTCTTGGTTCAAAATTTAACTATTTGCTTAAAAGTTCAACTATATTTGTTGAAAATTCGTCTCTTTTGCTTGAATGTTAAATTATTTGATTGTTAATGCGACTTTTTTGTGAAAATTGATTATTTGTTGTTGAAAATTTGTCTTTCTGGGTTAAAAAATCATCTCATTTGGCAGAAAATCTGTTTTGGTTGAAAATTCAACTATTCTACTAAAAATGCAATATATTTCGGCTTGAAATCTTAGGAATTTGAAGTGCATCATATTTAATTTAATATGGTATTTACATTAATTTGATTTGAACGAATTTCTTCCCCTATTATTACCCTTATATATAATTTCTTCGTTTCTCTGATCTAACTGAAAAATTCTACGAAACGTTTCAATTTTGTATGACACGACTAATTCAAAGATATGAAAATTGCTGTTTACTCTTCTCTATTATTGCTTTCAAGGATTAAAAAAGAACGTCGAATGTTTATAACCTTTCGTGAGAAAATTTATATAATATATTTTTCATTTGTTCCGATAAAAGAAGGTCTTATAATCCCTCTACCGTGATGCGCAGTTTCGACATAAATCACAATGCTGCTCAAGGTTTAATAAGTAACAAACATAGCTTAGTTTGAGATTCTTACGCAAAAAATCAACAATATTTCACAACCCACTGATAGTAATCGGATGTAGCAATCGGATATACTTAAAAAAATCTATCAGAATCCGATCATAAGATTCTTCAGAACTCAGTTTTCAGTTCACTATCTAAAGAAAATGAGAATCTTTATTAAAATTTTACTATTCACATACGTGGCTTTCCATAATTTTAAATGTAAGTATAATTAGGCTATTTGACAATCACTATACCTCTTCTAAAATGATAGCTTATCGTGCTTCAAGTGACTACGGTTTTTGCCACAATAATAATGCTTCCACAAGAATGAATTGTTCAATTTAATACTTGATAGAGCTTTTTCTGGAAAATTTGCTTGTTCTTGTTTTTGTAATTGAAAATGTACTGCTTTTGCGCCTGTAAAATGCAACACTCTAACTCTTGTGTATGCCTGGCTGCAATCACCAGGTCTAGTTTCGATACTCACGAAAATCTGCGAGTAGGGGAGAGTGGGGTTAAGACGACACTTTCCTTCAAGTCGCTTTTTATTGAAAAAAATGCATTGGAAGACGTATTAGGTATTGTTGGATCAAGAATTTAATTGGCTACAAAATGTTGATTTTGAAGGTAGTAGTTTCATGTAATATTGGACTTTGTTGGTTTTCATCAAATCTTCACGTTTTGAGACCCCCCTGAGTCAGAAAAGCGATTTCTGCAAAGGTGTATGTCTGTCTGCCTGTATGTATGTCTGTATATCTGTCTGTATCCTGTAGGCACGATGACGTGTTTGGTGTCGACTTAGCCCCACGCATCAATTTTGCATATTGGTATCCGAAAAACATTAAAAATCATCGGGAAATCGAAACTTAACAACACATTCATGTTCAGCACCTTTTTTTTAGGTAAGATGAATATACCTTGATTATAGTGGACGATGATATACAAAAGAAAAACACAATTTTCCACAAGCGTCGGAAAAATCTTCTGACCTACGAAAACACTTTTTATGTCTTAAAATGTGTCATGTCATGCAAAATGCCACGAAAGTCTGTCGAGAAATGTAGGCCATTAGGGCTAGCTTTTATTAAAAACCCCAAGTTCACACAGTTTATATTTTTCTTTAAAAAAGCAAGTGTCAGCTTAGCCCTACTGTCGACTTGGCCCCACTCTCCCCTACCCTGTTTTCGTGGCTTAGACATCTCATAGAGAAATATATAATATAATAATATAGTATAATAACATAATAATAAATAATAATATGTAATATTAACTTTTTAATAATATATAATATAATATCCTCCTTAAAGCTGGTAAGGGAGTTTATATAAGTGATGGCTAACGCAGTTTAAAATAATAAATTAATAACTAATGATAAATTGGAAATGTAGATATTTGTCAAATATTTCTAAAAGCTTTCTAAGGAATTTGGGTACGTTTATTAAAAAAAAAAAACTTACACGACTGTTTGGCAGAATAAGCTCTAGCCTCAAAATTCAATTGTCTCATTTTATACTCCATAAATACCAGCAATATATATTTTTTAAATAGTAAGTGGCATTTTTCTACTTACTAGAAGTGTATATGAGGGGGGAAAAAGCGTTTACTAAAATAATTTTTGTGCAATAACATCAAACCATCTAATGTTCCCATTACTTGTTGAGGTTACTATACATTATAATTATTAGATTATATATAATTATTAATTATAATATCATTAAAAAAAGGAGTACCGCTTAGTATAGTAGCAGTTATATCGCAATAAATGCACGTTTCAGTTTAAAATGAATATTACCATTACTACCTAGACCCTTAAATGTTGTATACAAAAATCCATTTCCTCTTAAAATGATAATTAGCGAAAAAATCGAGTTGTAGCAAATAAACTTGGCCGATTCGGCATCACATATGCGTTTATTGTTGATTAGAATTAGCGATTTAGTTACAGCTGATACACATTTATTAAGTTTTTATTCATCTTATTATACATCCACAGTAGGCAGGAAATCTAAAGAATGGTGTAGGAGTTCAGAAATAGCATTTACGCAATATATAAAATGTTTGTATTTGCATTTTTACATTCGTCTCATCTCAATGAAAAGGTATTGGTTTTATGTGAAAAATGACTTTTACGGATTCCATCAAATGTCAACAGCTTTTACGTCGGTGTTTGCCGTTGTCGTCGTTGTATATTCTGTAAACACGGTACCATTTGAAAGAATCATCCGATTGTATTGCTCTTTGGAATACTTTATAAGGGTGTAGAAAAGGACGAGTTCCTTAGCCAGCCATCTCGAATAAAAAAAAAAGTTAGAGTTTTTTCAAAATGTTTAAACCATTTTTTTTTTCAAAATTGAGATTGTTCATGTATTGCTGTTCGTAGTACTCTGCAAGCCAAACAATTTTCGATCAGAAGAAAGTTATCAGAGTTATAGCATTTACAAAATTTAAAAAATCAATAGAAAATAAAAATTTTAAGCCAAACAACGCACGATATGAAAAAAAAGTCTAGAAAAGAAAAACATTGCTTTTTAAAAGCCCTACAAGATTATCAGAATAACTTTTTGAATTTTCTTGAAAAATTGAAAATTCAAATTTTGATCGCACAAAAAATAATGAAAAATAAAAAATTCAATTTTGTGGTCAAACTATGCAAGATACGTGAAAAGGTGAACAGACAAAAATTGTGCTGCCAAAAAAGATCAACAAATTTTTTATTATTCACTTTTTGATAGGACGCGTAGTGTTTGTTTTATTCGTACAAAACAATATTAAAACTAAAAAAATGAAATTTTTGGATGAACGACACAAGCTGCGAAAAAATGAATAAACAAAAGTTGTTCACCCAAAAAAGAGCTACAAATTTGTTATTAATCATTTTTTTTATAGGATGCATAGTTTTTGTTTTAATCGTGAAAAATAACATTAAAAATAAAAAATTACATGTTTGGAAAAACGACACAAGCTACAAAACAAACGAGGACAAAAATTGTGCATCTAGAGCATATCTACAAATTTTTTAATGATCACTTTTCGATAGGACGTGTAGTTTTGGTTTTATTCATAAAAAAGAACATTAAAAATGAAGATGATAAATTTGTGGAAAAACGACAAAACGTACGAAAGACAATTGAAAGACAAAATTTATTCAGCTGACAAAGAGATAGAAATACGTTATTAATAATTTTGTTATTGGACACTTAGTTTTTGTTTGAATCGTAATAAAATAACATTAACAATAAAAAAATTAAATTTTTGGAAAAACAACTCAAGGTATGGACAAAATTAATAAACAATAGTTGTTCACCCAGAAATGATCTAGAAATTTTTTATAAATTATTTTTTGATAGGATGCCCATTCTTTGTTTAGATCGCAAAAAAAATAACCTTGAAAATAAACAAATTAGGTTTTTGAAAAAACGATACAAGATTCAATAAAATATTGATTAACAAAATTGTGTGTGTTTTTTTATAGGATTCGCCCTTTTTTTGATTATAATAACAATATAATGAAAATAGGTCTGTTCAAAATTTCAATGCTTATTATGAATAGTAATAATATATAAATTTATTGGAATGATACATTTTTCAGGCTAGCTGAGAATAAAAATTTGTGCAAAATAAGGAACAAATAATGAAGTAATCATGAAAAATATTTTTTTTTTTAATATCTGAATAAGCAGTGCCAGGCCGAGGTACAGAAATAAATATAATATTCATTGGATATAATAGAGTTGAAATTATTATAGAAAAGTTCACACTTTGTACAAAATGGAGTGGGAAGCAGGAGATGCGTGATGAGAATGTGTTTGTTAAAGCCGAAGGAACTTTAACAACAGAGAATTAAGAATAATCACTAGTTTACAGTTGTCAGTGCTTGTCCTATAATTTTAAAAGGTCTAGGCACAAATGTGAGGGAAGTACAAAGACCGCGCACTAGGCACCCTCAAACTTGCAAGTGAAGAATACATAGTAATGCAATATTTGTTGTTCTTAGTGTCTAAATAATTTCAGAAATATTTGACAAATATCTACTTGTTCAATTTATTATTACAATAATAAATTCACGCAATATATATAAAAAGTAAAGTATTTAAGCAATATATATATATTAGAGCTGCAATGACTGTACCCAAAATATTCGGAACATGTAATTGTCCTTGTGATAGGTGCTCTCGGAGGTGCGAAGCTATCACTGGTTCGTAACCGACCAGCAATCGGAAGATGTGGTGTTCAAATTCCACCGGAGCAAAGGAGAAAGAAGTTTTTCCACTGATTATTAAATTAAATTTAACTATTATGGTAGTAATGTCAACTTTTTTGATTAGAAATTCGAATGTTTCGTGCAAAATGAATATGTTTTGGCTATGGTTTCAACTATTATTCTAAAAAATTCGTATTTTATGGTTAAATTTAATTTTTTTTTAAATTTTAATTTAAATGTTTCTTAGTTGAAATATCAGCTATTAAATTTTTCGTTAAGAATTATTCTTTTTTGATTCAAAGTAGAACTACTTTGTAAAAAATCCATTTTTTGTTGAAGATTCATCACTTCAGTAAAAAATTCATGTCCATGGTTGAAAGTTTAAATATTTTGTTGAAAATACGTTTTCTTTTTGTTGAGAATTAATTTTTTCAATTCTTCTTTCTTCTTTATTCATAATGTGTCCCCTAAGGGTTTACATGACTTCCATTTCTTACAATACTTACTACTTGGGACGTGTTAGCGATTGAGTGTGCGAATGGTCGAAAGCGAGAGTGCGAGAAAGAGAGAGAAAGAGACAGCGATAACGCAAACGCATCCTAATCTACTTATGCTATTACATATCTATGAACCCGGTTACACCAGAGGGCGTAAATTAAGCTCGAATAAAGTAACCTAGCTTAAATACGAGAGCGGCTCAGTTACGCGTCGGCGCAAAAGCGTTTTCGGCAGTGGCTCTCTGTTGCACACGTGCAGTACCAGCGACTTTTGCGCCGACGCGAATCTGGGCTCTCTCATTTAAACTAGCTTATAGTAAGCCGGTCTACGGTAGGCTCGCCGGTGTAACTCGGTCCCATTACTTACAAATCTTTACGCTTCTAGTTTAAGCGACTTCCGTTTCATTTTTCTTTCACTTCTCTTGTACCTCCATTTTTCTACTTTTTTGCATCCATTCTTTCAATCTTTCTCATTCGCTCTCCTAGCCTCCTCTAACTCCTTCATCCACTCTTCCCCAATTTGAATATTCCATTTTTTGTTGAAAACTGATCATTTTTAGTTTAAAATTCAACCTTTTAATTTAAATTTTTTTTTTTTTTTTTTTTTTTAGTTCAAAATTCATCTTTTTTTCGAAAATTCAACTATTTGGTTCAAAATTAATTTTTTTTTTTATAAATCGAAGATCATCATCTTAGTTGAGAATTCATCTCTTTGCTTGACAAATAATCTTTTTCAGTTGAAAATTCGTCTTTTTTGGTATAAATATAAATATAAATTTGGTATATTCAACTAGGAAGTTGAATTTGCTACCTGAAAAGATAAATTTTCAACAAAATACATACAATTTCAACCATATAGTTGAATTTTTAACAAAAAAATGAATTTTTTACCAAAAAAAAAAACGTTTTTAACAAATAATTTTTCATTTTAAAAAACAACGAATTTTTCACAAAACGGTTTAATTTCGTACCACATGGCTCTATTTTTTACTATATTTTTTCATTGTCAAACCAAAAAGACGAATTTTCTTTTAAACTGTTGAATATTCAACCCAAAAGTTAGTTTTCATAAAACAGTGAAATTTCCTGTTAAAAAATTACTTTTTAACAAAAAACAAAAAAACTAATTTTCAACGAAAATCATGAATCTTCAACAAAAATATTAACTATCAAGAAATTTGTTAAATTTTCTACTAGGGAGTTGAATTTGCTACCTGAAAAGATGAATTTTTAACAAAAAATCCAATAGTCGATATCGCAACAAAAGAATATTTTAATTAAAAATACAAAAGCTGTTGGAGTTAATATAAAAGACGAATTTTTAATAAATCACTTGATTATTGACCAAAAAATTAATTTTTTCACTGAAAAAGACGAATTTTCAACCAAATATATAAAATTTTAACCATATAGTTGAATTTTCAACAAAGAAAATTAATTTAAAAAAAAGTTTTTAACAAATAATTTTTCATTACAAAAAAACGAATTTTTCACACAACAGTTTAATTTTGTATCACATAGCTCAATTTTTTACCAAATTTTTGAATTGTCAAGCCAAAAAGACGAATTTATAATAAAGCCCTTGATTATTGACCAAAAAATTAATTTTTTTACTAAAAAAGACGAGTTTTCAACGAAATACATAAAATTTCAACCATATAGTTGAATTTTCAACAAAGAAAATCAATTTAAAAAAACAGTTTTTAACAAATAAATTTTCATTTAAAAAAACCGAATTTTCCACAAAACAGTTTAATTTTGTAACACATAGCTCAATTTTTTACCAAATTTTTGAATTGAGAAGCCAAAAAAAAAAAAATTTTCTTTGAAACTATTGAATATTCAACCCCAATGTTAATTTTCATAAAACAGTGAAATTTCCTGTTAAAAATTACTTTTTAACAAACAAAAAAAAAAACAGAAAAACGAATTTTCAACTAAAATTATGAATCTTAAAAAAAATGAACTTTTGAGAATGTAATTCAACTTTCAACCAAGTAGTTGAATTTTCAAATCCAAAAATATAAATTTTCAACGAAAAATGTAATAGTTTATATTTCGAAAAAAAATTTCAATTAAAAATGAGAAACATATATTGTGAATTTTCAACGAAAAAGTTAATCTTGAACTGAAACAGAGTAATTAATTTATTTTCAATAAAAAAAAAATGCGTGGAAAAATGAGAAAAACGGAAAAGAATGAGAAGCCTACAATAAATAAATAGGAATTTTGATCATTTATAGACTTAGAAAAATCATTTAAAATAAACATTGAAGTTCATTTTTATTACTTGAAAAATTTTATGATACTATCTTGACACTATTTTTTAAAATTTGTGATCCTATTTACACTATTTTCGATCTCTAAAGTGATTCCGAGTTAGTAGTGTACATTGATTGAATCAGTAAATTTTAATGATTTACATAGTAAAGTTCACTGACCGAACCAGTCATTAAAAATTATCTAAACTCTAATCTTGATTGATTATATCAGTTACTTTGAATGATCAGATCTGTTACTTTTACTGATGACGTCAGACATTTTTAATGATCGGATCATTAACGTCCACTGACCGTATCATTAATTTTCAATCAAATTTTACTTAGTGAACCAGTAATTTGAATGATCTAACCTGCGATTTCAACCTATAAATCAGTAATTTTGACTGATCTAGATTGTAAACTTCTTTGAATAAATCAGTTATTCTGAATGATCGAATCAGTTATTTTCACTGATGAAGTCAGTAATTTAAAATGATCTAATCTGTGATTTTCACTGATAAGTCAGTTAATTTAAAAGACCTAATCAGTAACTTCCACTGACCGAATCAGTAATTGTGAATATCTAAACTGTAACCTTCATCGATTGAATCAGTTACTTAGAATCATCCAATCTGTTACTTTCACTGATGACGTCAGTCATTTTTATTGATCTAATATAATCAGTAACGTCTACTGACTGAATCATTAATTTTCAATTATATAAATCGTAGCGTCCACTGAACGGATCAGTATTTTCAAATAATCTGAACTTCAACCTTTATTGATTAAATCAGTTATTTTGAATTCTAAAATTTGTAAATTTCACTGAGAAAATCCGTCATTTTTAATTATCTAACCTGTGATTTTAACTGATAAATCAGTCATTTTTATTGATCTAAGCTGTAAATTTCGTTGAATAAATCAGTTATTCTGAATGCTCTAGTCTGTTTTTTTCACTGATGAAGTCAGTGATTTCATATTATCTTATCTGTGATTTTGACTGATAAATCAGTTAATTTGAATGATCTAATCAGTAACGTGCACTGGCCGAATCATTAATTTTGAATGGTCGAATACGTTGTTTTCACTGATGAAACCACTCATTTTAAACCATTCAGTATGTTATTTTTACTGATGAATTAGTTAATTTGGATGACATAATAAGTAATGTTTCTGAATTCTAATTAGTAACTTTCATTGGTTAAATCAGTAATTTTTAATTGTATGCATTGTGTGACTTTCACTAATTAAATCAGTCATTTTGATTGATATGATTTGTAACTTTCAATGTAGAAATTCAATGAAGAATTTTAATTTACAAATGATAGTACTATTTAAATACTATTAAATAGTCACACTATTGTCTAAAAATCAATCATTTCAAGTGACTGAATCGTTCAGTAATATTGACTGATTTGTATATTAAAACAACTGTTTTTTTTAGAAAAAATGACTAATTTTTAGCCAAAGAATGCTAGAATCTTAATCAACTTTAAAAAAATTAGTTAAAATTTGCTAGCAACCAATTTCAATTTATTTGAAATGCTCTTGAATTTCCTAGAATTCAATTTAAGTTAAATTGAATTGGCTAGAATTTAATTTAAATTTATCAGCAAAAAAATTATTTAAATGTACTTGCACTCCGTTGAATGTGCTCGAATCCATTTTAATTGCTCGAATTCCATTTGAATTTAATTTAATTAATGTGAGCACTTGAATTTACTAGACTTAAATTATTCATAATTTAATGAAAATATCTATAAATCAATTTGAATTGATATTTTATTAGTTTAATTTAAGATAATTTTTTTTTTAAATCATTCATTAGAATATTTTTTATCAGAAATTCAGGATTTTAATGACCTCTGAAGAGGTACAAATTATAAAACTAAATGAAAAAGAGAGACATGTATGAAAGTTAAACTCACAATAATAAAATTAAAAAATCAAAAAATAATAACAAATAAGCATACAAATCGAGTCTTATCTAATTTCCCTGCATATAATTGCGTCTCTACGTGAAATTGGTTATTAAAGCTTTTTGGAAAATTTGATTCGAGGATCGTAATATGGGGCTTGGAAATTATCCCTATATCTGCCTACCTACCTACCCTGGTGATGATTATGCCCATCTATAGGTATAACTACCCATGTAACTACCCGTCTACCCACCTATCGGTTCGAAATAATCGTCCTGATTGTTTTCCTTTTTTAACTTTTTTATTTTTTCCTTTTTTTATTATTTTTCTTACATCCCCTTCCGTCCTGGATGAAAAAAGGAGAATGGGAGGATCGTATGAAGAATGTCGTAACTCACGGATGAAATTAGTGTAAAAGAAAACGAGTTTTTGAGTTTTGACGGGACTGGTTTTGCGATCTAGTGACCCCCGTGACGTCACATTTTTTTTGCGATGTTAGTGACGAAGCCTGTTTTATTATGTTACAGATTTGAGGAGAGGCACTACGCTTTCGAAAGGTATGGCTCGACTATGATTTTAATCAAATTCATGCATGCGAGGAAACTGGCTCTGGTCAAAATTACTTTGTTTACGTAAATGATTTATGGCTCTTACATGGAACTCTACAAGTTTCTACATTCTGGAAAAAAACATGAATTTAGTTATGAACCTCGTTTCCTTATTCATTATTTTAATTTAACGAGAGAGATACACTGCTGTCGGAAATTATCTACAAGGCTAGAGAGAATAGTACTAAAAATCAGTGATGACTTTGACACAGTATAACTTGGTCGAAAATAAGGATGGACAACTTTTTTCAAATAGTTGAAAAGTTGAGGAAATTTTATGTTGAGTGACCTTTAGTAGAGATATTTCTGATTTTTTCAAAAATATATATCACGTGAGAAGTTTTAAAAACAATTTTTTTTAATTTATCGAATTTTTTACATAACTCAACTTCAAATTCTGCTATGGCTTAGGAAAAATGTTGAAAAAATCTACAATTTACAGAACAGAATCTTTGAGATCTTGTCTTTAATTTCAGTTAATGAAACTTAAAAAATATTGACGGGTTCCCGAGGTATGACTAAAAATGTTCAAGCATCTTTGCCGAGTTTCAGTCAGTTATCACCTTAACTTCAAGTCGTGTTACAACTTAAGAAAAATGAGAAAAACCCCTGGAATTTACAGAAGACAATCTTTAAAATCCTTTCTTTAATTTAGGTTAATAAAACTTGAAAAATATTGACGGGTTTCCCGAGGTATGACTAAAAATGTCCAAGCATCTTTGCCGAGTTTCAGTCAGTTATCACCTTAACTCCAAGTCGTGTTACAACTCAGGAAAAATGTGGAAAAATTTTGGAATTCACAGAAGGCAATCTTTAAGATCCTTTCTTTAATTTAGGTCAATAAAACTTGAAAAATATTGACGGGTTTCCAAGATATGCCTAAAAATATCCAAGCATCTCTGTCGAGTTTCAGTCAGTTACCACATCAACTTCAACTCGTGTTACAACTCAGGAAAAATGTGGAACAATTTTGGAATTCACAGAAGGCAATCCTTAAGATCGTATCTTTAATTTAAGTTAATAAAACTTTTTTAAAAATTTCGGGTTCTCGAAGTATGACTAAAAATGTCCAAGCATCTTTTTCAAGTTTCAGCCAGTTATCACCTCAACTTCAACTCGTGCTATAACTTAGGGGAAATGCGGAAAAAATCTCAAATTTACAGATCAGAATCTCTAGGCGCTTATCTTTAATTCAAGGTAATAAAACTGAAAAAATATTGACAGGTTATCGAGATATGACCTAAATTGTCCAAGCATCGTTGTCGAGTTTCATTCAGTTATCACTTGAACTTCAACTCATGGTACAACTTAGGAAAAATGTAGAAACATTTTGGAATTCACAGAAGGCAATCTTTAAGATCGTATCTTTAATTTAAATTAATAAAACTTAAAAAACATTTCCAGGTTCCCGAAGTATGACTAAAAATGTCCAAACATCTTTGTCGAGTTTCAGTTGGCGATAACCTCAACTTCAACTCGTGCTACGACTTAGGAAAAATATTGAAAAAGTTTGGAATTCACGGAAGGCAATTTCTAAGACCTTTTCTTTAATTTAAGTTAATAAAATTTTTAAAATATTGACGGGTTATCGAGATATAACCTCAAATGTCCAAGCATCGTTGTCGACTTTCAGTCAGTTATCACTTCAACTTCAACTCGTGTTACAACTTAGGAAAAATATGGAAAATTTTTGGAATTCACAGAAGGCAATATTTAAGATCGTATCTTTCATTTAAGTTAATAAAACTTTTTAAAAAAATTCGGGTTCCTGAAGTATGACTAAAAATATCCAAGCATCTTTGTCAAGTTTCAGCCAGTTATCACCTTAACTTCAACTCGTTTTACAACTTAGAAAAATGTTGAAAAACTTTGGAATTCACAGAAGGCAATCTTTGAGATCTTATTTTCAATTTAAGTTAATAAAACTTGAAAAATGTTCACGGGTTCTCGTGATATGACTAAAAATGTCCAAGCATCTTTATTGAGTTTCAGTCAGTTATCACCTTAACTTCAACTCGTGCTATAACTTAGGGGAAATGCGGGAAAAATCTCAAATTTACAGGATGTAATCTGGAAGATCTTATCCTTAATTGAAGATGATAAAGGTTCAATAATATTTACGGGTTTCCGAGACATGCCTAAAAATGTCCAAGCGTCTGTGTTGAGTTTCAGTCGGCGATCACCTCAACTTCAACTTGTGTTACAACTTAGAGAAACTCCGAAAGAATGTGAAACTCACAGGACGGAAACTTTAAGATCTTATCTTTAATTTAAGTTGATAAAACTTGAAAAATATTCACGGGTTCCCGAGATATGCCTAAAAATGTCCAAACATCTTTGTCGAGTCAGTTATCATTACAAATTAACCTTGTGTTACAACTTAGGAAAAATTAAAAACTCTACAATTCACAGAAGTCAATCTCTAAGATCATATCTTAAATTTAGGTTTATGAAACTTAAAAAATATTGAGGGGTTCCCGAGATATGACTAAACATGTCCAAGCATCTTTGTCGAGTTTCAGTCAGTTATCATCTCAACTTCAACTCGTGTTACAACTTAGGAAAACTGTGGGAAATCTCTGGAATTCACAGAAGGCAATCTTTAAAGTCTTATATTCAATTTAAGTTAATAAAACTTTAAAAATATTAACGGGTTCCCGAGATATGTCTGGAAATGTTCAAGCATCTTTCTCAAGTTTCAGTTAGTCATGACCTCAACTTCAACTCGTGCTATAACATTGGGAAAATAAAAAAAAATCTGAAATTTACAGGACGGAATCTTTAAGATCTTATCTTTAATTCAAGATAATGAAACTTAAAAAATATTGACGGGTTCCCTAGATATGACTAAAAATGTCCAAGCGTCTGTGTTGAGTTTCAGTCAGTTATCACCTCAACTTCAACTCGTGTTACAACTTAGGAGAAATATCGAAAAACTCAGCAATTTACAAAAGACAATCTTTAAGATCCCATCTTTAATTTAAGTTAATAGAACTTGAAAAATATTCACAGGTTCCCGAGATATGCCTGGAAATGTTCAAGCATCTTTCTCGAGTTTCAGTTAGTCATTACCTTAACTTCAACTCGTGCTATATCTTTGGGAAAATGAAGAAAAAAACCTGCAATTTACAGGACGGAATCTTTAAGATCTTATCTTTAATTCAAGATAATGAAACTTAAAAAATATTCACGGATTTCCGTGATATGCCTAAAAATGTCCAAGCGTCTGAGTTGAGTTTCAGTCGGCGATCACCTCAACTTGAACTCGTGTTACAACTTAAAGAAACTGCTAAAAACTCTGCATCTTGCAGTACAGAAACTTTAAGATCTTATCTTTCATTTGAGTTACTAAAACTTGAAAAATATTCACGGCTTCCCGAGATATGACTAAAAATGTCCAAGTATCTTTGTCGAGTGAGTTATCACCAAAAATTCACTTCGTGTTACAACTTAGGGAAAATATCGAAAAACTCTTAAATTTACAGAAGGAAATCTTTTAACTCTTATCTTTATTGTAAGTTAATGAAACTGAAAAAATATTGGCGGGTTCCCAAGAGGTGACTAAAAATGTCCAAGCGTCTGTGATGAGTTTCAGTTGGCGATCACCTCAACTTCGACTCGTGTTACGACTTAAGGAAAAACTTTGGAATTCGCAGAAGGCAATCTTTAAGATCGTATCTTTAATTTAAGTTAATGAAACTTTAAAAAAGATTCCGTGTTTCGGAGATATAACTAAAAATGTCCAAGCATCTTTGTCGATGTTCAGCCAGTTATAACCTTAGCTTCAACTCGTTTTTAAACTTAGAAAACATGTAGAAAATCTCTATATTTTAAAAAAGCTAATCTTTAAGATCTTATCTTCAATTTAGGTTAATAAAACTTAAAAAATATTTACAGTTTCCCGAGATATGGCTAAAAATGTGCAAGCATCATTGTCTAGTTTCCGTCAGTATTCACCTCAACTCCAACTCATGCTATAACTTAGGGAAAATGCGGAAAAAATCTCAAATTTACAGGAGGCCTAAAAATGTCCAAGCGTCTGTGTTGAGTTTCAGTCAGGGATCACCTCAACTTAACTCGTGTTACAACTTAGAGCAACTGCAAAAAATCTGCAACTTACAGGACGGAAACTTTAAGATCTTATTTTTTATTCAAGTTAATAACACTTCAAAAATATTTACGGGTTCCCGAGATTTAACTAAAAATGTCCAAGCATCTTTGTCCAGTCAGTTATCACCACAAATTCATCTCGTGTTACAACTCAACATTTTTTTTGAAAAACTCAACAATTTACAGAAGGTAATCTCTAAGATCTTATTTTTATTTTAGGTTTATGAAACTTAAAAAATATTGACGGGTTCCCGAGATATGACTAAAACTGTTCAAGTATCTTTGTTGAGTTAGTTAATACCACAACTTCAAGTCGGGTTACAACCTAGAAGAAATTTGGAAAAAGTCTGCAATGTACAGAAGGCAAACTTTAAGATCTTATCTATAATTTAAGTTAATAAAACTTAGAAAATATTCAGGGGTTCCCGAATTATGACTGAACATGTCCCAGCATCTTTGTCGAATTTCAGTCAGTTATCACCTCAACTTCAACTCGTGTTACAACTTAGGATAAATATGGAAAAACTCTGAAATTTACAGAAGACAATCTTTAAGATCTTATCTTTAGTTTAAGTTAATAAAAATTGAAAAATATTGACGGTTTCTCGAATTGTGACTGAAAATGTCCAAGCATCTTTGTCGAGTTTCAGTCCCTTGGTCATTTTTGGTTATATCTCGGAAACCCGTGAAGCTTCTTTAAATTTTATTGGCCTAAATTAAAAATAAGATTTCAATGACTTTGTTTTTGGAATTTAATACTTTTTCTGAAACTTTTTCGGTTATGACACGAGTTGATGTTGAGGTACAAAATGCGAAAAATTCTTCAATTTTAGTACCGCTCACGCTAGTCGTGTTGATAATTTCCGATGGTAGTGTAAACTGAATTAAATACAATTGTTAAATGGACGCCTTCATTCCATACCGTTCCACGTCGCGTTTGGGCGGTGAAACCACGTCACGTCGCATTTAGGCGTTGTACAGCTCTCCATTGCGTTTAATCGCTGTACAGCTTCAGTTGGCTAGGCTTATAAAAAGGTCCTGGAGCTGTACAGCGATTAAATTCGGCGGAGAGCTGGACTCCGCCCAAAAGCGACGTGGCGCTGTACACCGCCCAAACGTGACGTGGAGCGGTATGGAATAGGGGCGTCGAAATAGCAATTAGTTGATGAAAAAAATTTTGATTTGAACTTTATTTCTATGGTTTTAGTTTTCAACAATTAGAACATGCCAGTTTCCTCTCTTTGATCATTTTCTTAGGAATAGTACAATGTTGTGACGAATTATATTGACTCTGCAGTAGCAATTTTATCAAAAAAATTGTTGAATTTTTAAGCCAAAAAGACGAATTCTCTACCAAACAGGAGAATTTTTAATCCGAAAATATGAATTTTTAACAAATTAGTTAATTCATGTCTAAATAGTTAAATTTTTAACTAAATTGAAGAATCTTGAACCAAACAAAAAAAAAAAAAAATTTTACCAAGTAGTTGCATTTTTAGCCAAAAAGGATAAATTTTCAACAAAGAATAGTAATTTTTAACGAAGGAAGATCAATTTTTAATCCGAAAATATTATTTTTTGACAAATTAGTTAATTTAGACCAAATAGTTCAATTTTCAACTAAAATGATAAATCTTCAAAAACAGCACAAATGAATTTTTTACATAGTAGTTAAACTTTAAACCAAGTAGTAAAGTTTTTAACTAAAAAGTATGAATTTTCAACCAAAAAAGATGCATTTTTATCCAAATAGTTAAATTTTCAATAAAAAAGACGAATTTTCAACAAAATAATTACATTTTAAAACAAATAGTTCAATTCTTAACCATAAAGTTATTTTTCTGCCAAAGTATTTTAATTTTTAACGAACAAAATGAACTTTTAACAAAAAAATTAATTTCAAAACAATTAGTTCAATTTTTTATCAAACTGTTGAATTTTCAAGTCCAAAAGACGAATTTTCTACAAAACAGAAAATAAACAGAGAAAAATTTATATCCGAAAATATAATTTTTTAACAATTCAGTTAATTTACGACCAAATAGTTAAATTTTCAACTAAAATGATAAATCTTCAACATCAAGAAAAATTAATTTTTTATAAAGTAGTTAAACTTTAAACGAAGTAGTTAAATTTTTAACCAAAAAGGATGAACTTTCAACGAAAAAAAGATGCATTTTCATACAAATAGTAAAATTTTTAATTAAAAAAGGTAAAATTTCAATAAAATAGTTAACTTTAAAATGAGTAGTTCAATTTTTAACCATAAAGTTTAATTTTCTACAAAAGTATTTTAATTTTGAATCTTAAATATGAAATTTTAACAAAAAAATTATTTTCAACAAATTAGTTCAAATTTTTACCTAACTGTTGAATTTTCAAGCCCAAAAGATTATATTTCTACAAAACGATTGCATTTTTAATCGGAAAATATGAATTTTTAACAATTCAGTTAATTCAAGACCAAATAGTTACATTTTTAAATGAAATAATAAATCGTCAACAACAACAAAAATGCATTTTTTACAAAGTAGTTTAACTGTAAACTAAGTAGTTAAATTTTTAACAAAAAATGATGAATTTTGAACCAAAAATATGCATTTTCATCCAAATAGTACGTTTTTGAATAAAAAAAGACAAATTTTCAACAAAGTAGATTTTCAAATAGACAGTTCATTTTTAACCATAAAGGTTAATTTTTTACCAATGTATTGTAATTTTTAACCATAAATATGAATTTTTCACACAAAAATTAACTTCTGATCAATTATTTCAATTTTTTATCAAACTGTTGAATTTTCAAGTCTAAAAGACAAATTTTCTACAAAACAGCTGAATTTTTAACAAATTAGTTAATTTACGACCAAATAGTTCAATTTTTAACCGAAATGATGAATTTTCAACAAGAACGAATTTTTGACAAAGTAGATAATTTATGAACCAAGTAGTTAAATTTGTAACGAAGTAGTTAAATTTTTAACCAAAAATGATTATTTTTTAAGGAAAAAAGAGGCATTTTCATCCAAATATTTAAATTTTTATTTATAAAAGGTGAATTTTCAGCAAAACTGATGATTTTTAAATAAATAGTTTAATTTTTTACCATAAAGTTTAATTTTCTACCAAAGTATTTTAATTTTTAACCAAAAGTTTTCTACAAAACAGCTGCATTTTTAATCCGAAATAATGAATTTTTAACAATTCAGTTCATTTACGACGAAATAGTTCAATTTTCAACTAAAATGATAAATCTTCAACAACAACAAAAATTCATTTTTTACAAAGTAGTTAAACTTCAAAACCAAGTAGTTAAATTTTTGTCTGAAAAGGACGAATTTTTAACCAAAAAGATGAATTTTTATGCAAATAGTTAACTTTTTTATCCAAATAGTTAATTTTCAATAAAAAAGACGAATTTTCAACAAAATAGTTAATTTTTAATAATAAAGTTTAATTTTCTACAAAAGTATTTTAATTTTTAACCAAAAATATGAATTTTCAACAACAAAATTAATTTCCAACCAATTAGTTCAATTTTTGATCAAACTGTTGAATTTTCAAGTCAAAAGACGAATTTTCTACAAAATAGCTGAATTTTTAATCCGAAAATATAAATCTTTCACAAATTAGTTAATTTACGACCAAATAGAAAAATTTTAACTGAAATGATAAATCTTTAACAACAAGAAAAATGCATTTTTTTATAAAGTAGTTAAACTTTGAACCAAGTAGTTAAATTTTCAACCAATTAGTTACATTTTTAACCACAAAGGATGAATTTTCAACCAAAAATATGCATTTTTATCCAAATAGTTAAATTTTTAATAAAAAAGACGACTTTTTAACAAAATAGTTAAATTTTAAATAAATGGTTTCATTTTTAACCATAAAGTTTAAGTTTCTACCAAATTATTTTAATTTTCAACCAAAAATACGAATTTTTAACAAAAAAATTAATTTATAACCAATTATTTCAATTTTTTATCAAACTGTTGAATTTTCAAGCCCAAAAAACGAATTTTTTACAAAACCGCTGAATTTTGAACCTGAAAATATGAATTTTGATCAAAAGAAGTTAATTAACGACCAAATAATTACATTTCCAACTAAAATGATGAATTTTCAACAACAAAAATGAATTTTTCATAAAGTAATTAAACTTTCAACCAAGTAGTTAAATTTTTAACCAAAAAGGATGAATTTTCAACCAAAAAAGATGCATTTTCATCCAAATAGTTAAATTTTTAATAAAAAAGGCGATTTTTCAATAAAATAATTAAATTTTAAATTATTAGTTCAATTTTTCACCATAAAGTTCAATTTTCTACGAAAAGTATTGTACTTTTTAACCAAAAATATGAATTTTAAACAAAAGAAGTCAATTTACGACTAAATAATTAAATTTTCAACTAAAGTGATAAATCTTCAACAACAACAGAAATGAATTTTTCACAAACTAATCAAACTTTCAATCAAGTAGTTAAATTTGTAACAAAGTAGATAAATTTTTGACCAAAAAGTATGAATTTTCAACCAAAATGATGCATTGTTATCCATATAGTTAAATTTTTGATTAAAAAAGGCGAATTTTCAATACAATAGTTAAATTATAAATAATTAGTTTACTTTTTCACCATAAAGTTCAATTGTCTACGAAAAGTATTGTAATTTTCAACCAAAAATATGAATTTTTAACAAACAAACAAAATTTCCAGCCAATTAATTCAATTTTTTTCAAACTGTTGAATTTTCAAGTCCAACAGACGAATTTTCTACGAAATAACTGAATTTTCAACCAATTTAACCAAAAAGTTTAATTTTCTACCAATGTATTTTAATTTTTAACAAAAAAATGAATTTCCAACCAATTAGTTCAATTTTTTATCAAACTGTTGAATTTTCAAGCCCAAAAGACGCATTTCTTACAAAACAGGTGAATTTTTAATCCGAAAATATGATTGTTTAACAAATTAGTTAATTTTCGACCAAATAGTTGAATTTTCTTCTAAAATGGTAAATCTTCAAGAATAACAAAAATGAATTTTTTATAAAGTAGTTAAAATTTAAACCAAATAGTTAAATTTTTAACCAACAAGGATGAATTTTCAATCAACAAGATAAATTTTCAATAAAAAAGATGCATTTTTATCCAAATAGTTTAATTTTCAATAAAAAAGACGAATTTTCAAAAAAAATACTTATATTTTTAAATAAATAGTTCAATTTTCAACAAAAATGTTTATTTTCTACAAAACTGTTTTAATTTGTTACCAACAATATGAATTTTTACAACAAAAATTAATTTTTCAACCAATTAGTTCAATTTTTTATCAAACTGTTGAATTTTCAAGTCCAAAAGACGAATTTCCTACAAAACAACTGAATTTTTAATCCGAAAACATGAATTTTCAACAAATTAATTCATTTACGACCAAATAGTTAAATTTTCAACCAGAATGAAGAATCTTTAAACGAAAAAAAAAATGAATTTTTACCAAGTAGTTGAATTTTTAACCAAATAGTTAAATTGTCAACCATGAAGATGAATTTTTTACCAAGAAGATTAATGTTCTACCAAAATCAGACTTCAAATGAATAGTTTAATTTTTATAAAAATTGTTTAATTTTTAAGTCAAGAAGACGATTTTTCTACAAAACAATTGAATTTTGAATCCGAAAATATGAATTTTTATCAATTCAGTTAATTTACGACCGAATAGTTAAAGGTGTAACTAAAATGATAAATCTTCAACAACAACAAAAATGAATTTGTTATGAGGTAGTTAAACTTTAAAGCAAGTAGTTAAATTTTTGACCAAATAGTTCAACTTTTAACCAAAAAGGGTTGAATTTTCCACCAAGAAGACAAATATTCAATAAAAAAATATGTATTTCTATCCAAATAGTCAAATTTTCAATAAAAAAAATTGGATTAATGAATTCGAAGATTATTATTATTACTAATAATTGCCTCTCTGATAACGGTCGTTTTTTTGCATTCGTTTTTAAAGAAAATAATCACTGTAATTATGAAAAGTGGAATAATTTTCAATTTTCTGAATGCAAATGTCACTCGCATGTATCATTAAAACGAGTGATCTGCGTATGATCGGAAAAAATGAAGAATAGTAAGTTAAGAAGATGCGCGAAACGAAAGTGGAGAGTTCCGAGTTAATAATTATTATTCGTCGACGGGACAATTAACTTTTTGTTACGGACCGCGTCTCGCGCGCTACTCTATGATTTCGCAGAGTGTATCGCAAAAATAATAACGTCCCGACATTCTGGGCCGGTCCCATTGCCGATCCGCCGGACCCAGAAAACTGGCCATAAGACCCCCCCCCCCTCACAACCTGGAATTGTCCGAGTAATCACCTCGATAAGTGACTCCCGTTTATGCTAATAATAATTTCCTCATAAATTCAAATCAGTTCATCATTCCACTCATTTTGTTTATAATACAATTTAATTTTTGTTTATTTGTTTAAAAAGTTTTGGGATTAATGTAAACACAGGCCTTGACACATTTTACTTAAAGTCGTGAGGTAGACATGACCGACATAATATTTCTAAAACAACTTTTGTATTTATATTTTTTCATTTAACAAATTTCAAATTATCATTTCACAACTTGAGATACTCATTTCACAACTTGAGATACTCATTTCACAATTTGAGATACTCATTTCACAATATTACATACTCATTTCACAACATCAGATACTCATTTCACAACATCACATACTCATTTCATAAGATCACAAACATTTAAAAAAATTACATAATTGTAATAGATGTATTGGAAACAAAAAATAAACTTTTATCATACAGACAATAGCCAATATTCAATTACATAATCTAAAAGTAAATAATCAATTTATCTTACCTAATTGACAACAATTAAAATTCAATCTTTATATAATTTAATGTTGTGAAAAATCAATAATTAGTTCATTAGTTTAAAACATAAAAAGCAATAAACAATTATTTTCAGTAAAACATTCAAATCATTTTTACATGATATTGTTTGGAAGTTTGAATTATTAATAACCTTTTAAACTAATTTCATACAAAATTCAAATATATATGTAAATATGATTTTTAAATCAGAATATAGATACTCATTTCACAACATCCCAAAAATTTACAAAAATTATATTCCCTGGAATAGAGGTATTTTTAACATAAATAAATTTTTATTATACAAATTATATCCAATATCCAATTATATAACCTTAAAATAAATAATCAATTAGTGTTACCTAATAAAGAAAAATTAAAATTCAATCATTATGTAACCTAATATTATTAAAAAAAAATGAATCAGCTAATAATTAATTGATCCGTTCACGACATAAAAAGCATTAAACTATCATTTTTATTCAAGCATTCAAATCGTTTTTACTCAATTTATTTTTTAAATTTTCACTTTCATTTCTGAAAATTTGATTGACTAGAAACCTTTTATACTAATTTCAGAAAAAATAAAAACATATTTACATATAATTTTGAAAATTAAATTCCAATACTCATTTTACAACATCAGAAACATTTGAAAAATTATATTCAATATTTAATTATATAACCTTCAAGTGAATAATCAATTTATGTTACTTAATTGAAAAAACTAAAATTTAATCTTTATTTACTTTAATACGTTTTATAAAAAAATGAATCAGCTAATAATTAATCAATAAGTTCACAAAATAAAAACCATTAAACTATAATTTTCATCAAAACATTCAAATAATTTTTAATTTATACTTTTTTATGAATTTTAAATTCCATTTCTGAAAATTTGATTTATTAGTGACCTTTTAATCTCATTCCAGAAAATTTAAGTGTAATAGTATCAGTTAATAATTAATTAATCAGTTCGCAACATAAAAGGCCTTAAGCATTTATTTTCATTGAAGAATTCAAATAATTTTGACATATTATATATATATATATATATATATTCAACAGATAGTTGAATGATAAAAAATTAAAAAATGAATAGCCAACCAAACAGTTGTATTTTGAACCAAACAAATTTTCAACCAAAACAGATTCTTCAGTCAAAAGAGAAAAAAAAATTTACCCCAAATTAACAAATCTTCAAGCCGAAAAGGCGAATTTTCTATAAAACAGTTGAATTTTTTACAAAGCAGTTGGATTTTTAACCCGTCAATACAAATTTTAATAAAAAAGTTTATTTTCAACCCAATTGTTGAATTTTTTACCAAAATAATTTAATTAACAAACCAACAAGACGAATCTTCAATAAAACATTTGCATTTTCAATGAAAAAGAATGAGTTTATTACCAAATTGTTCAATTTTTATAAAAATAATTATGTTTTCAAACAAATAATTAACTTTTTCACAGAAAAAAAGCATTCATGATCAAACCAAAAAAGACGAATTTTTAAGAAAATAGATAAATTTTCAATAAAAAAAGAATAATTTTCACAAACGATTCCAACTTTCAACCAAATAGTTGAAGATTTAACTAAAAAAGATGAATTGTGGACCAAAAATTAAACAAGTTAATTTTTAGAAAAAAAATTAATATTTAACAACAAAAAAACGAATTTTCAACAAAATAGTTAAATTGTTAACCAAAGAGGTAATTATTTAACTGCGTTGATGAATATTCAACAAAAAAATCAATTTTTAACAAAGGAGTTGAACTTTCATCCAAGTAATTAAGTTAAAAAAAAAAAATTATTATCAAAGAAAAATCTAATATTTTATATATAAACCAAAAAAGAGGAATTTTTAAGAAAATAGTGAAATTTTCAATCAAAAAAATTAGTTTTCGAGAAATAAGTTCAACTTTCAATCAAATAGTTGCATTTTCAGCTAAAAAAGATCAATTTTTAACCAAAAAGTTGAAGTCTCAACTAAAAAAGATAAATTTTGAACCAAAAATTAAACAGTTAAATTTTGAGTTGAAAAAGTTAATATTTAACAACAAAATTTAAAAAAAATATTGAAATTTTCAACCAAAGGGATGAGTATTTAACTAAACTGATAAATATTCAACCAAAAGTTATGAATTTTCAACAAAAAAAATATGAATTTTTTATCAAGACAAATTTTTCAGCCAAGTAAAAAAAATGTCAACCAAATTGTTAAATTTTTAAGTCAAAAAGGCCAATTTTTGACAAAATAGTTGAATTTCCAACCCGAAAATGTTCATTTTCAACGAAAAAGAATGACTTTCTAACAAAATAGAATAATAGCTTTTGAAGTTATTGCGGGAAGTACACGTAATTTTTTTTAAATTTATTATTTTATTCTTTAATAAATGAATTTGGCAAACATAATTGTTTGAACAAATTAATATTTTTCTGTAACTACCTTATCTTAGATAATTGTTAGAAAGGTGCGGTTTTTTCTAAAAAATCTAATTTTTGCTTCAACTGTTTAAATTAAAAATTTAATTATTTTGTTGAAAACTCGTTTTTTTGTATTTTTGTACTTAATTTTGGTAATTGAAATTCAAACTATTCAATTTTTGGTAAAAAAGTGATATTTTTTAGTTAAAAATTCAAATATTTCGTTGGAAATTTGTCTTTTTCGGTAGAAAATTCATCTTCTGGGTCGAAACATCAACTATTATATTTAAATTTTCATTAAAAAATAATATATTCGGTTGTAAATTCATGTATTTTGTTAAAAGTTATTCTTTTTTTGGTAGAAAATGTATTGTTTTGCCTGAAAATTACTTTTTTTATTTAAAACTAATTTTTTTAAGTAAAAATTTAACTAAATTTTTCTCGAAAATTTTGTTTGTAGACATTTAATCTTTTTGGTAGAAAATTAATTCGTTTGGTTAAAAATTTAACTATTCAGTTGAAAATTTATTGGATTGGCTTAAAAACTTATTTCTCTAACTGAAAATTAAACTAATCTAATTTTTTTTATTTATCTTTTTTAATTGAAAATTCATCTATTTTGTTAAAAAATATTCTTTTTTGGTAGAAAATTAATATTTCTGGTTGAAATTTCATTTCTTTGGTTGAAAATTAATTTTTTTAAATTGAAAATTAGTTTTTTTTATTGAAAATTAAACTATTTGGTTGAAAAATTATTTTATTTGACTGAAAACTTATTTCTCTAACTTAAAATGAATCTATTCTATTTCTTGTTAAAAAGTTATCTTTTTTATTTGGAAATTCATCTATTTTGTTGAAAATTTGTCTTTTTCGTTAGAAAATTCATCTTCTGGGTTGAAAATTCAACTGTTGTTAATTTAAAATTGACATCTATTTTCGTTGAAATCTCAGCTATTACAATTTTGTCGATAATTAATCTTTTTTTGTGGAAAAAAAATCTATTAACTGAAAAAGTATTTAATTTTTTTAGTTGCACATTCAACTAGTTGGTTGAAAGTTTATTTATTTTCTTGAAAATTCGTTTTTTTTTCTTTAAAATTATCCTTCTTATCGCAAAATCAATTTTATTTTACAAATCGACTTCTTCAATAAATGTTTAACTGGTTTGTTAAAAAATTATTATTCTGGTTAAGATTCATCATTTCAGTTGAAAATTAACCCTTTTAGTTAAGAATTCGTACATTTTTGTTGAAAATCTATATATTTTTGCTTGAAAATGCAACTTTTTTATTTAAAATTCTTGTATTTTAATGTAAATTCGTATTTTTTGTAGAAAATTAAACTTATTTTTTGAAAAATCAAGTTGTTTGGTTAAAAATTTAACTACTTGGTTGAAATTTGAACTAATTTGTTAAAAATTAGTTTTTTGGTTTAAGATTCATAATTTTAGTTGAAAATTAATTTCTTTTGATGAAAATTTGACGATTTCGGCCAAAATCTGTTTTTCTTGTTGCAAATTAATTTTGGTAATTGGTCATTATTTCACCCCATTTTTTGTTGAAAATTTACTACTTTCAGTTGCAAATCAAACAGATTGGATCGCCTGTTAAAACTACTGTTTCGTCAGTAGAACTGACTGATTATTCAGTCAAAGCTTGCTTGAATAATTTAATTTTTGATCAAGAGAGATGAATTTTCAAATAAAAATATAAGTTTTTAACAAAAAAAAATGAATAGTTACATTTTTAGTTCAAAACATTAATTTAAACAAAAAATAATTTTCAACTCGTTGAATTCAACTACAAAACATAATTTTTAACAAAATATTTGAATCCTCAACCAAAATGATGATTCTACAAAAAAGAAGATTAATTATGTCATTCGCTTTTTCGGGTGGAAGGCTATATATTGTGGATTCCAAATTACTGATGATTTCTTCTTTCGGGATTTCGGAGGGAGCTACTGCAAAATTATATCCTTCAGATCAGGCTGGAATCATTTCATTGCTGAAAGGATAGTTAGAAATGTTTTTTACTGTATTAGTTAATGGCGCGTGCCTTACTGGAAGTAATTTGTCAAATTTTATTTTTTGTTTTTGAGTAAAAAGATCTTTAATCCGTTGGAAATGGTCGAATGATATGCGGTCCAATGTAGACCAAATGTCAAAACTGCGAGTGTTTTATAGGAAAAGGTGAATTTTTGATAGTTCTTTGGAGGTAGCTTGCAAGACAAATTTGGTCTGTTGTATTCTTTCTTTCAAGAGAAGCAAAGTTGTTTTATGTAGAATTGATTTGGTTTTAGATGTTCCCAAATGGGTTTTCAACTTTAAGAATTTTGGGACGATGTTATTGTGCCTAAAACGTGTTAAGAAAGCTAAAGATGTTAGTAGCTTAGCTTGAAAAGACCTGAGCTTACTAAAAGTGTTAGTTTTAGTAAGAAAACTCTGCCCGTAGAGTTCTTTAATAATAGATTTAATGCTTGCACGATGATTCATTATGATAAATTTAAACCTTTTTTGGGTTACAATCATGTAAATTTATCATTTAATGTACTGTTTAATAATTAATGTTGAATTATTTCGAAATAATATTTCTAATGAAATATTTGGAATATTTGTAAAGGAATGATAATAGGCTGTGTCTAGTATTCCCGAAAAATAGAGGGAGATGGAAAAGGGGATGGACAAGTCATCCCGAATTTTCGGGACGACTAGCCAAGCTTATGAAAAATATTGGACTATTCATGCCGAATTTCGGGACGACGAGAAACTTCGATAATAGTAATATCAATATAGTAACATCATATGTTTTTATTATTGTATTATATTATTATGATAAATATAATTATTTTTTGGTAAGTTATTCTCTAATTGAATTAAATATTAGGAAACAAATAATAATATTAATAATGTTCAAATAAAAAATATTCCAAATTTCAAGCCAAGAAGGTATATTTATTTAAATAATGATATTTCAATTATTCTTTCTTTTAAGTTCTGAAATTGATCAATTTAAAGAATGTTATAAATGGGTTTCGCAACTTTTTAATAGCCATCGACTAATTTGGAGAATTCCATTATCTCCAAGTTGACGGTATCCTTATGAATTTTTCTGTTACGTATTCGGCCGTCTATTTTCTAGTTCGTCAAGTTACGGTCCACTTTCACGGTAGTTTTGCAAAACCATTCTCGACAATATTTGAGTGAACCGTATTTATGCGATACTCATGCGATAATGAATGATTTTAGTATTAATAATTTTCAAAACTGGTTCGGATGATTAGTTGTAGCTTTCTTTCATGATTTCATATAAATCAAATACTTATTTTCCGAATTGTATGATTTAGTAGCCCCGGGCAGAAACCTTATAGTTTCGGTCGGGTGTTCATCCGTCGTACTTTGTTTCTTTTTTAGGGTCAGTAGGGGAGGGGAAGTAGGGAAAATGAAGGTACGGGTAGTAGGAAATGTAAAATGGAGGTGTAGTAGATGAAGGAGAAGTAGGGAAAGGAGGTGGAGAGTGAAGGGGGAATTAAGGGGGTGGGGTATTAGGGGGTATAGGAGGAAAAGTATGGGAGGGGGAGACTTGAACGACTGAATTATCGTCTTAATAGGCTAGGAAACCCTTATTTGTAGGCGCGCGGCGCCTACTTTGACATATATTTTTGAGTTAACGTTGTTCTTTAAAAACAAGGCACTATGGACGCTTCTATATTTCTAAGGATGGTTTCATTGACAACCTTGAAAATTATAGTTTAAAATATGATATCATTCTGTGAGACGTCATGGGTCAGAGGGGACAGGTGAGAGACCAAAGGTCAAATAATATGAAAATTCACAGGTTGGGAGTTTAATCTAATAGCTCAGCGGTCGAAGATGAGAGGTTTATAAGTCACAGATTGGGAGTTAAAAGTGATAGATCAGAGGTCGAAGATAAAATTAAAAGGTCAGAGTTCAGAGATAAAAAGTCAGAGGTCAAGCGACAAAGATTCGAGGTGAAAGGTTAACAATCAAAGGTTAGGGATTATACGTCATAGATCAAATGTTAAAAGGTTACAGTTGAGAGGTAATATATCATAGGTAATATGTCAAAGGTGAGGGGTTCATCGTGAAAGGTCAAATTCCACAGTTTTAAAATCAATAGAAAAACGGTCTCAAGTTCTTCGGAAGAAAAAGGAACCGTCATGCGTATATTAGATATAATGTAAGTTTTAGTCATAGTTATGAAAAAGGCAGACAATTTTAAAAAGTGCATTTTTCCTAAAAGAACATGATAATTGGATAGATAGGAACTATTCGAGCGCCTCACACCCCGAAAGGGTTAACAAGCTCTCCAGTAAGTGCGCGCTTAAAGTGATGATTATCTGGCTTGAACGCTTATTGACACATTCGTAAACCTCGGGAAACAAGCGCATGCTTTGCAACAGCTTTCAACGACGTGTGAACGTGTGCGAGTAATGCACTTTGTGTAAAATCACGCGAGCCGGCTCACGGTCACGCGAGGCCAATCCAGAGTATCGATTGTGCAACTGGGAGGCAAGATAATAATCAAGTGCAGAAAGGAAAAGAAGAATATAGGTAAGAGGGAAGAAGTTTTCAAGAGGAGTAAGAGTTGGGAATTCGTTGTGAGTTAAAACAGAAGGAAGAAAAGCTTGCATACTTTTCTGCTAATGACAGCTCGGCCATTAAGATGCATTTCCAGATTGATTTTCCAGTACTCTGTGGTACGTTGAAAGAATTGTCTGTTTGAACTAAATAAAAAGCCCCTTTTGAAAAAGCCAGCTATGAGATGAGTGTTTCGCTTCTCCATTAAAATTGAGGATATGAAAAGCGGATGATTTTTCTTCGCATCTTCGTCTATCCAAGGATACTCTATTCCACATTTTTCCGTCGCTTCGAATACGCGGATATGAAATTTCTCATAGAAAACTTTTTCAATTTCGTATTCATATTAAGTTCACTCACAGGATAAAATAATAAATCAAAAAGGTGAAAGGTAAAATTTTATAAAGAATTTCAGATCTACGAGAAAATTATTCATGGTAGCTGCAAAGGGGACATCCATAAATTACGTAACGCAACTTTCCGGTAATGTTGACCCCCCCTAACCCTCTATGTAACGCTTTTTCTGACTTTTTCTTTTAGTTCTTTGCCATTATGTAACACTAGTCTGGACGCCCCCCTCCACGAGAAAGTCTTACGTAATTTATGGATGGCCCCGAAACTTCATTTTCAAAATTCCCTGAATTTTACCTGACCAATTTTTTATTTTCCCTGGCCATTAATATTTGAAGACCAGCATTTTAATCTTGTAATATTTTTCACATAGAATCTTTGATAAACGAAATAAGACAATTTCAGCCGAAAAATATAACTTTTCTACCAATTTCAAATAAAATAGTAAAATTTTCAACAAAATAATTAAATTCTCAACAAAATAGTGGAATTTTAAATCAATGTGTTGAATTTTCAACCTGAAAAAACAAATTATGAACCAAATAGTGAAATTAAAAAAAAAATAGTAAATTTGATCAAAAAACAGTTTCATTTTCAACCATATAACTGAATTTGGAAAAAGAGTTGAATTTTTAAAAAGAAAAATAAGTTCTCAATCCAAAAGAACGATTTTTTCAATTAGACATTTGAATTTGCGACCCGAAATAAAAAAATGTCAACTTTGAATCAAAAAAAGAAATTTGTAACAAGGTAGTACAGATTTTGCCCTAGAAGTTGAATTTTCAATTAAAGAAGATCAATTTTTAACATAACAGTTCAACTTTTGAAAATATTGCATTCTCATCCAAAAAAGATGAGTTTTCAACGAATAATGTAATAATAGATATTTCAACCAAAAAAGATTTCAATTTAAAATAAAAAACAGTTGAATGCAACCAAGAAAGACGAATGTTCAACAAAATAGTTCAATCCTCAACAAAATAAGATGAATTTTCAACCAAACAGTTGCCTTTTCAATGTAAAAGATTACATATGTATTAAAACAGATAAATTTTTACACTAAAAAGACGAATTCAAAAAAAGTTGAATTTTCAAGCAAGAAAGATTTCAATTGAATTTTCAACATCAAAATATGACTTTTCAACCTAAGAGGATGACTTTTCAACCAAATTGTTGAATTTCTAATCAGAAATTACAATTTTTAACTCAAAATATAATCGTCAGGACGAAGCAACAGCAAAAAAAAAGAAGTAGAAATTGGTGGCCACAAAACTTCATTCTCAAAATTCCCTAATTTTTCCTGGAAAAATTTTGTATTTTCTCTGACCATTAATATTCAAGAACCATAATTTTAATTTTGTAGCATTTTCAATAAAGAATGTTTTTTATTAAACGGAATAAAATAATTTCAAATTAAAATAAACAAATTTCACATTTGTTATTCTTCACAATTATTTAAAATGTCACTTATAGAAATTCCCTGACGTTTGCAAGATTTTTTTCAAAATTCCTAACTTTTTCCTGACTAATGAAATTCGCTGATTTCCAGGTTTTCCCTGACCTACGGCCATCCTGCTATTACGTGGAAAAAGTTGTAATTCAAATCGTAGGTAACAGTTTATGGTCCATACTTTATAAATGTGATGAAGTCTTAGAACTTGTTTTTGAAAAGCTGTCAGTCAAGAATCAGGCATATTTCCAGATTTTAGTATGGACAATTAAGGCTATTATGCAATTACAAAAGTGAAGTATATGAAGCAAGAAACAAATCACAAGCCTTGCATACGATTATGCGCAGTACTTAGACGTTGTTGGGCAAGAGATTTATTTCCCTATTTCATATTCTTTATTTTCTGAATTGTATAATAACTCCCGGTGATTTATGTCTGGTTTTGCCAATGTTGAATAAATTTATTCCCTGATTAAGGGCCTTATTGTCAGACCACCATTCTCGATGGTTAACTGCATGAAAAATATATCCTATTAGAGAGATTCCATTAATTGCGTATAAGCGATTCTTAACATTTTTTACACCTCCCTCTATACATGTAAAAATCCAAAAGGTTCCGGTGGTCCCGACTTCATTTTCTTATGTTATATTTCGTGTATTCTTCAAATAACATGCAAGACGGCCGCAAAACTTAATTTTACACTATCTCTAGCTTTTCGATGACTATTTTTTCATTTTACCTGACCATTAATATTTAAAAACTGAAATTCTAATCTTACAACATTTGTAATATATAGAATAATTTAAAAATGAAATACAAAATTTTTAATCTACATTTATGATTTTTTAATTTATTATTCTCAGGGATACTATAACTGGAAAAAGGTGATCTATTTAAACCAAAAAAACACCAAAAATGATGAATTGCTAACCCAAAAAGTGACTGAAAGTAACAAATGTGCAATAATAATGTGACTAATGTTCATCTGAATTTAAAAGAGTTCTAGAAAATGATATTGATAAAGACTTAAAAATAATTCAAGATAAATTAAAATGAATTAAAAAATGTTTAAAATCCAAAAAATTATATTGATTTTAGTACAATTGGAGGGTATGTAAAGGAATTTAAGAGTAATTAGGAGAATTCAATGAAATTGACAAAAAAGTCAAGCTGAATTAAAAAATATGAAAAAATTCATTCAATTCAGTGAGTTTGAAACGAGTTTTGAAAAACTCCAGGGAATTCAAAAGAATGTTATGAAATACCTAAGCATTCAAGGTAAATTTAAAAGACTTTAGAATGAATTACACAAAAACTAACAAAAATCCATTGAATTGAGGCAATTTACAAGAATTTCAGTAAATCAAAAAAGAAATCAAGAGAATTCTAAGGGATTCCAAAAAATTATGGATAAATTAATAAAAATTCAGGGTGAATTCCAAATGAATTCAAATAAATTGCACAAAATATTTGAAAATCTCTTCAAATCTTTGAAACCCTATGAAATTCCTCACTTCTTGTGAATAAATTCTTCGAAATCCATTTAAATATTTAAAAATTCCATGAAATTCTACGAAATTGATATTTCCTGAATTCCTGGAAATTTGATTGTAATAACTTGAGACCTTTTCAAATCCATTTAAATCATTGAAATCCTAGGAAATCTTATAAAATCCCTTGGAATCTTTTAAAATATCATAATCATGAAGTATCATACAATCGCATTAAATTTTTTTGAATCCCTTAAAATCTTTAAAATCCTTGAAAATCCCTTGAAATCTTTTGAAATACCGCAAAATAGTTCAAATCCTTTGAAATCCCATTAAATTACTGAAAGCAATTTAAAATGTTTTGGAATATCTTAAAATACATGGAAATAGTTCAAATTCCTTGAAATCCCTTCAAATTATAGAAATTTGTTAACAATTAATGAATCTTCAAAAATACAATATTTGAAATCATTTGAAATGTTTTGAAATCCTTTAAGACTTTTAAAATCTCTGAAAAATGCCTTGGAATCTTTGAAACAACCCTAAAATAGTTCAAATCGTTTGAAATTCTATGAAACTACTAAAATCAATTGAAAGTGCCTTGGAATCTTTTTAAATACCCTAAAGTATTTCAAATACTGTAAAATTCATTTAAATTATTGAAAAGATAAAAAATTCTTTGGAATTTTTTTAAATTCTTATAATATTCAAAATCGTTTGAAATGTTTTGAAATCCCTTGAAACTTTTTAATTCTCTTAAAAATGCCTTGGAATCTTCCAAAATACCCTAAAATAGTTTAAATCTTTTGAAAGCTTATTAAATTACTGAAATCAGTTTAAACTTCCTCGAAATCTTTGAAAAAACCACTTGACTATTTCAAATCATTTGAAATCCCTTCAAAATCAGAACACAATAAAAAATGCCTTGAAATCTTTCAAAATATCCTAAAATAGTTCAAATCCTTGGAAATTCCATTAAATTACTGACATTAATCTAAACTTCTTTGGAATCTTTTGAAATACCCTCAATATTTCAAACCCTTTGAAATCACGTCAAATTATAGAAAACAATGAAAAATTCCATGAAATCGTCTAAAATACCCTAAAATATTCCAAATCCTTTAAAATCTGTTGAAATATCTTGAAAATTTCAAATGCTTTTAAGAATACCTTGGAATCTTTTAAAATACCCAAAAATAGGTAAAATTCTTTGAAATCCTATTGGATTACTGAAATCGATTTAAACTTCTTTGGAATCTTTTAGGATACCCTTAAATATTTAGAATCATTTAAAATCCCATTAAATTATTCAAAAAACATTAACTTGAACACAACTGTGTCGAATAATATTATTCAAAAACTCGTAAAAATCTGCCAATCACAATATTATTGCACTTGCCGAAATATGTGTCAATCTTGACTTGTTTACGCAGCACTTTATTTGCATGGAAATTGCCTAGGTCAGGATTTACATTGGCTGTCACGTGTGTTCGTGCCGGGGATCTAAAATGTGTAAAAGCAGCAGACAGTTGATCGAGTGGCTATTATCGATAATTTGTTTATTTATTCGCGCCTCATTGCTTCACACTTCATCTGTCCAAAGTAATCATGCGTGCCGGTGCGTCTGCATATAGTCATGCAGACATACAGCTGTATAATATAATTATTTATACTTTATCTTCTGCAAATTCACTGATTAATCAGTTCCAAATGGCCGGGGTGGCCGCAAAACTTAATTTTCAAAATTCCCTAACTTTTCCATGATTTTCCCTGACTAATTTTTCATTTTCCCTGACCAATAATATTTAAAAACCAAAATTCTAATCTTGTAACGTTTTTAATATAGAATCTTTTATCAATGGAATAAAACAATTTTGCGTTTTAATTTAAAAGTTCTTTATTTTTCATTCTCAGGGATGGCAAAGTCTTATTTACTTGAAAGAAGTGAAAAAGTCACCCATATAAACCGAAAAAGTGACTAAAAGTGACTAATGTGCATTTAAATTCAAAATAATTCAAATTAATTCGAAAAAAATGCATTGATTTCAGTAAGTTTGAAATGAGATTCAAAAATTTGAAAGAGCTCAAAAGAATTTGATGAAATGCCTAAGAATTTAAGGTGGGTTTAAAAGACTTCAGAATGACTTACACAGAAAATAAAATAATCCATCGAATTGAGTGAATTTAGAAGAAGTCAAGTAAATGAAAAGAATTTAGACAACTCCAAAAAATTCGAAAAAATGCAGTGAAAATTAATAAAAATTCAGGGTGAATTACAAATAAATTCAAATGAATTGCAAATAATATTTTTAAATTTCTTCAAATCTTTAAAAACTTACGAAATCCCTTACTTCTTGCGAACAAATTCTTCGAAATCCATTGAAATATGATAAAATCCCGTGGAATTACATGAAATCTTATGATATTTCCGGAAATCTAGGAAAATTGATTAAAATACCATGAGAACTTTTAAAATCCCTAAAATCATTGAAATCTTCGGGAATCTAATAAAATTACTTGGAATCTTTTAACATATCCTAAAATCTTATAGGTCCTATAAAATCGTTCCATGTCTTTCGAAATTTGTCAAAACCCCAAGTAATTTTTTTTTAATTTCCTGAAAATCATTTAAATCCTTGGACATTTTTAAATCTCCTGAAAATGTCTTGGAATCTTTCGAAATACCCTCAAATATTTCAAATCCCGTGAAATATATGAAATCTTTTAGAACTTCTTAAAGCTCTTTAAAATTCCATGTAATTTCTTAAATACCCTACAATCCTCAAAATCCTTTGAAATTGATTAAAATTATTGAAATCTGCTAAGGAATTCCCTAACATTTAACTTTTTTTTTCAAAATCTCTGTTTTTCCCTAACTTTCTCCTGATTTCCAGATTTTCCCTGAGCTACGGCCACCCTGCAAATGGCTCAATGAATAAAGTTAGTAATGGTTTTCACTGATTCTAACTTAGAAAGTAGGGTGAAAAAATATGTACAAGCATGAAGGAGCAATTTTACGTTGACAAAGCATTTTTATCATGCTGTATGAATTTTTGTTCGTGATAATTAGAGATTTATTTTACTCTGTAAACTCCTTTACGAACTGAAGAGGAAATTGCATTTGCCTGACTTCGTTTCCTGTAACAAAGGTGCATGCAGAAACTCACTGAAATCACGCGAAAACACTTGCATGGAGAGAGTTCGTAAACTCAACCTAACCATATTTGTTTTCGTGAGGAGAGACACATTTTTCGGGAAATTCATTGTGAAAGCGTGAAACATTTAACTAAACGCAATAAAGGTTTTGAAAAAATGTTTTTCAGTATTTTGAAATTTTACCATAATTGTTTTGAATGGTAAAATTTAATTTCTCTGGGGTAATGTTCCAATGAATTTGTTTCTGTTCGAAGAAGAACAATTCAATTGCAGAAACAATTCCCTTTCATACTTATCGAAATCAAAGTAAATTAGATTTGTCTCGAGATGAATTTTGTTTTTAATATCGTGGCATCCAACCAAGCTTATTTTGTCCACGAGAGGACAAAACACAGCAAAAGCAAGAAATGGCAGGAAGAGGAGTTAGAATAAAATAAAAGCACAAACTCGGAATTGAATTTCCTTCTGGATTTCATCCAAGACGTTCTGTTCCACTAAATGTTACATTTCCGAACACGAGGACGAGACATGGCCATGTTAGTGTATATGTTAAGTGAAAATGTATGTACTCTGAGGAGTTAATTGTGTTTGCCAAAAATAAATAAAAAATGTCGAGGTCATTAATCGTCTTAAAAAGCTGGTAAGTAATCAATAATTTAGCAAAGAAAAATTTGTGAAATGTGATGTCAGTCATAAAAAAAGACTATCGTCTTCTAAACTAGTTTGAAAAAATGCTTGCTTAATACAATCTCGAATTACAAATTTTTATTCAAATCTCCTCATTCTTTATAAAAAATGTATGGAGAATAAAAGATTTTCTCATGAAAGTTAAATCAAACAGAATTACACTCATAGAGAAATTCGTTGGAGGAAGAAATCTTAATATTTAAACTCGAAGGATGTTAATACACTTCAAACATTGTAGATTGTTTCAAATTAATATTTTAAGGATTTTAAAATATTAAAAGTTTCAAAAGGTAAGTATAATTTCCAAAATATTTCAGAAAATTTCAATGAATTATGTGAGCTTTCGAAAAGCCATACAGTTTTTAATTCCTGGAAGATTTAAAACTTATCTAGACTATAAAGTTTTAAACTTATATTATTCAACTTCAAATATTTTAAATTTCAACTTATACTATTAAGGTTTCAAATTTAAAATTCTTGTACGTTGAAAGTTTGTTTTTGAAATTATGAATATTAAAATATTTGCATTTTAAATTCTTGTTATTAGATTTGGAACGTTTACAATTTAAGTTGCTCGATTATTTAAGTCATTGCAAACAATTGGTGAAAGTTCCAATCGATTTTAAGATTCAAAAATATTTTAGAAATCGGTTCTTGATGTTATGCTTTTTTTTAAATAGCGTAGTAATGTAGTTCTATGTCGATGGCATGACGGTTTTTGATCTACTAGTCTGAAACCAAAATGGTTTTTCACAGCTAAGAATGAAACCATTTTGGTTTCAGACTAGTAGATCAAAAATCGTCATTCCGCTGACAAAAAAAAAAAAATATTTTACAAAGTTGCGAAAGATTTTTGATTATTTTAAAAAGCTGCAGAAGGTGCTTGGAAATTTGTAAAATTTCTCAAGAATTTCAAAAGATTTTATTAGAATCTGTGAGACTTTTAACAATGTGAGTACAATTTTAGAGGTTTGGAATGATACTATAAGATTTTATGATTTTCAGCAATTACAAATTAATGGTTTCAGTACAGAACTAGATAACCAACATTTTTTCCGAAAATGGGCTTTTTGCATACAAAATTCTTAAAAAATCAAACACATGTTGTGTTAAAAAGATTTTTTCAAAAACTCATTTTTAATACAGTCATAAAAAGATTGGTAATTCAAAACCAGATAACTGACTCTCTGTATTTGTCTCTCATCTATTTTTTTTTAAATTGCTTAACCTGTTAACATTTTTGTAAACCTTTTTCTGACCAACTTTCTCTTCCTAAATGTTTTTAAATTCAGTAAAACAATTAAATACTACTTTCTTCAAAGAAAAAGACCTTGAATAAAACTATTTGCCACTTATCTCAGCACTAAAGTACCATTCAAATTCCAACCTAAAATCTTAATTCTTCATTTTCTACAAAAAGCCACTTTTATCAGTTTTTTTTTAACTTAACTTTTTTCCTCGTGATTAGAAATGATTTTATTAAAATTATTATCGTTTATTTATAAAGAAACATACACCTTTCTTCTAGTTATAGAACTTTCGACGAAATCGTCTGTCACAGTGCGATATTATCAGGCTTGATCATTATTTTCCTGGAACAAAATAATTTTTTTGAATGAAAACTTTTTTATTCATATGCAGCCACCCCATATCTCGGGAGCAAGCTTTTATTTTTTATTTATTTTTTCATTGAAAAATAGATGTTTAGTCGCTATCCAAAGACGATGTTGAAAAACCATTATATTTGACCATCAAAATTCTTAAATAATTGACTCAGAATTGGTTAACTTGTTCTAATCAAACTTATTTTCTTCCAATTAAGCAACTCAAGATATTGGGAGCTAGTTTTTATTTTTTGTGTTAACTAAAAATTGCACATTTTATCGTGATTCGCAACCAAGCCTGTTCCAATTTGAGGTTCTTGCCACTTTGAGATTGTAAACTTCCACATTATATTTCTCGTAACGGGATGATATGTTTCAATGATACTTTTTCGGCCTGAATATAGAAACTATTCAGCTCGGGAGTAAACGTTTGTTTTATCTTTACATGGTGATTTCGATTTTACAGAATGTTATTTTGCTCTCCTAAAAAATTCCGTTCTTGTTGGTTATCTAGTTATGTACAGCAACCCTTCAAATGATTTGACCATTGCATTGACCAGTCGAACTTCCTATTAACATACTGCACAAAATACATTTCTATACAGAAATTACATGGGAAATAAATTTGATTGCAAATGTAAAATAAATGGGAAATATGCATTTTACTACAGAAAATTGAATATTCGTATGCACTTGAACACATGGACTTGTTTAAGGCTTCTCGTTTGATCACCGAAGTTGACGAGCACTTGATTCGGAAATATTAGGATGGGGCCGTCGTACTAACTGGAGTATTTTAGGGTAGTGGAAAAAGGCCTAATTTTTTTCTCAAATTGCACCCTAGACAAAGGGTTTATTTATTTATTTGAAAAATAAGAAAGCCCAACAGTTCAAAGAACCAACAATAGGGCTAAAAAGATGTACATTATGTACATTAATATAGATGTGAGCACGCAGGCAGGCGTTTACATTGTGTCCGTGTGTTAAAAAAAATCATGCAAAACATTCATAAATTCTCCTAGAGACATATAAAGTAAATCAAGATTCTTATTAACTAACATGACCTTGTTTGCGTAATTACACATATCGAAAATCGGAGAGGTATTACTCTTAGAATTCGAGAAATAGAACATAGGCGAGCTTCTAGAGTTAAACTGCGGTACATTTATCGGAACACATTCAAGTAATGATGGACTATCAATTAGTCCTCGGATAATTTTGAAAAATGTTTGAATACTTGCGAATATTCGTCTATCTTCGAGAGCCCATATATGGAATCTATTGCGTAATGCCTGGTGATCAGAATACCCGAGAGGATAAACTTTGTCCTCCTTAAACGCTAGGTATTTAAGGAAATGCCTTTGACAGCTTTCAATAGCAGCTATATGCTTTTTTGTATGCGGGGACCATATGATAGACGCATATTCAAGTTTCGATCTGACAAGTGAGAAAAATAGTGTCATAAGCGGATTTGTTGTTTTAAAATGTCTACATCCTCTCATCAGAAAGCCAAGAGTTTTAGTTGCGCCAGCAACCAACTCATCTATGTAGTCATTAAATGTCAAACGACTATCTAGTAAAATACCTAGATCTCTATAGACCTCAACCCTTTCTAGTTCAATGCCGTCAATGGAGTATCTATGAGTCAGTAATACATTTTTATTTGAGAACAATAGAATTTTGCACTTTGAAGGGTTTAGACTCAAATTATTTAATTTACACCAATTGTTGAAAAGATTTAAATTAGTTTAAAGATTTAAGCAAGAGTTGAGAAATTCGCAATGAATAAATACATTTCAACATCATCTGCATGAAGCAGGTGATTGCAATTCAAAGCAAGTGATACATCGTTGATAAATAAAAGAAAAAGCAATGGTCCCAAATTGAAACCTTGAGGAACTCCAGATGAAGGCACAAACGGAAGAGAGGAGTAGCCACTATACTGAACCATATGATTTCTATCAGTAAGATACGATGCTATTAGGAGCAAGAGCTTATGCGGAACTTCCATTTTACAAAGCTTATTAAGTAATAAATCATGGTCGACCTTATAAAAAGCTTTAGAAATATCTGTAAAGATAGCATCAACCTGATCGCAATGGACAAGAAGGTCCTTTATATTCTCCGTGAATACAAGTAGATTGGAAGTGGTAGATCTCCGTGGAATGAAGCCATGTTGATATATTTTTTGCAATAAAAGTATATATAAAATCATGCAGACATAGTTCAAAAACTTTGGAAAAATTATTTAAGATAGCAATAGGCCTGTAGTTGGTAACTTTAGATTTCAGTCCTTTCTTAAATACAGGACATACTCTAGCCTTTTTCCATTTCTCAGGACCACGTTCTAATGCTAGATTAAATAATTTGGTAAGAATTGGAGTAAATATAAATTCACAATCTCTAACTACAAACGCGGGTATCATATCAGGTCCAGCAGTAAGTTTATTTGGTAACTTTTTAATTGCTTTTGACACAGTGCTTTCGGAAAATTGAATATTATCACCTACTCGCCGCTGATGAGACTTATCTAGTAAAGATGTAGGAACAGTAGACTTGATAAAAACACTGCTAAAGTAGTAAGCAAAAGCTTGTACTATTTCCCGAGGAGTTGAAAATTCGATGTTGTTAAAACTTATTACGCCTGGTATTCTATGATCACACTTTAATCTATTGACATATGATCAAAATGTAGATGGTTATAAGGTTATGTTTACCTCCGCTTTCTGCGTGAATGCAGCAAATGCAATTACAATACGCTTTTTCATACTAGCGCGTAATTTTTTTAACATGACAAGATAATACGGGTTATCAGTAGAACCATGTTTAGCCTTAAACTTATTTTTCAATTTAATATCAGTGATTATATCATAAGTGCACCATGACAGAAAACGGTCCATTGATCTAGCAACTTACTATTAATACCTCTAACATTCTGGTAATATAACCTTACAGAAGCAGTAGATGAAGTTCGGATGACATTTGCAGGTTTTGTTTTATGGGAACTATTGCAGGAACGTCGTTTCTGTAAGTTATCCGGAGATCCTTCCCTCCTCTGGCAAGACGCTCGTCTAGAATTTTCTTCTGTTCCTCGAAATTGCGTTGTTGTATCAATGTTTGATCTCGGGAAATCCGATATTCTTTTATTGCATCCGGAATCAAGTTCTTTTCCCTCGTCATAAGATATAATCGAATCATTTCTTACGCATCTTCTTCTGACCGAAATATGACCTCGACAGAACGTGCTAGGGCCAGGGATCACTGTCCAATACGGAATACACGTACAGTATTAGACGAAATCAATACAGATGGATTAATGATTTCAAGCAAGTCAGTGACCTGAATTATATAATTGCTTAGAGATGGCGCATCCCCTTCAGTCTCAGTTTCGGGTAAGTTAAATATTAAAATATTTTTCTTAGGTGCATTGCGCAGGCTGATTTCCTTAATGCAGGATTCGACATCACATCCTTGTTGGTATGAGTGGTTTGTGAGTGCAAATAGTTATCTCATTTCCTCTATCATCGTCAGTCGGGGAGTTTGATCTGGAACCGCAGCAACGTTGAAAAGTGCCATCAGAGTTGCATCTAATCTTTGTTGCACACGCATTGTGATAGCGAGAAGGACATCCCTCGCATTTTACAAATCCTTTTTACAAATCCTTTTTACAAAAGCATCAAAGTCATTGTTTCGAAGAACCTTCCCAAGCCTGCCAAGCTTATGGCAAGGATACCTGGAACTTTCGAGGAACCCTCACCCGTTCTGTACTAAAAACCTAGTAGCGATTAAAATCGAGAACCAAAGAGAAGGAAGACGTCAGCCCATGATGACTTGCTCAGCATCCCGGCCATTCGATTATCTAGACCTGCTGCCATCAGAGGGAAGTAAATGTTTCGTGGAGTACTGCAGATCGAAAGGATGGCCACTGATCATTAAATGTGATGCGAATGCACATCACACAATAAGGAACAGTAAGAACATCAACAACAGGGGTGAGCAACTTCTAAATTACATTTTAATTACTGATTTCACTACACCACATCGTGAAATACACCAACCTTTGTGACAACTAAATGTCATGAGGTTGATGACCTGATCTTGTGTTCTGCATCCATTAGCGAAGCATTTAGGAACTAAAACTTATCGCCTGAGACATCCCTATCAGATCACAGGCATATGCTTTTCACTGACAGCTGACGACTCTGATGCGATTAGGTACAGGAACCCACTAGCGACTGACTGCGATAAATATAGGCAAGATCTTGGAGAGTAATTGGAAATTATTCAGAGGTGGATGAGATAAATTGATTATTAGGAGTTTGCTTTAGATGTAGTGAATAGGTTCATATGTAAATCTTATGTGGATAATTGTCCTCTTCGAATGAGAAAGCCAGATAAGGATGCTCCTTGGTGGAATTATAGAATTTTTGCCTCGAAAAAAATAACTAAAAGACTATTTAATAGAGCCAAGAAAACTGAAAACGGGGGTTTATATGCGGTTAGTGTAGCAAGATATACTAAGGAAATACAATCGGCTAAACGAAATCATGGAGAGAGCTTTGTCAGGACATTCAAAGTGTACCTGATACTACGAAACTCCAGAGAACTTTGAAGAAAACCCCTATATATCAACTGAGGACATTGATTTTGTCGAAGGAAGGGACGGTGTGGATGATGGCCAGTATAATCCTGGCGCTTATTTAAGAAGTTTTGGATATTCTCATGGGACCAATGTGTAACTGAAGCTTACCTGGAACAGAAAAGAGAATATTTCATTAGAAAGTGTTGGATATTAAATTCAAATCGTTATTTCCTTCAAGAAATTCGATAAACTTCATCAATTCAACTGTATCGAAATTAATTCTCAAAATTGTAATTTTTTAAAAAAATTCTCTGAACCAGCTAAGATAAGTCGGTCGCAACTAACACTTCTGTATGCACTAATAGGTCCCCGAGATACCTTTTGTTCGAAATATTACTTTTGAACAAAAATGTTATGAAATAATTTTTAGCATCGATTGAATAAAAACTTCTCTGCGTGAATTGTTGTTGAAAAATTTATATTTTCAAGAGGAAATCTTGCTTTATTTTTCATAACAATCGTTATAAATAAAAACACTCAATGAACATAAATGATTCTTTTCACATAGTTTATTAAGCTTTTGACACAAAATAAAACTTTTTACTCTCGTGGCATTTTCTCGTGAGAAGATCATTATTTATTCACAGCCTTATACATATACAATATATCTTTCATAAATCTAACAACCCCCTATGACCACAATTTCCAAATTATTAGCGATAATATTTTTTCATACTGTTAATTTTATTGTAAATAGTATAATTACCTCTGTTAGAATTTTCAATATCTTCTCCTGATTGTTTATGACTATTGTTATTAACAAAAAACCTAAATAAAAACCATCTATTTTTTTAAATTTTGATAATAATCTCCCAAGAAAAATAAATTTTCAACAAAAAATTGAACAGTTGAATTTCCAGCGAAAAAAATTAATTCTCGAACTAAAAAGAACAAATTTGTAATAAAATAGTTCAATTTTTAAGCAAATAAATAAATTATACACATATAAGATTAATTTTCAACTAACAGGATAAATCTTCTAGCAAAAAGAAGGTTTTTCCACAAAGTACATTTTTATTTGCACATCTTCAAAGCTCAAGAGTTATCAATTGTAAATTTTAAGAGTTAAAGAACTTTATGTTGCAAATCGTTAAAATTCAATAACTTTTAATTGTAAGTCTTCAAAATTGAACGATTAAAAAATCGTTCAAAATTATAACCTTTAAAATTACATAACTTTTGAGAATTGCATAATTTACCATTCTATATTTTCAAAATTCAATAATATTAAATTTTAAAATTGTAGAACTTACACTTGTAAATCTCAACAATTCAAGAGTATTTAATTTTGAAAATTTTCTTTTAAAAATTATGGAAGTTTTAAGTTATACCAATAAAAATTGAGTTATTGAATCGATGCAAGACAAACTTTAAATGTTCAATTTGGGTTTTAAATTTTCGAGAATAAATATTTTCGGTTATTTTATTTTCTTACCAGAATTTAGAATTTCGAGAATCTTCATTTTTCGGAAAATTCTTTTCGCAGTAATTATTTTTTCGGCAAATATTTTTTCGATAAAATAAAATTACGCCAAATAGAAATTCATAAAAATAAAAATGAGGGCAAATGGTTATTCGGAAGAATAAGAATGTTGTCAAACGCAATTTACAAAAGTCAACATTTCCTTGATACTGACTTATGATAAACAAATGACCTTAAAATTTTGTTTCCTTGAGACTGACTTGTGAAAAATAAATATATAAATACCTGGACACCTATAGTCTACAAGATAAAGAATTCAGCTTATAAACTCTGACTGAAAACCAGAATATTCATTAGTTAACGAAATTTTTGAAAATACTGTGATTTGTTCTTTCTCAACTTGGACGAAATGAAGATCGCTAATGGTCTAATCTTCACCCTGGTGGTCACCTTTAATTCTCTTGGTGAGTACGACAATAATTAACCAAATATTAACCATTCAGTTATTCAATTTGATTAATTTAATCTATTATTAATTGACTAAAAATGTATTAAATGATTGAATTAACCAAAAACATCTATCAAAATTATGATTATAAAGGATTAACATTATTATTATAAAAAAGAGAAACATAATTTTGGCAAAAACGATGAGAGTTAGGTAAAAATGTCTAAAAGGAATTCTAGATTTTGAAAATCCTACAAATTAGCATTTAAGATTTTTTATAGGACTTTTTGAAATTTTTAACAATTGTTATAAACAAATTCTTTTATTTCAAATTTTGAACACAAAAATTTTGCTTCTCTTGTTTTATTTCAAGAATAATATTAGCATTCAAAAATATGCCATTTAGTTCGAATTTTAACCAAGTAGTAGAATTTTCAACAAAATACAGCAATTTTTAACCAAGTTCTTGAAGTTTCATTTAAAAAAAATGGATTTTTAATAAAATAGTATCACTTTCAACCAAAAAGCTACATTCTCACAAAAAATGATGACTTTCCAACCAAGAAAATAATTTTTCAACAAATTAGTGCAAGTTTCAAATAAGTAGTGAAATTTTCAACCGCAAAAGATGAATGTCCAACAGAGAAGATTAATTTTCTACAAACAATTTTTATCAGGTTCAAATTGGATTGATTGATTATTGATTTTTTGGTAATTTCCGAGAATTTCGTGGTAAAGCAAGATATTCCAATTTACTACATCCTTTCTTTTTTTCGTTCGTCTTTCTTTCTTTCCTCTTCTTTGAATTCTTCTTCTTATTCAATTCTTTGTTTGAAAGAATGAGGGGTGGGGATTTCGATTTTTTCTAAATTTAAATTGAGAAATTTACGAGTGTGTTGCTGAAATTTGATCAATTTTTTTTTTTTTTTTTAATTTCCAAAAGTTTCTTGGTTGAGTAGTATCTGTCTTTCGTTTCGTCTGTTCATTTCTTTTTTCTTTCATTCTTTCTATACTCTTCTTTCAATTCTTCTTATTCTTCCTCAATTCTTCAGTTTTCTTACTTCTTCTTTTGAAAAAAGAATGAACAGGATTTAGAGGTTACAATTTTTTCTTGCTCTTCTCTTTTTTTTTAAAGTTGAATTGAGATGTGAAGGTTGCCTTCTATTTCTTTCATTTTTTTTATTATTTTTTTTTATTAGTATTGCAAGATTCAAGATTGCGTTGATAAAATTTGATAGTTGGATTCTTGTTTGTTTTTGTGTTAATATTTTCAAGAATTGGATATTCAAATTTAAATGTTGGACGTTAAAGAAGAAGAAGAATATAAATTAGAGTGGATAAAAAATAACCAATTTCAGAAATCGCAAACCAGACCATGTCTAAAAGTAGTACATTGGGACCCCCGTGAAGTGTACTGAATGTGGAATCGATCGATTTATATCTAGGTAACGCGCGCGATCAAACTAGGTTTAAAAAAAATGATTTTATTCAGAGTTTCAAAGTTTAGAAAAAAAATTTTTTTTTTACATTTTTGGGGTTGCTTCAAATCTTCTCAATTTTTCCCAGATTTTAAGATGCTATTCTGCAAGAGATAATCATGCTGTCCGAAAATCGTAGTTCCAGAAAATTTGGCACTTCTCGTTTTGGACAATTGACTCTATCTTCCTTGGAGCGTTCAGCAGGACAGGGTCGCCGACAACACCGTAAGAGCTACGAGGATGGTAATAAAGCACTCTTAGGGCCGCATTACGTCTGTAGAGATACGTCGTTCCCGCGTGAGTGTGACACCTAGACAGTATGTGTTCTAGGTACTCAGCGTGTGCATGATACGCTCCACACCTATCGCTGGGAACTTCTTGACGTAAAATGCGGTCACCGTATACTAAGGTGGAAACGACACCGTCCTGCCATGCGATCATGAAACCCTCTGTACCTGAATTTTTTCATTTTCTTGTCGAGTAGCTGTTGGCGGAATTTTCAACTTCTGCTTTGTTTACTTAGGCTTTTAGAAGTGAGGCATCTAGAAGGACGTCTGAAGTTTGAAATTAAGGCCAAGGGTCTCGGCCGTCTGCTCCACGACTTTATAAAGGAGCGCTTCTTTGCCTATCATCTCGTGTTTCCTGATCATTTTTGGGAGAGGATATCTGCCATTTGCAAAGATGTAAGCTGTACTGAGAACGATACATTTATGAAGTAATTAGAGATTCAGAAGTCCACGTCCACCTCGACGACGTAAGATACATAATCGCGGAACAGACGAATTGATATGCAAGCTCATATTCATATGCATGATCTTACGCGTGGCGATATCAAGGCCGTAAGCTCGTTTTTCGTCCATTGAACTACTCCAAACGAGTAGAGTCGAACCGGGATGGCAAGCATGTTAGTCGCCGATACCTTGTTCAACGTTGGCACCTCCAAGATCTGGCTGAAATTGATGCCTCCCTTCATGAAGAAATCTCACAATTGCCCTGAATGCGACTTCGAGGCACGCCCAGATAAGCATAGGTTTCTCCAGTGTCAAAATTTCCTTATGCTCGTGATGATAAGTATCACCGCAGAGGTATCCAGAGGAATTGTGTAGTGCGAGAGATAGAGGCAGAAGTATGATGGAACAGAACAGAGGGTATCGCCCTGAAAGACGCCCCTCTGGCAGGCGACGTTTGTTGTCACATGATTTCCAGATAAGATTGGAAATCTAGTATTCCAAAGGGGCATCAATCTCTCTATGCATCTTACTATGTGTGGATGAACCTTCAAGCTTTCCAACAGATAGATGATAAGTCTATGAGAAGTTGAATCAAAAGCTCTCCGGTAGTCAATCCAGGCCATTGACATTACGCAATGATCGTCTGCTGCGTCTTTGCAGAAAAACCTGTCAGTTAGCAGGTTCTCTCAGCATCCAGCTACGCCTATTTTCACGCCACGTTGTGCGTACATCTCTCTCCGTTGGACAAGTCGCCTTTTTCGATAGGTATACAGTGCTTTCTAACACCAGTCACTGCGGAATGGGCGTCTCCGATTTTAAACATGAGGTGTCTTGAATGGTGACTCTAGGATACCGAACGACCTCAAGCGACTAGTCAAACGCGCAGGGCTCTCGATAATGGGTCAAACAATAATGCCGACTACTCGAGAGTTGGGGCAGCTAATCAAGACAGAGGCAGTGCGATTGACAGGCAGGATCTCAACACTTTTGAATAGACGGATCAACTCAGGGACGACCTGATGGAGTTCTACAATACCAGTATGACCTCTAAACGAGAAGGTTACATGGCGCGATTGCATGCTTTGTGGTGAGAGAAACACTTAGAGCTTTCGCTCTTTTCGCATGAACTGCTGCGAAACCGTGCCGAGGACCTCCAGAAAAGGGGTTATAAAAGCGGAGCGCTCACTCTGCCAAAGTGAGAAGCCGGCAGCAGAGAAAAAGAGGAGACATGGAGAACAACCGCGGGTGGGCATCCAATAGAGGAAGAATGATGGTTTAGAACCAGGAGAAACATCAAAATCCAGGTTTCTTTCAAGCCCAAAGATCTGGCTGAACGGGATGACGCGCTTCGTGGAGATTTTTCCTAAGAGTCCGACGCCTGAACTTTGGCGGGTGCAAACCGTAAAACAAAACGAACGGCTGATCATAAGACCAAAAGACGAACGCATCAACTTAGCGCGCGAACTGCGGATCCGTCATCATACACTCAACAAGTCAAATCTGCTGACCATCAGACAGCACACTGTTGACAGAATAAGGGTACTATCTGACGCTAGGAGAATTCTAGAGCGGAGGGGGAGATGGGTCAGAGAAAATGAACAGTTTTTCTCTGCCCCATCTCGCCTCTTTCAAGACCCTCCAGTGGGTCGACGATCCGCCAAAATCAGAGGAGGTCGAGGCATTTTGGAGAGAAGTCTACGAAATCCAGCTTCTACTGAATGAAGACACAAAGAACATAAATAGCTTCAAGGAGCTTCGTAGTGCTCTTATAACACCTGAGGACGAATGCCCATCTATCACTATCCAGAAGGTGAAAAAAGCATCAAGAGGCATGAAGAACTATTCAGCCCCGGGACCAGATGGTATCGAGATTTTCTGGTGGAAGAAGTTTCCTTCTACCCACGAGCATCTGGCGCGCATTATCACCTCATATCTGAATTCGGAAGACCATTTTTCGGAGAGATTAGTGCAAGGATGCACAGTGCTTCTCCCGAAGATGGAATGATAGGATTGTTCGGGCACTCGGATCTGTGCAGCGAGAGATGTACGAACAATGCCGCACAAAGAAAGACGCAGCATCCTACAAGCGCTGTCTATAGATGGCCTGGATTTAATACCGGGAAGCTTTCGATTCAACCTCCCACAGACTTATCATATGTCTGTTGAAAAGCTTCAAAGTTCATCCACACATCGTGAGGTGCATAGAGAGATTGATATCGAAAGCATAAGGTCACTCTTGTATTTTACATGGATGATCTCAAAATATATGCTAAAAATAAAGAGGAACTAGATCTATTTCTGCGGATTGTCGAGGAGTATAATCGGGAGATTGGAATGGAGTTTGTGTTAGAAAAAGGCACCGAGGTTAATTTGAAGCGAGGAAAACTTAATAGCATCTTCGAAGACTCATACCTGGGCGTACCACAAACCCGCATTCAGGACGTAACATACATAAACAATACTCTCCTAAGCAGATACAATCGTCTTATCAGACAGATATGGTCCTCCGAACTGTCGACGAGGAACAAAGTATCTTCAACGAACATGCTTGCCGTCCCGGTAGTACTCTATTCATTTAGAGTGTTCCATGGACGAAGTACGAGGTCAGATCCCTCGATATCGGGTCCCGAAAGTTATGCACATGTAAAAAACCATGCACCTTAAGTCTTCTGTTCCGTGACTTTACATCTCACGCCGTCAAGGTGGTCGCGGAATACTAAATCTTACATGTCTTCACAACAGGACCATTCCGGGTACAGCGCATACAATCGCAAATAGACGAGACCCTCTTCTTAAAATCGTCAGGAAACACGAAGAAGTGGGCAAAGGAGCATTTCTGTAAAAATCAGCGGAGGAGACTGCTGAAACACTTGAACTTGACTTCAATATCAGGAGTGAGCATAATGCATCAAACATTATCCATCTCGAGTACTCGCTCCTTAAGGCGACGATTATGAAAGCACAGGAGAAAACATTCAGCGAACAGCTCTTCGAAGGTATCTTCCACAGAAATGTGAAGGTTCCGTCGGTGTCGTATGAGCTAACGTTTGCTTTCCTCCAATCACCCGGATTGAAGTCGGACGCGGAGGTTTTCATTTTAGCATGTCAAGACAGGGTCATTTCCACTTTAGCATACCGTCGCCACATTTTTTCTCTCGCGGAGAGGTCTAAAAAAAAGGTCCGCCCATATTGTCTAGGTTGGTCCATCGCTGAAAATCGACGAAATATGTACTGAAATGATTGAATATGACCTGGAAAAACGAATTGAATGGAATAAAAAGCCGAATTTGTTGCATTTTTATGTTTTTTATTTGATCTAGCAAAATTTCACAAGAAAATGTCGCAAATGTGAAAATGTATTGCTAAAATAAAGAAAAAAACAACAAACCACAAAAAAGAACCGAAAAACACAAGGTCCAACCAATTGTCCAAGGGTGGTCCCGAAGGAATAACACCTAACCGGAGGCGTAACAACCGTGCCGAAAGCTGAGTGGCACCTGGGTGCGGTGTCTTAAACGGTGACTCTGGGCTACCGGGCGACCTCTCAGAATATGCATCCTTATCCTTGCACGCGGGTAATGACAAGGACGGACGAACCCTTTCCCTAGCTGCTCGTGGGAACAACAATGACCCCACCAAACCACCAAAAAGTGGTAGCTGCGCCTCAAAACGATCGAAAGCGCAGAGCACCCGACAATGGGTCGGCAAGCCGTGCCGATAACCCTAGAGTTCGAGGTGCTGAAAATAATTTAGATGGAAACACGACAACGAACCGACGAAACGCCCACATTGAATGGACGAATCAACTCAAGGATGAGTTGCTAGACTGCTACGATGCCATCATTATCCCTGTTCACGGAGGCTTTATGGTACGTATGCACACTCTTTGGAGCCAGAAACACCCAGAGCTTCAGCACGTTTCGATTCAATCATTGCAAAATCAACGTGCCTAACTCAGGAAAAATGAATTTGTACGCAGAGCGCTTCCCCAACCGCTGCTTGAACAACCTGCAGACGAAGATGAGGAAGCGACATTAAGACCAACTGCGGAAAGCAGGCACCTCCAAGATCTGGCTGAAATTGATGCCTCCCTTCGTGGAGAAATCTCGCAAGAGTCCGACCTCTGGACCATCAATTGCTGAGTTTATGGTGCTGTGAGAGCTTTGGCTGATTTAAATCGAAGGCTCAAACCGACGATGGATCAAAAGACCAAAAGACGCTTGCATCAACTAAACAAAAAGCTTGGATGGGCAAAACAGAATGCGTCCCGTGTTCATTGTGTGATTGTGTACATAAAATCTGGTAGACGGTTCACGGAAAGGGTTCGAAGGTTCGCCCAAGAACTGAGGATCTACAATCACACACTGAACGAATCAAAGCTCTTCTCCCTATTTCTGTCCAAAATCAACCCAAGCCCAACGAGGTAGAGAGTTTTTGGAAAGAGGTATACAAGATCCCAAAATACTGGAGTTGAAAGAAGATACTGACAATATCATCCGCTTCAAGGAGTTTTGCGACAACCTCATAACATCTGAGAAGGAATGTCCATCAATCACTACCAAAGAGCTGAAAAAAGCAGTCAGGGGCACGAAGAACTTTTCCGCTACAGGACCATATGGTATCGGCAGAAGTTTATTTCTACGCACAAGCATCTGGCCGGCATATGCACCTCTTATTTAAAGTCGAAAACGGTCTTTCCGCAGTGGCTGGTGTTAGGACGGACTCTACTTCTACCGAAAAAAAGGCAACTTGTCCAACCCAGACAATTGCAGGCCAATAACTTGTTTTAACGCACTGTATAAAATCTTTACGGCTCTCCTAAACAACGTTGAACAAGGTATCTGCGACGAACATACTTTCCGTTCCGTTTCTACTCTACTCGTTTGGGGTGGTTCAATGGATGAAGAACGAGCTTACGGCTCTTGAAATCGCCACACGTAAGATCATGCATATGCATAAAAGCTTGCATAACAATTCGTCCGTTCCGCGATTATACATCTCATGCCGTCAAGGTTGAAGCCGAATTCTGAATCTCCAATGTCATCATAACCGAATTGTTATAAGTACAGCTTAAATCGTTGCAAATCGCAGAGATCCTCTCCTAAAAATGGTCAGGAAACACGAGTTGATTGGCAGAGGAGTGTTCCTTTACAAAGCCGCGGAGCAAGCGGCCGAGACCCTTGGCCTGAATTTCAACATCAGAAGTGAGGAAAGTGCATTACTTCATCTAGATGCTTTACTTCTAAAAGCCGAATTGAAGAAACCAGACTTTTCAAAATTTCACTAACAGCTACTCGACAAGACAATGCACGGAAACTTTCACAGAATGTAGAAAAACAGTCCTTGTCGAAGGAGCAAACTTTTGCTTCTCTTAGATCATCAGGGCTTAATTCATGTACAGAGGGTTTTATTTTCGCATGCCAGGACGGTGTCATTTCTACCTTAGCATACAGTGACCGCATTTTATGTCAAGAAGTTCAAAGCGATAGGTGCAGAGCGTGTCATGCACACGCTGAGTACCTGGAACATATGCTATCGGGGTGTCCCACCCACGCAGGAACCACTTATATCTACAGACATAATGCGGCCCTAAGAGTGCTTTATCACCATCTTTGTCGCTCTTACGCGTTGGGCCGTGACCCTTCCCTGCCGAACGCTCCAAGGGAGATAGAGTCAATTGTCCAAAACGAGAAGTGCCACATTTCCCAGAACTACGATTTTCGGACAGCAGTCTCCGTTGGTAATTGTAATAGTCCTTGGGTCGGTTCGTGTCTTCAAAAAACACGACGGTTTCGCCGGCCTGTCGTTGTGATTTCGTCGTGTCCTGTGACCACACATCTCACGGTTGTGAGATGTGGCCATGAGTGTGATGTACCGCGGTCCTAATGGGAGCCGGTGTCATTTTCAGATGGCAGTTTGTCCCAGTGGGAACCTGAGGTGGTTGTGTAACCTTATTTTTTAATTATATATATATAGGATGTCCCAGACTCAAGTAACTGGAGGATCTTGGAAGAGTCGAGATTGGTCAGAGAAAATCTGTTGATTTTCTTGGGCCCAACTCTCTCTTCGCTCTAGGCTTCTCCTAGCGTCTGATAGTACCCGTATTCTGTCAACAATATGATGCCTGATGGACCGCAGCTTTAACTTGTTGAGTGTATGAGGCCGGACCCGCAGTTCGTGCGCAAACAGTCGGCACTTAAATTCCTGCCACATGTTATGTAGTCAATCACACACGGAATGCGGGAGGCGTACTGACTTGCCCAGCCTGTCTTGATGCTAAGTTGAGGCATTCGCCTTTTGGTCTTATGATCAGCCGTTGGTTTTGTTTAACGGTTTCCATCCGCCAAAGTTCTTGCTGCATTATACACTACAATTTAGTCCAGAGGTCGGATTCTTCGGAAAAATCTCCACAAAGCACCACATCCAGTTCAGCTAGATCTTTGGTCTCAAGAGAAACCTGGATTTTGATATTTCTCCTCGTCCTAAAGCGTCGCTCTTCCTATATTGGATGCCTGCTCGCGGTTGATCTCAGTATCGCCTCTCTTTCTCAGTCGCTGACTTGTTCTGGCTGCAGTTGATTAAGCCTCCCGCTTATATAACCCATTTTTCGGAGTTCCTCGGCACGGTTTCGTAAACGCAGTTGCGAAGAACCCGAGAGCTCTGGATGTTTCTCGCAGCACGGTGCATGCAGGCGTGCAATGTAACATTCTGGTTCATAGGGCATACTGGTATCATAGCATTCTAGCAGGTCGTTCCTAACTCGGTCCGTCCTATCAAAAGTATTGAGAATATGCCGGTCCATTGCATTCACTATGCCTTGTTTGGCTCCCCCAACTCTAGGGTAGTCGGCATTGATATCCGACCCATTGTCGCGAGCCCTGGAGTTTGATTGTTTTGAACCGCACTCACTACTACTATGTTTGGTGTTATCATTGTTGCTCCCACGAGTAGCTAGGGAAAAGGGCACAACCATTCTTGTAGAGCCCCGAATGCAAGAATAATCCTGTATACACTGAGAGGTCGCCTGGTATCTCAGAGTCACCGTTTGGGATACCTCACCAAGGTGGCATTCAACTTTCGGCACGGTTGTTACGTCTTCGCGGGGGGGGGGGGGGTAATTCCTTTTTAACCATCCCTTGAAAATTGTCCGCGACTCATATTAATTATTATTGTAACCATATTCAGCAGAAACCTTTGGTACAGGGACACTCTATCAGCAAGATATATATATATAAGGTTAAACAACCGCCACGATTCACGACCGAGATATGGGTGGCCACAGAACACGACGATATCAGAAGAACAAGCCTGGGAAACCCTCGCGTGTCTTGAGGACACGAAGTGACCCAAGGTTGACAGCTTTTTGCATTCATCTCGCGAGAAACTATTGATTCTCCCTGACCCATCTCTTCCTCATCTGTATTCTCCCCCTTGCGTCAGATAACACCCGTATTTTGGCAAGAATGTGCTGCTTGATTGTGAGCAGGTTTAATTTGTTCAGTGTGTGATGGTAGATCCTTAGTTCTTGGGCGAACTCTCGAAGACTTTCCGTGAACGGTCTACCAGATGTTATGTAGTTAATCACACACGGAATACGGGACGCATCATGTCTTGCCCATCCAGTCTTCTTGCTCAGTTGATGCAAGCGGCTTTTGGTGTTTTGATCCATCATCGGTTTTATCCTTCGATCTGAATCAGCCAATGCTCTCGTAGCATTATAAAGGAAGCAGTTGATTGTCCAGAGGTCGGAATCTTCCGAGATATTCTCACGAAGGCAGGTATCCATTTTAGCCAGGTATTGGGGCTTGGGAGAAACCTGGATCTTAATATTCCTTCTTGAGTAGTTAGGCTAGGCCGGTTCGGCGGCTCTAGTAAGGAGTTCAAGTCACCATAGACAGATGGCGCCACCGGTCAGTTCCCACCGGTCAGTTGAAATCTGCATCACCTTTAGCCAGTAAGGTAAAAATCTATTTTAGTATCGATGGGCAAGGTACAAACCTGCGTTATCAACAGCCGGTAAGGTAGAAATCTGCATCACCATCTATTGGCAAGGTAGGGATCTCCCATGTATCCATGTTTTGGTCGATAATGTAGGTCACTACCTTACCGACCTACACTCATCAATGTATCAACCAAGTGATTCAACCTTATCCGTATATATAATTGGTACGTACTTCCAGTACAACCATCTAGAAATTTCTAGACAGGTTCTAACAAGATCGCGTGAAATTTGAAAATGCAACCCAACGTTGTGTGTCCAGCGCTGAAATTTGAATTCCACCCACAGACGTTTAAAAATATCTAACGTCGGAAGAAAAGATACCGAATAAAATTTAAAATCAGATTAACTAATTCTTAACCAACTGAATGGTTTTAAATAAATCTTCACTGGATGTCAAATCTAATTTTTGATTTATTCAAGAAAAAAGGCTAAGCCTAATTTACAAGAGAAAATCTTAACCTGCAATGTGATAAAAAGAAGACTAGTCAAAACATAAATTTACAATGGTTATAAAAGTTTTTGGGCATTATGTTGCTCAAGGAAGCATCTAAGGTATAAACGCTTACAGTCATATCTTCATCATCATCATCATTGTAGTAGAGTCAAGAACCAGGTCTTGAGAGCTAAAGCATTTCAAAATGCACAATTGGCATTCCAGCATTCAAGGTGGTGATTGCATCTTGTTAAAACTGAGCTGCAAAGTTTTTTCAACGGAGAGTAGCCCAGATCTGCAAGATTATTCACATTTTGCACGTACTGTTCCAACCATTTTTTCTTTTCCATTCCTTTAACGTAGTATGCACTAGCGCCACCTAGTGTACCTCGAATGATAAGCAAATCAAAGTGAATAAGTACATCAGTGAAATCAAAGTACTCCTCATTATTGATAAGACGTTTTTTTCCTTCAGGGGTTTCGACCTATCCTGCCTTCTCCATAAAATAAATTTGTCCAGGGCTAAGTAAGACATGTTTTCTTATGGCGCTAGTGAGACCGACATTCTTGCAATGATCAATCTCAATACCATTGAGTTCATAGCGAACTTCATTAAAGAGATAGCAGATGGCATTGCTCACTAGTTTTGTACCAGTAACAGCTGTAACTCTTTTAGGCCTTGTTAGTCTTCCATACACATGCAGTGAACTCTTGCTGGGTAGTATACAAAAATCTTGATGCTGAACAGCAATTCCAATTTCATTACAGTTGTTGAATGATTATGAGGCATAAGGCTGATGTGCATGAATCTCATAGTGAGCTATGGACTCATCAAATCTCACTGGTATTTGAATGATGAGTATTTCTTCCATTTTTATTACAACAACAAGAGATGATAAATATCTTAAATGGACGCTTCAGTTTATTTTTCCACGAGGTTTGATCTTCAGACTAAGCTGTGTCAGAAAGAACACATTCTGAGGTGTTAGCTCCTTCCGTGCTGCTTGAGAACTGGTTGGCACTCGACATGTTAACGCTCTTATATAGACTCCTTTGCTATTGTATAAGATAACAATTATGATGATGATTGTACGTGCAGTCGTATTGTTATAACCTCTCCTCGGATATTCACCAAGTCACCGTCCTGATCAAATATGCGGAGCAGAATTTGATGTATTGTCTTCACGGCGATTGTAAGGTAAATGTCGTGTGACGGCACTTCAACTATCTTATATCATGGTGGTATAACAAGAAATAATTCATGAATCGTGTGCACTTTGCGATTATTTATGTAAGCTCCCGTAGTGATATTGCACTCAACTCGTAGAGCATTCACTTTGAGAATAGCCACAGGTAGGTCAGAAGTATGAGTCTTAGTGGCTTCAAGAATATGAGGTGTAAATCCCAACAATCGTTCAATAGAATCGTGAGGTTGAAAGTTCACTTTGCGATCACACTTTATTTCGCTGCGCAATGTATTATTATTTGGCCTAATGTTTATAATTATGCATAGTTCTTATGAGGAGAGAGATCCAGTGGTGGAAAATATGCTGAGTCTAGCACAAAAGAGTTTCCTGTTATCATGAGAGTAAATTATTCTACCATGATGATGGTCTTCTCTGTACTGACTCTAGTCCGTTGATCACACACTCTTATATAGACAGTATTTATCTTTTATATGCAGTTGTCCAGATATAAATTTTAAGCACAACTGTCCACACTCAACACTGTCATAGTCCTGATATCTGTCATGATTGTACTATTCACGCTACCAACACCTAGGTTATCTACAAGATCCAAAGGTGATCAAAGAGAACCGAAACTGTCAAAGTATAGGACATTATCATCGATCTTTCTATAACTTACCCTATGCATATATCTCCACTCCACGAAAATGTGGAATCTTTAGAGCTTTAGAGCTTACTTGAACAGATCGGTATCAGTGAGTGCATGGTGAGGTAGATATACTGCAAGTCTTTTAGCACCTGTCTCAGATGAAGTCCCTGTCCTTTTCGATAAGTTTTCATATGAAGACCCAATCTTTTCCGTAGGATTTTAGGTTTAAACGTTTTCATAGAGCAATAGCCTCCATTGCATTGTTATGACGTTAAGCTTCTGATAGTTGTTGTTTGGCTGCGGTAGCATCATTTACTGCCTTAGCTACACCTGCGCCAGGTGCACTAAGTCCAGCAAAAATTGGAATCAGTGGCAAAAAACCACCAAATTTTGAATGAATTGACAAGACACATGGCTTTTGAACTCGATGTTTATCGCCTGCATTTTTGACAGTTTCCTGTGCACCTCTGATTGCAGACTTGATGGCCACTCTTACATCACTACTTCTTTTCATTGCTTTCTTAGCTGTATTCACAACCTTTCTGAATGCTATTATTTTATTTTTTATAGCTTCTTCGAGCTGGGTTTTCTTTCCGATATAGATTTCCCCTTTAAAATAGGTTTATTCCTCAATCCCATACAAAGTTTCGCTTTGGCATTAATCACGTTAGTTATTGCCAGTGCTGCCACTTTCTCATCAATTCCAGCGTCCTTAGCAAAAAAACGCTGCCAGGCTTTACTAGCTAGTACACGATCTGCAGCGTTTTTTGTTTCAACGTTCTCGCGATTTCGCGAGTATAAAATGTCGTGTTCTTTGAACGCCCCATCTAAATGATTGATACCAGGATCACCTCTACCAAGTCGTTTGGCTAGTTTAGTACCTGGACCACAGTATTGATAGCCCGCTAAGTGCAACTCAAATGGTGTGGTACTTTATTTGCTTGACGGTACACAATCATTCTTTACTGAACGGAGGTTCAAGACAAAACCTGTTAAACTTCCGTTTGGGAACTTTAAAACCCTAGTCCAATCAGTGAAGAAACGGGTGAAACGTCATAGCAGTCTACTACCAGAGAGCATTTGCGCAGTTTTTTATTGAACATCAAATTGTGGCAAGACAAAACATTAGTTGCCCTAATCTTACACCCAAGCAGATTAAAACTTGATAACGTCTACGTCTACTCGAAATCCCTCAAACTACTAAAGTACAAATTCTTGAAACGGGTGTTAAATAATGTAGACGGCGTTGAATATTTACCTTTCAGTGAGCATGAAGAAGTAATACAACCTAGTGAGTCCCAAACAAATTCTATAATTGTCTTTGATGATGTGGCCTGTGAGAAACAGGATAACATTAGATCCTTTTTGTGTGTGGGTGGACACGCTCATGTTGGCAGTTTGTATTTATGTGAAATATACGCTCGAATTCCTAAACATCTAGTTCGGGATAATGTGAATCTGTTGATACTTTTCAACCAAGATGAAAGGAACTTGAGACAAGTGTATGACGATCATGTTAACACTGATATGAGTTATATTCTCAATTTCGAGATTTATGTTCAACATGGTGGAATACTGAAAAGTATGGATTTGTTGTCATTGATAAGGATACCAATCTCAACAAGGGAAGATACAGAAAAGTATTTGACTGCTTTACCTTTCTATCAATACAAGTTATGTATTGGAAATTATATCATCATATATTGAAATATCAACACGTCAACATGTCAAAGTTTCACAAAGAGAAGGAGGTGTTCCATCGAATGGCAAAAGCTAGGGATGTGATTCGACTTAAATATCGAATGCTAAAAATGGGTAAAGAAGTCACTGAAAAGATAATGAGTGAAACTTCAAGCCAATCGTCATGCCACTGCAGAAACTGGTTGACACATCTAATCCTTCAATTAAGAAGGAAGTTGAACAAAAGGAGCCTGTACCAAAAAAAAGTATGAAGAGTAGGAAGAGTATGATAAAACTTCCTTTATGACTGCTGATGCTGCAGAAGAAGAGCAAGATACAACTATGCTTGAAGAAGATGCTACAACCGAGCTTGCTGATAGTTATGTGTATTTGACAGACAAGTTTCTCAGAATGCTACAACAAAATAGAAAGCAGTATTTAGAGTTCATTCATGGCGTGCAAAAGTTTATTGATGGCAGCCTTATGATTGGTGATAAACCGATTAGTTTTGAGGGACAATATATTCATGTTGATGGTAAACAGTATCTGAATACCGTTGGTCTGCTTGAACTGCTGTTTAGAAAAACTCCCTAAGAGTTATCTATAAGCACTGCTGATCCAAACAATTATAAGGAAATATTGATTGCTACAAATGCACACAAGAAGCGGTACAGCCCATGTGAACGTATTCGTACCAGCAGATATATCAAGTATAAGAACTTTATCGTAAAAATGTTCAACGTATCACGCGGGCGATCCTGAACTAGTGGAGGTTTCCTACCATAGTATATGATCGCAAGAAAAAATGTAAAGACTGACTACGTCTACTGGGATGTCCCTAATGAAATCGTTGCTCGTCTTCGTCTACTTCTGGCGCCTTAAGCAGCAGGCAACACGAGTCAAAACAATGAAATTATATCAATTATTAAGGAACTGCGAGAAGCTGAAATCATATATTAGGAGTGCGCTCATAAGAATATCATCAGTATTACGATGAGTATCGACGTGTTTGGACGTCACCTAGATCGAGTCGCTGCAGCAAGCCGTGGTCCTCCTGGTGTTGGATTCAAGATCACGTCTGACGGCCATTACGACGTAGACAGCAAGAGAGTTTGTCACATCATCTATGCGAATAGAGATTGATAATAATAATTTGATGATACGTATACTCGAAGAATCAATCAATGAGAAACTGAAAAACCTACAGATTGACACTACACAAGATTTGTTAGACCGTAACACTGAACTAATTGCTCAATTGGACGCTCGATTGAACGCACTTGAAAGTGGACAACGAGAAATTGGTAATTGGTAATAGATTTAATACTTTCACGATGATTCATTATGATAAATTTTAATTAAAAATTTAAAGATTTTTTGGGTTTCAATCGTGTGCAAAACTGCGAAACTTCCCGACGTTTCGTGAACATTGCAATTCACTTTTTCAGGGCTGACCTGAAACTGAAGTTTCAGGTTATGTTGTTCCCACCATGCGGCGCTCTGGTCAATCATAGGCATCGTAGAGAATCTATAAAAGAACAAAATAACCTGAAGCTTTAGTTTCAGGTCAGCCCTGAAGAAGTGAACTGCAATATTCACGAATCGTCGGCAAGTTTCGTAGTTTTGCACACGAATGAAACCCGAAAAAGCTTTAAATTATAAATTTAAATTTATCAAATTGGTAATTGTCATAGAAATGCATAAACCCGTTAAAAAGAATTATCCACGTCATCGCGTACAAATGTGTGGTATAGACGAGACGTGGCAGACAGATTTTGTTGAAATGCTACCTTATGTCCGTGAGAATAATAGCTACAAGTATTTACTTACCGTTATAGATATTTTCTCCAAGTACGTTTGGGCGGGTCCTGTTAAAAGCAAGAGTGGACCAGATGTCACTTCAGTAATGCAATCTATACTTGTGCAGGGTCGTGTGCCAAAATACACAGACAACGATGAAGGCAAAGAATTTTATGATTCACATGTTAAAAATCGTATGCAACGATACTATATCAACCGCTACTGAACGCATCGTAATCTTAAGGCTTCAATCTGTGAGAGATTTAATCGCACGCTCAAGAATAAGAAGTGGCCACAATTTAGCTTGAGAGGCAACTATAAGGGGATAGACATTTTTCATACTCTCATCTCCAATTACAATAATACCAAACATCGATCAATCGATATAAAGCCAAAAGATGTCAATGCCGAGGATGAAGAGAAGTTGGTGACAAAGTTCGAATCAGCAAGCAGAAGCACGTTTTTGAGAAAGGATATACCCCCAACTGGACAACATAAATATTCACTGTGAATCGAGTTATGCCCACGAATTCAGTGACGTACAGGCTTAAAGACTATCAAGAACAATCCGTTGCTGGAGGATTTTATGAACAAGAAATTCTTAAAGTTAAACATCTAGACGTATACCTTGTGGAAAAAGTAATCACGAAACGTGGTAACAAAATATTTGTAAAGTGGCTGGGTTTTGATAGCTCATACAACAGCTGGATAGATAAATCAGATATGTAATCGACTTTGTGCCATGTTGAATCAACTTTTGTGCAATATGTTCAATCAACTTTGTGCATTGTTGAATCAACTTTTGTGCAAATGTTGAACCAACTTTGTGCAATGCTGAATCAATGTTAAAGCAACGTTGAATCGATGTGAAATCAACTTTTGTTCATTGTTAAATAAACTTTGTGCAATGTTGAATCAACCTTTGTGCAATATGTTGAATCAACTTTGTACAATGTTGAATCAACTTTTGTGCAATATGTTGAATCAACTTTGTGCAATATGTTGAATAAACTTTTGTGCAATATGTTGAATCAACTTTGTGCAGTGTTGAATCAACTTTGTGCAATGTTGAATCAACGTTAAAGCAACGTTGAATCGATGTTGAATTGATGCCAAACCAACGATGAAAAAATGAGTGTTAAACTAACCATAAACTTAAATGTTAAATTTATACTAAGTCTACGCTTGAACTAACTAGATGTAAGGTTTTGATAAATAAATAAAAAGCAATTCATACACATATATATTGTCTTTTATTTAGTTAAATTCTAATAACTACTATTTACAAAATAACTACAATAAGAAATCCTCTGAAACAATATTTACAACTAACCTTTTACAAGAAGACCCAAAAGTTCCATTTCACTATAGCTAAGGGCGTTATGAAGCCTAGATCTTATTGCATATTGTGTTCTAGATTGTACAATCGAGTTTCGTAGGCATTCCGTGTAGTCATTGAAGGTGATTGATTTCTTGACGACGTCAGATTTTACCCCTTTTGCCTTTTTGACAAAGTCTTCGCCGTTTACGCGATTACTGTACATCTTGATCGGTAAGCCAACAAATTCAGTAATAATTTGAACAGAACATTCGTCTTTCATTAGACCCAAAACTTTCTTGTTGGCTTGCGGCATTGCGAAAATATTATCTAAAGGATAGTCTGACGTATCGAATTGACTACATTGTTTTTCATATCCTCTTTCATATCAGCATAAATGTCATCACATTTAATTTCATATACAAAGCTATCCGTATCAGTGTATGATAGTTTACAATTGTTACCATATTTTCCGCACATGTAGCCACAATGAAATTCGTAGATCAGGATTTTAGATACATCAAGCACTGAAAGCCCAACTTAGGTAAGTTTATTCAATAAGACTTGAGTTTTCCTCAATTCAATAGCTACTAGATTTTTACTAAATATTGCTCGGCTGTGGAGATTTGGTTTGGCTATGAAGGCTTCAGCTCCATATCTACCCTCCAACTTTGTCATGTGTTTCACATTCACATGTTTTCGTACATTCTCTATTGTTTTCCCGTAAACTGCATTATTCATCAGTTTGGACAGGTTCTTTTTAAATTCATTTTTCGCGTTTGTTCTGAGATTAGTATTGAGATCAATATATTCCTTAAGCTATGTAGATTGATTAAATTTAATGACTCTATGAATTTTGACAAGTTTGAGACCATGAGCTAATGCACATTTGAGAGCCCAGTAATGGAGAACGTATTTTCGTTTCGGCAGGAGAGTAGTTAGGAGCTTCTCCTGGTTTGACCCTGGTGGTTTCGAGTGTTCGGGACAGAACGGCAAGTCATTATGTGAATCATGGAGTTCAGGTGCGTAATCCAAATCTACTTCTAGTATTCAACCAATGAGAGAATCATCCGGAACATTGAAGTTAAAATTTTCCAAATTTGTAACCCACTCGAAACCCGTATAAGGAAATGGATGCTCCACGGCCCAACCATACAAGTTGTTTGCATCAAAATACATGATGTAGATAATCTCCCTATTTTCGTTGAAAACTAAAATATACTTATTGTTGGGAATAGCATATCTGTTTGGGCATTGTTTCACTCCACCCTGTTTGCCATTCTCAATCATTAACAGCATATGAACGGCAGTGAAAAGTTCCAATTTTATTTTTGTATATTTGAGCATGGCATCCCATGTCAAGCCAGGAGTGTTGTAGTAGTGTGCGTGGTCAAGATCATAAGCCTTGAGACATTGTTCTCGAAAACTTTCGAAGACACCAGCCAACACCAGCACGTCCGTCTTCAAGGACATTCATAAGGATGAACATAAGGGAAAACACCTTTCCTCGTGTGAAACTCAATTTTTTCTCTTTCGATACCAGAAAATACAGAATTTACAATTTCATAAATAGTAAGGTACGATGCTAACTTTTCCAAGGAAGAGGCCAAGAATAGAAATGAATCTATGAATCAGAATTTTATTTGAGTTTCCTCAACATACTTTGTGAATGAAATATACTTTTCTTTATTCAATGCCAAAACTTTAATTTTACTATCAAATTGTGTAGCAACATCCTGAATAATGAAGTGAGCATCGAACCCACTTAAGTTGTGAAACACAAGAGGTATGAACCGCGAATCCTGATATTCTAGGTTACAATGCTCATGCGCTAAACCACGGTACATACCTGTCAGGTGACAGTGATCACGCACTTTTTTCATTGGCGAATGTAGAGCTTTCTGGCAGATATGACAAGTGCTGGCTTCAAAGAAAGCTTCCTGTTGCCTTGGTGTTAGTTCTCGCATTAGAACTGGAGATGCAAGTATTTCATTACAAATGTTTGCTATTTTCCGCAATTCCAGAGCAAACCACTTTGCTGGTTCTACATCTTCAGGGCAGGAAACCTAGAAAGACTGTGACTCGTTGCTACTGCACTTGAGGTAATATCCTATATTACAAACCTCATGCATTTGAAACACCTCAGTGTTTGATGTTCTTTCCTGGTCTTTCACAGGTTTTAGCATAGACTCACAATCTGCATGTGATGAATGGAACCTTCTTTGATGAGATATAGTGTGAGCAACGATCACAAATATATTTTCTGTGTTCTTTTGCAGATAGTTGTCTGCTCACTAATCAAGAAAAATTTTTCACCCATACATAATGAAAATTAAATGACTGTGTCCTGCTATACTGATAATATTCTTCATCACTACTCTCTTCCTTCACATACCCTTCCTCTACTAGGAATAGGTTCACGTGGATATTCCTCTTTTGAGAAGTAAGATCTAATGGAACCACAGTAAATTCATTCTTCTTATTTTTGATCAGCCCATAGACGTTTACTGATGTCATTTTTGTCATTTTGTTAGGAAAAGGTTCACGTGGATATTCTTCTTTTGAGAAGTAAGATGTAATGGAAACACAGTGAATTCATTCTTCTTGTTTTTTGTTATGCCATAAACGTTTACTGATATGTCATTTTTGCCTTTTAATGCGACTGGGAAGTTGGTTCAAGAAAAATTTAATTTATCTTTGTGTTCAGTATAGCTGCATACACGTTTAGTGATATTTTTACTCTCAGATGGATACATGGCTATAGTATAGCTCACTTGAAGCATTCGTACTCATTCTTATTTTGCACATTGATAAATGCTTCTTTCTTCTTAATGCATGAATGAAGTTCGATGGAAGAACTACATAGTTTTTAAACCAGAGTTTCAAATCTGTGGTATAGTATATTTCTTCATTTTTGGATTTGAAAGGCTTGTCACCAGGTGTTCCCTTACCCACCTTCAAATAGTATGTAAGGAGCACAGCGTTCACTTTGAAAGACCTGTGTTCGTGCAAGGTCTTACCCACCTCAGCAATAAATAGTCTTTCGGCTTCATCTAAAAAGGCAAGAAGATCTTTGTGAACTAGGTTGGCTACAAAACTTGTTTTTTTTTCTGCTGTCAAACGCTTTGTCAACGTCGATCCATGTGACTCGATTGCTGATGTCATTATGCTTTGTTCTTTTGTTTTGCACACCACTTCCTTTTTTAGCGAGAAAATCAAAACGGGCCTTGAGACATGCTAATTTTTCAATTATATTTAGGCACCTCCTTTTCTGATTTATTGTCAGTGGTGGTGTTCTTCTAAAAAGCTCCTTTCTCACAGTATTCAGACACATCATACACTCGTTTCTTAAATTATTGACTTTGTCCAGATGTATGTTACCAGGCGATTATGACAAAATCAGGTTTAAAGCTTCCTCGATCATAGGAACAAGTTTAAGACACTCGTCGAGCAGCATCTTCACACCAAGTCTAGGAGGTATTATTAAAGTTCCTTAAACTTCACTTCAATTACCACTTCTATGTTTTGATGTTCACCACTTTGCAATTTGAAATGAAATGATTAAGCTTAAGCTCTGAGGCCTTCTTTTATAGGCTGCTACTACATAATAAAACATCGTACTAAAAGTACTAAAGATTTTCCCCTACCACCTTTACTTTTTTCTCTCTTGCTCACTATTGAATTTGTCTATTGCTCACTATTTACTTTTAATATTAATCACTTCATTGCCGAGAATGAACTGACTGCACTTCGCTGGAGTCCGCCTTTATAGGCCGTTACCATCTCTCTACCTACTCTTCTAGAAAGTTTGAACGGGCAGTTTGACCTGTCTAGATATTTCTAGAAAGTTGTACCGGAAGTTCGTATCAATTATATATATATATATATATATATATATATAAGGTGCGCGCCCTAGGCGCGCTCAAACTTGCGAGCGAAGCGAGCCGCGCGCCAAGCGCGCGATGAGAATGTGCCCGCGGCGCGGGCAGATTTTTTATTTTAATTAAATTCTTTCTTTATTGAAAATTGAACTAGTTTGTTAAAAGTCGAACTTATTTGTTAAAAATGCATTTTTTGTTGTTGAAGATTCATAATTTTATTTGAAAATTCCTCTCATTGATTGAAAATTTAACCAGTTCGTTAAAAATTCGATTTCATTGGTTGAGAATTAATTTTTTTAACTAAAAATGTAACTATTCCATTTTTCGTTGAAAATTCGTCTTTTTTAGTAGAAAATTTATTTTCTTGCTTGACAAATTAATCCTTTTCTTGTTTAAGCTGGAACTCTTTAGTTCAAAATTCTTTTATTTTTTTTTAAATTGTCTTCTTTTTTTTTTTTTTTGTAGAAAATCAATCTTCGTTTTTGGTTGAGGATTAAACTATTTTGCTGAAAATTCTTCTTTCTTATTTGAAATCATATATTTTTTATTTAATATTAAAATCTGTTTTTTTTTTATGTTCAAATATCAGCCATCACGTGATTCGTTGAGAATTCATCTTTTGGCTTTAAAAATTCAACAATTTTATAGAAAATTAAATTATCTAGTTAGCAATTTAATTTTTTGTTAAAAATTCATATTTTCGGGTTCTGTAGAAAGTATGTCTTTTTTGGTAGAAAATAATCTTTTTGGTTAAAAATTTATCTTTTTGGTTTAAAATTTGACTATTTTGGTAAAAAATTCAACTAGTTGGATAGAAATTAAATTATTTATTTAAAAATGTAACTACTCGGAAGGAAAGTAGATTTTTTTAAATGAAAATTCATATTCTCGAACTGGAAATGCAACTGTTTTTAGTAAATTCTTGTTTTTTGTTGAAAATTTGTCTTTTTGGATAGAAAATTAATCTTTTTTTAAATTCATCTTTTTGATTGAGGATTCAACTATTTTGTTAAAAATTCGTCCTTTTTGGTTGAATTTAACTGATAGAAACTTCATTTTTTTGCTGAAATTTTTTTTAAATTGAAAATTTAAATATTCCATTTTTGGTTGAAAACTTTTTTTTAGTTGAAAATTTAACAATTTTGTTGAAAATTCATCTTCTTGAAAATTCATCTTGTTGAGAATTTAATTATTTTTTATGAAAATTCAAATATTCTGTTAAGTCTTCTTTTTTCGTCGAAAATTCAACTATTTTGTTTAAAATTCGTCCTTTTGGATTAAAAATTCATCCTTTATGGTAGAAAAGTCATCTTTCTGGAATGAAAATTCATCATTCTTTCTTTTTGATTTAAAATTAAAACCTTGTTTGTTTGATATATTAACTATTATACTTTTCGTGGAAAATTTATGTTTTTTGTTTGTGAACTGAACTAGTTGTTAAAAAATTCAATTAATTTACCACAAAATTAATTATTTTGTGGTAAATTCAATTATTTTGTTAAAGTCTTCGTTTTTGGTCGAAAATTCCACTCGCTAAAACAAATCACTAGAAACGTGAAAAAAATGCAGAATAAACGTGAAATTCGTGTTAAAAACTGATAGCGTAGTTTATGGCGACCCCTTATCTGAAAATATTAATTATGCTTCAAACTGACTCAGAAAAATTATATTTTTATTAATTTTTTATCTACAATTTTTGGATTGTCATAATTTTCTTACCTATGATTAGCAGCAAAAACACTTTGTATTAAAAGCAAAACGATTATCATAATTGTTTTTAAATAAAAATTACTGTTTTACTATTAAAAAATAGAGGCAAACCTCTCGAGGATAAAATTCGAAGTGAATTTGATAAAAAAAGTACAGACATCTGAAACTGAAAATTGCATGTCCAGAAACGTAATTGGGGTAGTAGATAAATTCTTAAAATCGAATTAACTGCGAAATTGATTTGCAAATTTTAAGAGCAGTCAACTTCAAATATTTAGCAAGGCAAACATTTCTTATCGAAAGTCTCGAACTATTGACACTGATTTCGCAATTAATTAATGAAAAAATATCCAATCACGCGACATTTAAAAAAAAATCAAGAATTTCATTTTTATTTAAAGATTAATATTAAAATTTAGATAAAAACATATAATCTTTGTAAATAATTTCTTGTTGAGTCTTAAATAAAATATCAAGGAAACACTTTTATATTTAATATAATTTCACAAAAGTTTAATTCACATAACTATAAATTCTAATTTTATAATGTCAGGAATTAATTTTCTTTGCTGCAATATCAATTTCAACTAATTTAAATTTCTTTAGATTTCCTGCCGTTTAATATGCACTAAAATGCTCGAAAAAAATGACCTTACAACCTTTAGTGCCGTTATATAAGAAAAAAATCGTGTGAGATTGTAAAATAATTTTTATAAATATTTAAAGCTTTTAAAATGATATAATATAAAACAATATTTCAATAACTTTTCACAAGGATTAAAAAATAACGCAAGTTTAAATTCAGACTAAAATTTAAATAAAATAGACGGCACTTTAGTCACTTTCTCACATCCGCCTTTCCAAATTAAGTCGATGTTTGTCGATGTTTAACTGCACAATCATTGTCAAGATTGTGGGAAAATTACTTTTTGCTGATTGAACATAAAAACGTGGATTAAATATCATCCTTTTAAATTAATAAAAATGAGGTAATAATAGCAATTTAAAAAATATTAAATAGAATAGAGAATAAAATTTGGATGTCTCAACTTCGTTGAATATAAATTTCTCAAATACAATTTTTTTCGTTCTAGGTTTATATTTTTGCTTCACAATTCATTTTTATTTATTAATTAATTTTTTATTTTCATTCATCTCATTTGGTTGAAAATTTATTTATTTCCTTGAAAATTTGTTTCATTTTTGGTTAAAAATTATTTTTTTTTTATCTAAAAATATAACGATTCAATTTTTTATTGAAAAATTATCGTTCTTAGTTGAAAGTTAACTTTTTAACTTTAAAATTTAACTCTCTTGTTGAAAATTAATCTTTTTTTGGGTAGAAAAAAACATTTTTTGAAAATCCATATATTTGGTTGAGGATTCAACTATTTTATTAAAAAATCGTATTTTTTCGTTGTATTCAACTGGTTAAAAATTCTTTTTTTTCGTTAAAAAGTAATTTTTAAAAAAGAAAATTTACATGGTGGCCGTTTTAATTAAAAAAAAATTCCCGTTCATTTCCCGGTTCACAAAAATTTGTCACGTTCATTTAAATTTAATGATTCGAACACTTGAAACTAAAAAAATTTTAATTCAAAGTTATAAAAACTTAATTGAAAATTAAAACACTCAAAGTGGAACTCTTTTGAATTTTAAAACTTTTAAAATTAAAACTTGAATTTTTTTATTTAAAAGCTCAATAATTTGCATGTATAAAACGGACGTTTTTAAAACTTTGCAATTAAACAATTTTAAATTAAATATCTTTAAACTGCAAAATAAAATTTTTTTAATTTTGCTAAATTGTACAGTTCGAAGATTTAAAAAATGTAAGTCCACGCTATAATTTTAATCCCTCTAAATTAAAAAATGAATCAACAAATTTGTATACTTTTAAAATTATATAATTTTAAGCAGTTTTAAGTTAGAAACATTAAAAATTGAAAGATTACAAATTTTTTATACTAAACACTTTTTGAATTAGAAGTTACATTATTTTTATTCGTTACATATTAATAATTGTTAATTTTGTTATTTATTCATCAAAATTTGTTTTTGTTTTGAAATCTGATTGAATATTCTGCTATAGTCAATTTTTCAAAACAAAAAATCATTTAAAGTTTTTCCAGGAACCTTAACAAAAAATTTTATTATTTAAGAACCTTTTAAATTCTTTAAAAAATATTAACGTTTTTTTTTGAAATCTTTAAAAGTCTATATTTTGTTTGGAATTTGTTGATGTCTTTTCAAGTTTTAAATTGAGCTAAAGATTGCTAGTAAATCTACTTTTTGTTGATTTAAAATAGAAACGTGAATTAAATACAATACTTTTCATTTGATCAAGATAAATTAACAATAATAATTTCAAAAATATTAAATAGAAAATAGGAAAAAATTTTGATACCTCAACTTCGTTGAATACAAATTTCTCGAATGCAATTTTATTTTAATTAAATTAATTTTTGTTATAGGGTTATATTTTGCTGTAAAGTTTATCTCTTTTGGTTGAAAATTTATTTATTGTTGAAAATTCGTTTTATTTTTGGTGAAAAGTTATTTTTCTTATCTAAAAATATAAAGAATCAATTTTTGGTTGAAAACTTATATTTTTTCGTTGAAAATTCATTTTATCCGATTTAAAAGTCAACTTTTTTTTAAAACATTCAACTTTTTAGCTCGAAAATTTAATCAATTTTTGTATGTTAAAAAATCAGCTATTTAAAGATCTGAAAATGCTATAATATTCAATAATAATTTAATAACTTTTGATAATAATTAAAAAATAACGTAAGTCTATCTTCAGACTTAAATTTTAATAAAATAGACAGCACCTATCTTATACCTTTTCCAATAATAATAATTTCCAAAATATTAAATAGAATTTCATACTTTATTCAATTTTAATTAATTTATTTTTCGTTCCAGGGTTCATAGATTTCAGTTTATGAAAAAAATGGATTTAATTCGCGATTTGCCAAAAGGACCACTCGAGGTTTACAGAAAAAGAGCCACTTTTAATTGGAAGTCAATGAAAGTTAATTTATTAGGTGAAGGTTTAATCAAATACCAGGTAAGTTTCAAATTATTTTCTAAAATTTTATCTTTTAAAAAATTAATACAATATAGTTCTTTATTTTTTATTTATTTTTTTTTATTTTAGAAAAAGTTATGGGACTACATAGAATCTAGTCCTGAGTTTCGAAGGCCAGTAAAAACAATATCTTTGGACGAAACTAGGAGAAGATGTTACAAGCAACTCAATTCTCTAGTTAAAAATGATGTTCTGGTAAATATAATTTGAAAATTATAAACTAAAATTTAAGATAAAAAAATAACAAAAACTCCGTTTTCTTTAAAAATAAAATTAAAATTGATAGAATTTTAACAAATTTGAATAAACTTCAATAAATATAAACAATATTTCAAGATAATAATTATTTTTTTAGCCAATTGACAATCCCGGTTGGTTCAATTATCTGTTTTTTTACGATGGCTCATTACCGATAATAACAGGAATAACTCAAGGAATGGTACCTTCAGTGATATTTAATTTAGGCACAGATCGACATGGAGAAATTTTGGAAAAAATACAAGAGGGTAAAGTAAGTATAAGCAAACAAAAAATTCTAACTACTTTTTTCTAAAAAAAATTTTTTTTCAGTATACTAGTTGCTTTGCTTTGACCGAAATTGCTCATGGAACCAACGTAAGAGGAATGCTGACAATTGCAAAATATGATCCACGAACTGAGAGTTTTATTTTGCATTCTCCAAATTTCGAGTCTGCAAAATGCTGGGCTGGCGCGCTAGGTAAAATCGAAATTTTAATTTTCGAACTTGAATATAAATGCATTTTTTAATTTGCTGAATTCTAATTAATATAATCATTAATTAATTTTCAGAATTTACTTTTGATTCAAAAACTATTCTTTCAGAAATTATAATATGTATTGACTCGAACTTAATTGAAAAAACAGTGTGGCCACTTTTATTGCCGGAAAAAATTCCCAATCATTGCCCGGTTTTTCCTGGTTCGCAAAAATTTTTCCAGTTTATTTAAATTAAAAATTAAAAATTGTTAAAGCTGCATATTTTTCCATCTGAAGTAATCATAACTAAACTATAAATTAAAGCAGGCAAAATTGAACTCTTCTGAATGTTCAACATTCAAAATTAAAGCTTATAATAATTCTAAGGGTTTCAAAAAAAAACTTTCAATGAAATATTCAAAATAATAAATTATCAATTTCACAAACTTGAATTATACAAACTAAGTGTCGACACTATTATCGTCGGAAAAAAATCCCTGTTTTTTAATTTTTTCTCGGGCGTACAAATAAAACTGTGTTTTATTTTTCACGAAATTAAGGGAATAAATTATTTTAAATAAAATTAATAAAAAAATGGATGAATTTTCAACCAAAACAGATGAATCTTCAACGCAAAGACGAATTTTGAACAAAAGAGTTGAATTTTCAGGTGAAAAAAGTTGAGTGGTTTAGAAAATAATTGACTTTTCAATAAAATAATTGAATTTATTTCAAAATATTGGAATTTTTCACAAAATGTTAGAATTTTCAAACAAAATGAATTCAAGGTTAACCAAAAAATTGTACTTTCAATAACAAGAGATGAATTTTCAACAAAATAGTTGAATCTTTAACTGAATGGTTTAATTAAAAAAATATATATATAAGTTTCGATCAATAAAGATGACTTATCCACCACATAAATGAATTTTCAACAAATCAGTTGAATTTTTAAGCTAATAGTTTAGTTTCCGAGCTAAAAGGCAATTTTTTTAGAAGACAGTTAATTTTTCAACAAAAAAAGTTCATTTTCAACCAAGAAAGATTAATTTTCTACCGAAAAGGGTAAATGTCCTACCAAAAAGTATGACTTTTCTACCATAAAAGATTAATTTTGAATCCAAGAAAATGAATTTTCAAATAACAAGAATTAAAATTCAACCATAAAGACGGATTGGTTAGAAGAAAGTTGAATCATCAACCTTAGGATGTGAATTCTCAACAAAAAAATATAATCTACAACCAATAAAGATGACTTATTTACCAAATAGTTGAATAAAAAAAAAATAATTTTCAAGCAAATAGCTTCATTTACAACCAATTAGATGAACTACCGATAAACAAAAACGAATTTTCAACAAAACAGTTGAATTTTTAACCGAATACTTCGCTTTTCGAGCAAAAAGGCGATTTTTTTAGAAGATAGTTGGATTTTTAACAAAAAAGTTAATTTTCAACCAAGAAAGATAAATTTCAAACCAAAAAGAATGACTGGTTTATCACAAGAGATGAATTTTGAAAAAAAGTACGAATTTTCAAACAAAAAAGATTGAAATTTAATTATAAAGGCGGATTGTTTAGAAGCCAGTTGAATCATCAATCATAAAAGATGAATTTTCAGCAAAAATATTATTTTTAACCATTAAAGATGAACGATTTACGAAAAAGTTGAATTAAACAATTTTTCAACCAAACAGTTGCATTTACAACCAAATAGTCGAATTTTCAACAAAAAAGGGTTATTTTTCTATCATAAAAGATGAATTTTCGACCATAAAAAGATTTGTTTTTAAAAATATAATTGAATTTTTAACCAGATAGTTGGATTTTCAACCTACAAAGGCGAATTTTCAACAAATAAAGATAAATTTTCTATCATATAGTTGAATGTTAAAAGAAAAACTAATTTTTAACCAAAAATTTAAATTTTCAATCTAAGAATATTAAATTTTTACAAATTAGTTAAATTTTAACCAAGTAGTTTAATTTTTCAGCGAAGAAGATGAATTTTCAACAAAATAGTTTAATTTTCAACCAAACAGTTGCATTTAAAAACAAATAGTCGAATTTGCAACCAAAAAGTATTATTTTTCTACCATAAAAGATGAATTTTCGACCATAAAAAGATTTGTTTTTAAAAATATAATTGAATTTTTAACCAGATAGTTGAATTTTCAACCTACAAAGGCGAATTTTCAACAAATAAAGATAAATTTTCTACCATATAGTTGAATGTTAAAAGAAAAACTAATTTTTAACAAAAAATTTTAATTTTCAATCAAAGAATATTAATTTTCAACAAATTAGTTAAATTTATAACCAAATAGTTTAATTTTGTAGCGAAGAAGATGAATTTTCAACAAAATAGTTTAATTTTCAACCAAAAAGTTGAATTTTCATCCAAAAAAGATTGCTTTTCTATCATAAAAGATTCATTTTTTATCCAAACAGACATAAAATAATTAAATTATCAAGAAAATAGTGGAATTTTGAACCAAAAAGAATGAACTTTTAACGAAAAAGATTTTTATGTTCTTAATAGGCTCAATTAATTCAGTTTAAACTTAATCGAAAAAACGAGAAAAAAGGGGAAGTTTCTTGAAATCGTGGGGGAAAAAAAGGAATTATTTAAAAAAGGGTGAAAAGTTTACAGTTTAATTAAAATGTAATATGTTGGCTTTTCTTATTTTATAAACTTTAGGGTTTTTTTATTGAAAATTAAACAAAATTCTCGACCCACGTAAAAATTCCCGGATTTCCCGGTCCAATGGCCATCCTGAATAAATTTATAATAGTGAATACATTTTTGTCAACTCAGCAAATAAATTTTTTTGAATAATTGCAGGAAAAACGGCAACACATGCAATTGTCTACGCTCAGTTAATTACTCCAGATAATGAAAATCATGGGTTGCATCCTTTCGTCGTTCAAATTCGTAACCCAAAAACATTTTTACCAATGCCAGGAATTACTGTTGGAGACATGGGAGAAAAAGTAGCTTTGAATGGAATAGACAACGGATTTTTAATGTTTAATCATTTTTCCATCCCTCGAATTAATCTTTTGAATAAAAATGCAGATGTCACAAAGGAAGGCAAATACGTTGCTCGAATTAAGGACCAGAGCAAACTTTTTGGTAAAATTACAAATTCGAAATAAAATAAAATAAAAATAAACTTAGAAAAAAATTAAAATTGTCGGTAATTGTTTAATTTTTTGACTTTTTCAAATTTTTGAGTAAGTGTTTTGAAATATTTTGCAGAACATTTTTTCTAGTCCAAAAAATAAAATATTAGTGGTTACCAACAAACATTTTTATTTTTGAAAAAAATACAAAACTATTGAAATTTTTTTATATAACTGATTCTTTTTAACGTTTTGGATTTCCCATGGAATTATAATGAAGTTATACTCACTTTTATCAATTTTTTAAGAAAGGATTTATATTTTGTATTATGTAATCGTAAAATTTGAATCGATCAAAGATTTCATTAATGTCAAATATTAATAGATTTGAATTATTTTAATGAATTTCACTCATTTTTTATCAATTAATATTTAACAGTTGATTAATTTAAAATATTAGAATAGTGAAAATTAATCATTGCAATAATTAACATTAAAATTATAAAATCTGTTTTTTTTTTAATGGTAATTTTTGGCAGTTTGATAACTATTTTTTCGAATGGAACTTGAAAATCCCATTTTAGAAAAATTTCGGGGTCATATTCGTAATCAGCACCTCAAAAATACGTTAGTAAACGTGATTTTCTTAGATTTTTAACTATTTGGGGGAAAAATGGGCCTTTTTGGATCTCCTATCAATGATATTTTACTTTTGGACTATAAAGAAGATTTTCCAAAAAGTTTGAAAATATTTACTCGAAAATTCGGAAAAGTCATAAAAGTAAACAATTACCTAATTTTCATAAATTTTTATTATTCAGGCGCATCGTTGGGTGCCCTTTCGACTGGAAGAGTTACAATTACAATGATTTGTACAATGTATCTCACTCTTGCTATCGTTATCGCAATTCGGTATGTTGCTGCTAGAAAACAGTTTGGACCTTCTGCTAAAGAAGAATATCCTGTTATTGAATATCAAGTTCAGGTAAATTTAATTTCATAATGAGATATAACATAATTACTAAAATCACCGACGACAGTAGCTAGGTGGTGATGCTCGACTCGTCGAGATCTCGAATGTTAAGCACGTACTGGCGCGGTTAGCGCTCGGATGGGTGACCGTTCGTGATTATTGCTTAGTCGTGATCACTCAATGCTATCGAAGGTCTTACAACTAAATTCGTATGTCTTTAACCGGCTTAGGAGTTTTTATTTTCTGCAGTTTTCCACTTCTTTGGCCAAATATACAATAGCAATCTCGTGAATAATAATAATTTTTCAGCAAGGAAGACTGTTTCCTCATTTAGCATCGATGTATGCAATGACTGTATTTTCTCATATTTTTGTGGCAAAATCTCGAGAATTTCAAATTGACATGCTCACATCGGATGATAAAGAGTTAATTAGTACAAAAGGATTGGAAATTCATGCATTGTCATCAGCAGCAAAACCTCTTTGTGCCTGGACTGCTCGAGATGCAATTCAAGATTGTCGAGAAGCTTGTGGTGGTCATGGTTACTTAAAAGGTATTATAATTTTAATTGAATATTTGAAACGATTAATTTTAGCAACTAGGGTAAAAAACCAGAGAGATAATCCAATCAGATAATTTAATCGCTTCGTCTTATCTTATCGAAAATTTCAAGAATAAATCATAATTCTAAACGAAGTATTAAACATTAAAAGATTTGGAATTAAAAAGATAAAAATTGTGTTGTTTAAAGAAAAATAGATAAAAATTACACTATCTGAAATTGATACCTCAGTGATTGAATAATTCCTTTAATTTTGCATGGTTACAATTTTAGAGTTCTGAATTTTCATGTTGAAAGCTAAATTTTCAACTTTTTCCTTTAATAAGTTTTAATTTTGCAATTAAAATTGAAATGGTTGAATTTACAAAATTTAACTAACAATTCAAAATGTTTAAATTTTTAAACGAATTAAATTTACTTAAAATAATTCAAATGATAAAGGGTTTGGGCATGAAAAAGTTTTAATATCACAATTCTTGGTAAAATCAATGTTTTTCAGATTTAAATGAAGTTCGGATTCGTTTAATTTTGAACATTTCATAGTAGATATTTTTCATTTCTAATATTTCTCATTTAAAATAACTTTTTATTTTGAACGTTTTTTTAGAATAATTCAATTTTAAAGGTTAATAATTGGATATGTTTCAATTTTAAACGGCGAAATTGACGGTGAATTTATTTTTCGATATTAGAAAAATTTGAGTAATCAATTTGAATGTTAAATTATCATTTTTTTTTATGAAATTACATTTTAAAAATTCTAGAATTTTAGTAACTTTGAGTTTGAAACGTTTAATTCAGGTTTCAATTTCAAATTGTCAAATTTTAATCGTTTGAAACTGATAATTATTTAAATCAAAAGTTTTCAATTTTTAATTACTCAATTTTGAACGATTTTAATTGGAAATAATACAATTTCAATTCATTTGAATTTTAAATGATCGGATTTTCAACATTCTTATCTGAAAATATTCACTTTTTAACCTTTTTGAAATAGAAATGATACAATTTGAGCTTCTTTCTAATAAAACGGATCAAATTGAAAAAAAATTTCTTCGTATTCAAAATTTTACACTTTCAAATAATTTAAATTTAAAATCCCTTAATTTTAAACATTTTTATTCAGGAGTGATGCAAGTTTAATTCCTTCTCATTCTATTCGAAATTATTCAATTCGAAATTATTGATTATTGCAGGGATCACAGCGCAAAAGAAGCTCAAAAAATAGGAAATAGGCTAATTTTCTCACAAAAAAGAGGAAAATAGGGGAAAGATTAAACATTTATTTTTACATGTCGAAAAGAACAAACAATCCTTTTATACGAAATTTTATATTTTTATATAATTTTCAATGATTTTTCAACGATTTCTGCTATTCAAGAATTTATTTTTCAAAATTGGATATACTTAGGTCATTGAAAAGTTTTTTGAGAATAGGGGAAAAAGGTGAATTTCATGAAAAAAGGGGAAACTAAGAAAAAAAGGAAAGATTGTGCACCCTGTAATTTGTTGAGAATTTTATTTTTATCGGAAATTAATTTTTTAATAGAAAATTAATTTTTTTTAACTGAAAATTAATTTTTTAAACTAAAAGTGTAAATATTCGATTTTTAGTTTAAAAATTCGTGCATTTTCTTAAAAAATCGTATTTTTTTGGTAGAAAATTATTTGTTTGTTTTGTTAAAAATGCAACTTTATGGGTAAAATTTAATCTGTTTCAGTAGATGATACAACTATCTTGTTGAAAATTCGTCTTTTTTGGCCATATTCAAATGTATTTTATATAAAATTAAAGTAATTTTTTGTTTGAATATTACATTTTTTGTTGAAAATTCAACTGCTTAATAAAAAATTCAACAATTTGGTAGAAAATTCAACTGACTCATGGAAAATTCATGTTGAATTAATTCTTCAATTTTTTTAAAGATAGGCACTGGCATTCTAGTTGAAGTTTTAGCAGTTTTAGCACATTGTGTTATGGAATTACATGAGTTGGATAATGACTTTATTTTTGATGTGCAGGTTTCCCTTACATCGAGTTGCCCCAGGCCTTCCGGGATAAACTGAGGATATCCCAGAAATGTCACTCACGGGACTAATGTGATACTGGCAGAGGTATAATATTTCTAAGTGCAGAAGAGGTCGAAAGCCATTCTTCCTCAGGGAAAAGGCGTTGACTCCTACGCATCTATCTTCTAAGATGATGGCTTTCAAAAAACTGCTTTTCTCAAAATCAGCTAAATAATAATTCATAAGAATACTACATTTATTTTTTTTATTGACACAAAATATTTCCTTTCTATTTATATATTGTTTACTAATCATTATTATCAATCATTAACTTTTCTGGAGGAGACATTTAAAAACCAGGTCACGATATTTTGAACACATTTTCATTCCCTCCTTTTAATCGTCACAGATCATCATGCATACCTCGAACCCCCCAGGGTGACGTCACAAATGCAAACACCTCTTCACCCTTTTATATCAAAATTTTTTTTCGGTTTCACGTGATAAAATCATAAAATAAAGCACAACATACAAACAGAGAACTTTAGTAGAGTTACAGCCAATAGTGCTTTTTTTCCACGAATATAGGGGAATAAAAGGGGAATAAATTTTTTAAATAAAATTATCATATAGGTACCATATTAAGTATAATATAAAATGCTTTAAATTTTAATTAGAAATATATTTGTACTTTCCAGTGAAAGAGACGAAACTTCGAAAAATAGTTGAATTTTCAACCAAATAGTCGAATTTAAAAAAAAAAAATTAATTTTTTCAAGTTGCATTTTCAACAAAGAGTTGAATCTTCAAGTAAAAGGAAGATTTTTTTCAGAAGACAGTTGAATTTTCAAACAAGAATTTTTCTAATAAAAAAGATGAATTTTCAATCCAAAAAGACGAATTTTCAAAAAAAGGTAGTTGAATTTTCGACCGAAAAAGATTACTTTTTACCAAAAAAGTCGAATTTTCGGAAAATAATCAAATTTTGAACAAGATAGTTGAATTTTCAACCACATAGTTGAATTTTAATCGCAATAGATAAATTTTTAACAAAGACAATACTAATAATTAATCAAACAGTTGCACTTACAATAAAACAGTTGAACTATAAAACAAAATCGACGAATTTTTAACAAAATACTTGAATTTTTAAACAAATAATTGAATTTTCCACCAAATGATCGAATTTTCAAACAAAAAAATAATTTTTTCAAGTTGAATTTGACTATAAAGTTGAATCTTCAAGTAAAAAGAAGAATTTTGTAGAAGACAAATGAATTTTCAAACAAGGATTTCTCTGCCAAACAAGATGTATTTTCAATCCAAAAAGACGAATTTTCAACAAAGCAGTTGAATCTTCGACAAAAAAATACTTTTATCAAAATATTTGAATTTTCGGCAAATAATTAAATTTCAACGAAATAGTTGAATTTTTATCTAAATAGATAAATTTCATTAACCAAAAAATTGATAATTAACAAAGCAGTTGCACTGACAAGAAAATAGCTCAACTGTCAAGCAAAAAAGACGAATTTTCAACAAAATAATTTAATTTTTAACCAAATAAATAGTTCAATTAAAAAAAAAATGATGGAATTTCTTAAACAAAAAAGATTTTCTTTCAACCATAAACTGATGCATTTTTTCTAGATAGTTGAATTTGCGAGTAAAAAGAAGAATTTTTTGTAAGGTGAATTTTTGAACAAGAACTTCTCTCCCAAAAAAGATGATTTTCAATCCAAGATAATAAATTTTCAACAAAGCAGTTAAATGTTCGACCAAAAAAGATTACTTTTTAACAAAATGGTCGAATTTTCAAAAAATGAATAAAGTTTGAACAAAATAGTTAAATTTTCAACCTATAAATATAAGTTTTCAACCAAATGGTCCACTTTTCAACAACAAAAATTAAACTTCAGCCAAACATAGTTGCATTTTCAACGAACTAGTTGAATTATTAACCAATAATGACGAATTCTACAGTAGATAGTTGAGTTTTTAATCCAAAAAGATGAATTTCCAGAAAAACAGCTAAATTTTCAATCAAGAAAGGTGTCTTCTTAACAAAATAATTGAATATTTAGGAAGTGAATTCTCAAAGAAAAATATAATAGTTGATATTTCAACGAAAAAATTTTTGTTTCAATTGAAGAACAGTTAAATTCAATAAAAAATACAAATTTCCAACAAAATAGATATATCCTTAATCAAAACAGGTTAACTTGTGACAAAGCAGTTGCATTTTTAACGAAGAAAGATTAAATTTTTACCATAGAAGATCAATTTTTGAACCAAAACGACAAATTTTCCACCGCAGTTTTAATTTTTAAGTCAGAAAGGAAAATTCTTTACAATTCAATTGAATTTTCAACTGAAAAATTAATTTTTAAAATAATAGTTGAATTTTCAAACAGAAAATATGAATTTTCAACAAGACATTTGATTTTCAACTAAATAGTTGCATTTTTAACTAAAAACTATCATTTTCAACCAATAACGGAATGGTTCAATTTTACTTTTAAAAAAATTAGTTTTTAACAAAAAAAAGAATTAAAAAAAGTAAAATCTTCAACTAATAAAATACATTTTTACAAAGTAGTTCACATTTTAATCAAGTAGTTGTATTTTTCACCAAAAAGATGAATTCTCAACGAAAAATGTGATTTTTAACTAAAAAAGAATGTTAAGAAAATTAATTCTTAATTAAACAAGAAATTATTGTTTAACCAAATATTTCAATCTTTAACCAAACAGTAGAGTTTTTAACCAAAAGAGATGAATTCTGAACCAAAAATATGATGGTAAGTCTTTGAAAAAAAGAGCTTTTAACGAAAAATAGTTGGATTTTCATATTGAGTTCAATTAACCAAGTTGGCGCTTAAGCGAAAAAATGACAAAAATGTCTTTTCAACCATTTCAAAAAATTGATATTTTCAATTACATTTTTTACGTGTGATGTTCCATTCTGCGTTACCCCTCCCCCCTATTCAACTTTACCCCCCCCCCCATTCAAAGTTACAAAACGTAACCCCATGATGATAGTGGTTAGCCCATCACGACCAAACATTTTTCCAAGTTTCTAGCACTGTAGACTGTGAACTTTTCTGTTTAAAAATTTTCTTAGACATTTTTTGATATTGAATCATTTGAAAGATATTTTTAAAAAAATCTGCCCTTATGTTGACCTGGAGTAAAAAGTTTCCTTGGCTGGGAAAAAAGTGACGATTGCGATAGGATTCAGGAGATGTTTTGCGCTGGTCTTTGCAAAAGACTGGTCAGCAGTGTAGATCTGAAACCTAAGGTCAAAGTGCAGGTAATTCATCATTGTCAGTATAACGCGAAAAAACAGATTAAACGCGATTATGCCATCGCACAGTGGGACAAAATGTAAAAATTTATCATCAAAATAGTCGAGAGCCGACAAGACCCCCCAAGTCAAAAAAAATTTTTTACGAAGATTTTTGTCTATAAAGGACGAGGTCGTTAACCAGCCATTTTGCACCAGCAGTTCTGGTTTTATCTACCAAATATATTTTTAAAAAAATCAAAAATTCTATTTTTCACCAAAACTATATAAGATGTGAAAAAATCTTAACATGCAAAATTTTTCATAATCAAAAGACGAACAATTTTTGTGAATACCATTTTGTTTATAAGACACATATTTTTTGTTTTATTTGTGAAAAATTTTCTAGCAAAATTCCCTTCTGCAATGAAACTATGCAAGATACAGAAATAATTAACAGACGAAAATTGTTTATCTGGAAAAAGAATACAAATTTGCCGTTAATAATTTTTTGGCAGGACGCATATTTTTTGTTTTAATCGTAAAAAATAACACTCAAAATATAAAAAATAAAATTTGTGGAAAAACCATACAAAATACGAAAAAAATTAAAAAATAAATCTTCTTCACCAAAAAAAGATCAATAAATTTATTAGAATTAATTTTTTGATAGGACGCGTACTTTTTGTTTCAATCGTGAAATAATTTTTTTAATTGAAATTTTTGAATAAACACAAGATAAGAAAGAAACATGAATGAATAAAAATATTGAAAAAAAATCAATAACAAATTATTTTTAATAGGATGCACAGTTCTTATTTTAATCGTAAAAAATAACATGTGAAATTTTTTTTGGAAAAACGATACGAGCTGCAATAAAATCTTAATTGATAAAATTATTTGCCTAAATTATGTCTACAAATTTGCTTTGAGCAAATTTCATTGTCTTTCTTTTATGATTAGTTTCATAGGATGCGTGTTTTTTTTAATATCAGAAACAAGACAATGAAAATTTATCAATTATAATAATATACATTTATTGAAATGATACATTTTTCAGGGTAGCTCCGAATAAAGATTAATGCTAAATAAGGAACAAATATTAAAGTAATCAGGAAAAATAAATTTTATTTTTAATATTTACTGTAATAAAGTTGAACAGAAATACGTTTTTCCATCACCAAAACGACCTTAAGTAGATTTAATAGTAAGGTTCCATCAGAAAACTTTCTTCGTGAAACATATTTGGTAATTTAGTAAACAAATGCACTATTCGACCACTTATTTACAGAAATACATTCTGCTTCAATTGAAAATATTTCTAAATGCCCTAAGAGTGATGTGTTGTCCAAAAATCGAATTTTGCAACATATCATTAAAACATTAAAACATTAACAAATATCTGGCAAAAGTCGATTTTTGGACAGCACATCTCTCTTAGGTCAATTATAAATAGATTCAGTAAAAGCAGGAGGTATTTCAGTAAATAAGTAATTGAATAACGATTTTTTTTATATAATTTTGTTTATTAAATTAACAAATATTTTGGAAGAATAAATTCTTGTCCTCTTTAACTCAATGAAAATGCAAATAGGAAAAAAAAACCTCCAATTAAAAAAATACCCAACATTTTGTCCCTTTCAACTCTATAAAAATATATTTTTTTAAATGTCTCTTTTTCATATTCAGATAAATAAAAAACCAATTTTTCTCCCTTCCAACTCAATAAAAATGTTAAAAATAAAAAAAATTTCTCTTCCAACTCAGAAGAAAATTAAAAATAAAACATTCTTCACTGAAACTCAATAAAAGTGTCAAAAATAAAAACGGGCTTTTCCAATTTTTAGGAAATAAATAAACTGCCAAAATCGCATCCCTTCTAGCTCAATAAAAATGCTGATGATAAAAAATCCCCTCTTCCAGTTCAGAAAAAATTAAAAACCAAAAAATTTCCTCCCTTACAACTAAACCAAAATGTTAAACATTAAAAATGCTTTCCTCAAACTCAATAAAAAGAAAAAATAGTCTCTTTCAATTGAGGAAAATATAAAAATAACTAAAATGTCATCTCTTACAACTCAATGAAAATGATAAGAACGAAAAAGGGCCTCTTCCAATTCAGAAAAAAATTTAAAACCAAAATTTCATTCCCTCCAACTCAATAAAAATGTGAAAAATAAAAAATTTTCTTCCAATTCATAAAATATTTAAATATTTAAACCAATTTCCTCCTTACGCTCCTAAGTTTTTTCATAAAGAAATTATTTTAAGTTGCATTATTTTAATTTTAAGGCGTTTTAAATTAATAATGGTTTACTTGTTTTTTATATATTATAATTCAACAGATACATTTACAAGATAAACAAATTTTAATGCAACAATTAAAATTGAAAAGTTCAACCGGTAAATTAAGCACTCTGAAATTTTAACGATTCAACGATTTTTATTTCAAACAATTCAGTTTGAAGTTATTTATTTTTACATAGGGGAGCGGCGCCGAATGCGGCGCACATAAAGGAAAATGCACGATTAAAATTGAAATATAAAGTAAAATATTGTAATAAAATATATTTTGCTTAGTTCAATATCTTACCAATGCTCTATGCAATTTAGATAATTTAATTGAAGTTCATTAGAACAGTTAATTGATGTGTTTTCCGAAAATTGCATCACGTTCAATATTATTAACATATTTGACGGATTATGTCTGCCGAAATTTCAAGAAAAAATGTTTTTTTAACAGTGCAGAATGTCTCACAATAATTTGAGGGTTGTGTCTTCTGAAACGTCAAGGAAAAATGTGTATGTTGACAATGCAGAATGACTCGTCAATATGAAAAATAACATAATGAAGGATAGATTTAAATAATGATCAATGGGGAAACGTTTTCAACAATTCTTTATAATAAACTATAATATTAAGACGAGGTACAACGAACAATGTACTTTTTCTCTTGAAAACTACAAAACTATATAAATCTTATCTCATGCATTAGGCGTAAAAACGAAGGTTCCGAATAGATGTAGAAGTTTGGTTTCTTAATTAATTCTTAATACGAATATTTGGTGCAGTCTCTGTTTCCTTCTTCGGAAGATTTTTCTTTTTCTTTCCTATTTCTTTTCGCTTTCTTATATCTTCTTCTTTTTCAGCTTTCTTTTTTAGTTGCAACGCCTTCTTCAACTTCTCTTTTCAATTTTTTTTTCTTCTAGTATTATTCTCATTTCTGGTGAAGTTAGAATTTCCGAATTTTGGTTCTGTCTGCTTCCAATATTTGGTATTTTTTTGGGTAACATCGCTGGCATTGGAGCAACTTCAGACAAAGTAACTTCCAAATCCATAGGATCGTGCGAGATAAGATCATCATCATCTTGAGCATTCTGATTTCTTCTATTTTGGTCATTTTGTTCCATATCCGAATTAGAAACTGGAAGCTCTGAGACTATATTGAGTGGAATATTCGTATTAGTAACAATGCTATTCACAATCTTAAGTTCCGCCTCCAACATGAGTTGCCCGTTTGTATTATTTTTGATGTTCATCTTTGGCGTTTCTAGCTCTGCTACAAAATCTTCATCATTGAATATATAAGGATTGAAAGGCATGATTCCGGTTGCATGAAACCCATTGACAGCTTTATCCATAGAGCACACTCTATCATAAGCTCCGCTGAAAATACCTGCAAGTATAAGAAAAAGAACTAGTATTTATTGTAATAACCTCTTCATTTCCTTTAGTATGAAGGTTTAAATTATTAGCTTCAAATACGAATCACATTGTCTATAGTAAGCGCGCTTTAAATGTCCGAAGAAGGTGACGTCTAAAGGTTGTAATCTATGAGACGTATGCGAAGGTGACGACAAAACGTGAATATCATTTGCTTTGCAAAATTCAAAGGCTTCAATTGTAGCGTGACTAACGTGATTATCTAGAATAAGTAAAAGTGGGTCCTTTGCAGTAGGTTTGATGTCTTTCGCCAAAAGTTTGAGCCATTCGCACCCGTTCTTTGTGCATTCTATGATGGATACAGCAGGTGCTCCTCTACCCAAAAGGTGAGAGTTCTTTCCTCGAGCAAAAATAAACATAAGAGGTACGTATCTGCCGGCAGCAGTCATGGCACAAATCCGAACGCTCCAAGGGAGATAGAGTCAATTGTCCGAAACGAGAAGTGCCAAATTTTCTGGAACTACGATTTTCGGACGGCAGGCTCCGTTGCACACTCGAGGTCTGACATTGTTCTCCGAGACTTCGAGAAACGAACTATATTCGTGATCTAATTCTCGGCTTCTTCCGAATACAACATCACTGCCAAGGAGAAAGGAAACGAGGAAAGGCATCCAGACCTTAAAAGGGAGCTGCAACGACTATACCCTGGTGATAGGTGCTCTCAGAAGCGATTTCGTCGTGTCCTGTGACCACTTATCTTATATTTGTGAGACGTGGCCATGAGTGGGATTTACCGCGGTCCTACTGGGGGCCGGTGTCATTTTTAGATGGCAGTTGCTCTCAGTGGGAACTTGTGGTGGTTGTTAACCTTATTTTTTAATTATATATACTACCGTGTGAAATTATCGGTACGATCAGCGAAAGTACTGCAAGGTACGAAAAAATATGAAAATACACAAATTTTGCCCGCAAGGAAGATCTACACATTATTTTTTAATCATTGTTTGATATGACGCGTAGTTTTCGTTTAAATAGTAAAAAATAACATTCGAAATAAAAAAATTGAATTTGTTGAAAAACGACTCAAGTGGCGAAAAAAAAATAATGAACAAAAGTTGGTCAACGCGTCTACAAATTTGTAATGAATAATTTTTAGATAGAACCAGTAGATTTTCCTTTAGTCGTAAAAAGTAAGACTGAGAATAAAAAATTATATTTTTAGAAAAACCACACAAGAGACTACTTGTTCTAAAAATATATTAAAAATAGAAAAATTAACTTTTTGAAGAAAGGACACAAGCTACAATAACATTTTATTTAACAAAAAATTTCGCCTAAATTATATCTACAAATTTCCTTATGTTAGTTAGGACCTTACGTCAGGATGCGTATTTTTAGTTAATATTGTAAAAACTAACATTGAAAATAAACAAATTAAATCTATAGAAAAATGACACAAGTTGCAATAAAATGTTTAAGAACCAATTTTTTTTAATAGGATGCGCACTTTTTTTAATGAAAAAAAAACAAGGCAATTAAAATACTCTTGTCTCAATAACAATAATGTTCAAAACTATTTTTTTAACTGAAAATTTTAATATTCCATTTTTGGTTGAAATTTATCCTTTTGAGATAAAAATTTAACCATATAGTTCAAAATTCATGCATTTAATTGTAAATTAGACTTTTTTGCCAGAAAAGAATTCTTCTTTTCTTTTTAAATTCGTTTCTACGGTTAAAAATTAATTTTGTAGGTTAAACATTTGACTATTCAGTCGAATATTCTTTATTATTGATTGAAAATTCATTTTATAGGTTGAAAATTCAACTTTTTTATAAATTCACTGATGTTTGGTTGAAAATTTGACCTTTTCGTTTTTGGTTGAAGATTTACCTTTTTTAGTTGAAAATTTTACTGTTTTTTTTTTAATTAGTTTTTTTTGTTGAAAATAATTTGTTCATTCTTTATTAATTAATAACTCAAATATACGGTTGAAAATTCACGTATTTTGTTAAATTTTCAACTATTCAATTGAAAATTCTTTATTTCTGGTTGTAAATTAATATTTGAAACTAAAAAATTGAAAAATTCCACTTTTTCTTTCAAATTGACCTTTTTTTTGTTAAAATTCATTTCTTCAATTAAAAATTGAACTATTTTTTTTTAATTTGTTTTTTTTATGGTTTAAAATTATGTTTATATATTCTTTAGCTAATAATTAAACTATGGTGTAGAAAATTCATCTTTTTTCGTAGAAAATTCTTTATCTTGATTGAAAGTTCATCTTTTTGGTGGAAAATTAACTTTTTATTTAATTCGTTGCTTTTTGGTTGAAAATTTAACTTTTCCCTTTTGGAACGAAGATTTGTCTTTTTTAGCTGAAAAATAATTTTTTTAGTTGGAAACTATTTTGTTGAAAATAATTGTTTTATTCAAAATTAATTAATTGAAGATTTAATTATTCCATTTTTTGTTTGAAAATTTTTTTTTTCAATCTTTTTTCGTGAATAATTCAACTATATGCTTGGAAATTCATTTATTTGGTTAAATGTTCAACTGATTGGTCGAAAATGTTTTTTAATCATCTTTAGTTAATAATTCAACTGTATGGTTAAAAAACCATTTTTCATTTTTGGTTAAAAATTAATTTCTTAATTAAACTATTCTACTTTTTGTTACAAATGGATCTATTTTAGTTGGAAATTCATTTGTCCAATTGAAAATAAAACAATTTTGTTGAAAAATCTTTTTTTTTTGCAAGTAAATTTTTAATAACTGAAAATATAGCTATTCTATTTTTTTTTTAAAGTAACTTTTTTAGTTTTAAATTCATCTTTTTAGTAGAAAATTAATCTTCTTGACTGAAAATTCATGTTTTGGGTTGAAAACTTATTCTTTTTTTTTAATTCGTTTTTTTTTATGAAATTTTTGTTTTAACTGAAAATATAGCAATTCTATTTTTGTTTAAAAATTTACCTCCTTTAGGTTAAAATTTATCTTTTTAATAGGAAATTAATCTTCTTGTTTGAAAATTCGTCTTTTTGATTGAAAGCTAATTTTTGGAATTTGAAAATTTTAATATTCCATTTTGTGTTTCAAATTGATCTTTTTTAGTTTAAAAAATCAGCTATTTAGTTGAAAATTCATGTATTTTATTTGAAATTCAACTTTTTTGGTAGAAAAGTATTCTCCTTTTTTAAAAATTTGTCTTTAATATGATTAAAAATTAATTTTTTCATTGAAAATTGAACTATTCCACTTTCGTTTGAAAATTAATATTTTTTATTTCAAAATTCATTTCTTTAATTGTAAATTGAACCATTTTGTTGAAACTTTTTTTTCTGATCGCAAATTATTTTTTAAATGTTTTTTAGGTAATGATTTAACTAAATCATTGATAATTCATCTTTTCTTGTAGAAAATTTTTTTATTTGTAATCAAAAATTAATTTTTTCTACTTAAAATGTAGCTCTTTTTAAATTCTTTGTTTTTGTTTAAAAAATTACCTTTTTTTATTTTTGGTTTTAAATTTACCTTTTTTTCGATAAAAATTCATTTTTTTTTTTGTTTGAAAATGTAACTACTTTGTTGAAAATTCGTTTTTGATTTCGCTTAAAAATTAATTTGTTTTCACTAAAAATATAGCTGTTTCATTTTTGTTTGAAAATTTACCTTTTTTGTTTAAAATTAATCTTTTTAGTAGAAAATTAATCGTCTTGTTTGAAAATTCATCTTTTTGGTTGAAAATTAAACTTTTTCTTTCAAAAATTCCTTGTTTTTTGTCTGAAAATTTGCCTATTCCATATTTGGTTCAAATTTTAGTAATTTAAATTAATAATATATTTTTTTAATTTTATTTATTTACGTTATATTTGTGAAATTCAGAACTAAAAAAAATAGTATTTAAAATTGAAATTTCTGTCGAAATCGAATGACTCACACTTTTAATTTTTTATTAATAAACTATAAACTTGTTTTATAAAATAGTATACAAAAACGTTTCATTTATTCAATTTGAATTTTCGCGGAATTTTGTTTATAACACTAGCGCTACCTGGCGGTTAGGAAGCTCACGAGTCCCGCCTTCGCCTCCATTTTATTCAATTTTAAAAATGACCTCAGCCGAGCCACATGACCGTTCGAGTTAATCAATTTGTGTTTAGTGTTTACATTTTCAAATGTGAACATTTCATTAATGTTTACGATTTTTGCAAGGTCAGAGTCTTGTCGTTAACTGGCTTGATAGTGTGTGAAAAATAAAAATATCCTGTCTGTCCTGCACTTGTTAAAACATTTTTTTTCAACGTTGAGTGCACGTTTTGGAATTGTGACTTGAAGATTTTTGAAGAGGAAAGAAGGAAAATGAAGAAATCAAATCTCCCGAAGAACTGGGTCGTTTGCTCCTCCAAGAGTTATCCTGACAGAGTTTATTATTTTAATACTGTCACGAATAAAGCGTCATGGGTAGAGCCTGCTGCCGAAGCTGGAAGTCAAGGCCAGGTAACATAACCTATAATAATCTTGATATCGATTTTAACTTTCAATATGGTATACTCAAAAATATATTATAAAATGCGTGCTTAAACATATAAACTTTCGAAAAAACTTTACTCGTTTATTCACTACATTATGGTTTGCTGAATTTTGGAAAATTTTCTATGTTTTATATACTTATTGCGCTTTTTGAGACTTACTATTTTTAGTATCGTACCTTTAATAGAACAATCATCAACTAAAAAAGATCAATTTTCGACCTAATAGTTTAATTTTCAACGAAAAAAGATAGATTTTCGAATAAAAATAGAATAGTTCAGTTTTCAGTTAAAAAATTAGTTTCCATAACAAAAAACGAATTTTCTGCCAAAAAGATGACTTTTCAAACTAAATTTATGAATCAAGTTAAATTTTCAACAAAAACTGGAATAATTAAATTTTCGGTTCAAAAATGAATATTTAACCGAACAAATAAACAAAATGGAATAACTCAATTTTCATTTACAAAAATTAATTTTCAATCAACAAAAATAATTAATTTTTTGCAAAGAAGTTTAACTTTTAACCAAATAGTTGAATTTTCAACTAAAAAGGGTAAATCTTCAAAAAATGGAATAAATCAGTTTTCAGTATAATAATTAATGTTTATCCAAAAAAAGTTCAAGAAAATATTGAAATTTTCAACGAAAGAGATCAATTTTCAACCAAAAATGGAATAATTAAATTATCAGTTCAAAAATTAATGATCAATAACAAAAAATGATCAATTTTCACGAGTTTCTGACGAATTAAATCAATTTTCTACCAAATAGTTAAATTTTCAACCAAAACTGGAATAATTAAATTTTCGGTTCAAAAATGAATGTTTAACCGAACAAATAAACAAAATGGAATAGCTCAATTTTCATTTACAAAAATTAATTTTCAATCAACAAAAATAATTAATTTTTTGCAAAGAAGTTTAGCTTTTAACCAAATAGTTGAATTTTCAACTAAAAAGGATAAATCTTCCAAAAATGGAATAATTCAGTTTTCTGTATAATAATTAATGTTTATCCAAAAAAAGTTCAAGAAAATGTTGAAATTTTCAACGAAAGAGATCAATTTTCAACCAAAAATGGAATAATTAAATCATCAGTTCAAAAATTAATGTTTAATAACAAAAAATGATCAATTTTCACGAGTTTCTGACGAATTAAATCAATTTTCCACCAAATAGTTGAATTTTCAACCAAAACTGAAATAATTAAATTTTCAGTTAAAAAATGAATGTTTAACCTAAAAAATAAACAAAATGGAATAGTTCAATTTTCAGTTACAAAAATTAATTTTCAATACAAAAAAATTAATTTTTTGCAAAGAAGTTTAACTTTTAACCAAATAGTTGAATTTTTCAACTAAAAAAGATAAATTTTCAACAGAAAAAAAGGAATAGTTTAATTTACAGTATAAAAATTGATGTTCAACAAAATACATAAATTTTCACCCAAAAATAATTTAAATCTTGAGAAGATTTCAAACAATTCCAAACAAAGTGTAGCTTTTCGAAGATTTCGAAAAAAGAAGCTTTTTAAGAATTCTGAAAGGCTTTTCAAGAGAATAAAAACTTTTAAGATTCCTGGGAAAATTTCGGAAAAAAAATGCAGAAGGTATTTAATTAAAATTGTTCAATTTTGCAAGATTACCAAATATTAGGAACAAAATTCGAATAAGTTTAAGTGATATTTAGTAGTGTTTAAAAGATTCAAAAATAATTTTAAACTTGAAAAGATTTCAAGCAAATTTTAAACAAAATGTAGATTTTTTAACATTTCGAACAAAAAAGTTGGAAGTTCTTTAAGAATTTTGAAAGTTTTCAGCTTTCAAGATGATAAAGAAAATTGTACGATTCCCGAAAAAATTTTAATTGATTTTTTATTTCGAAAAATTAATTTTCAATCAATTATTTTTTATTGAAATTAATTTGAAATGAAAATATTTTTTAGTTGAAATATCAACTATTACATTTTTCGTTATGAATACATTTTATTTTTATTTTTTTTATTTTTTGAAAATTCAACTGCTGGGTTAAAAGTTGAACATTGTTAAAAACTCACGTTTTTGGTTGAAAATTTAACTACTTCGTTGAAAATTCATATTTTTTGGTGAATTTACTTGTTCTTGACATAAAATTAAAATATTTTTTCGATTGAAGTATCAACTATTACCTTTTTTGTTCAGAATTAATATTTTTTGTTTAAAAATTGAACTAATTTGTTAAAAATTAATTTCGTTTGTTGAAGATTCATAATTTTAGTTGAAAACTCATATTTTTGGTTGAAAATTAATCTATTTGTTTGAAAAGTCAACTATTTGGTTTAAAATTAACATTTTGTTAAAAATTCATATTTTCTGGTTAAAAAATTAAACTATGTTGTAGAAAGTTCCTCTTTTTGTTGAGGATTAAACTATTTTTTCTAAAATTTCGTCTTTTTTATTTGATATATTAATTATGCGTTACATTTTTGATTCTTGATAATTTATCTTTTTTTTTTGTTGAAAATTCAACTCTTTGGTGGCAAATTAAGTTTTTTTTTAAATTTTGATTTGACTTATCTGAAATCTTCATAAATATTTTTGAATTTTCTCAAAAATCTTAGGAAAATTATATTTATGTCATCTTAAAAACGATTATACTTAAAAAATAGTTATTCAAAATTTTTATTTTGTAATCGTAATTTTGTAATTTTATTTTGTAATTTATTTTGTAATCTGAAATCGTAAAACGTACGACGGACGAGTTATGTTTTTCCTGGATTGATAACCAATTTTATGATTTAGGCTCCGAATAATATACAAAAACGAAATTCTGTTTTAATCCTGTTTCTTATAACATTGCCGAAAATTCGGCAATAGATTGTTACTAATTTAATCAATTCTAAATGAAATATTTCTTTTGATGAAGTCATCCCCGCCAAAGAAAGGAAATTCGAAAAAGCGAAAGAAAGGATCAGAATCAGAGGTATCAAGACCGACGACTCCAGAGATGACTCAAGAAACAGAGAGACCAATTCTCCACGCTAAACGCAGAATATCATTATTTGAATCAAAGCCGCCAAATGAGACGCCCCAAATGCGAGAAATACGAGAGAGAATGCTGCAAAAGCAAGCAAAGCTGTCCAAGGCACTAAAGCCGGACACGCCAGCCAAAAAAGAAACTCTTGTTGATCAACCTAAAACTAAATTACAGGTCACCAAAGTAGCAGACTCGAAATTAGCAGACGCTAAAGCACCAGAAACAAAAGTACCAAGTTCTAAAGCAGTGACCTCTAAAGTATCAAATGATAAACTAGACACTAAAGAACCAGAAAACAAAGTAGCAGCTCCAACCAATGCCAAAGGAAGGTTTTCAGAACCAGGAAAACCTCTTCCTCGCAGACCAGGTCGAAGACAGTCCACCGCTGGGTCAGAAATTAGTACAAAAGAAGAAGTGGCTGGAAGTCCTGCTCCCGCTACGGATCAAAATATGACTCCACAGATGCGTTTGTTGTATGAGAAAATAGCGCTGAAGAAAGCTTTGAAAACTGGAAGCCCGAGAAAATCCCTGGCGAGTTCAGCTCAGTCGCCAAGTTCGAGTTCTATGACCTCTTCATCTTCTTCCTCTTCTGGGTCTACTTCTGGGACATCTAGTTCATCTGGTACTACGTCTGTTTCTTCTTCTTCACCAAGTAGCAAAGCTTCTAGCAAATTGCCTCCATCAAAAGAGCCTGTTGTACCAAGCCCATCAGCTCATAATGCCAGGGTTACGAGACGTAGATCGAGACTTTCGACTCTCAGTTCAGTTGCTAGTGCTGCTTCAAATCTCACGGCTTTGCCGGAAGACAAAGAACCGGAAGAAGTAGAACCTGAAGAAAAAAAACAAGAAGAAAGGCCGTCTTCCACATCTTCTAATCGGAGGCCCAGACGAACTATATTCATTCAAGATGAAACAGGTAATGGTATCTCTCGTCCTAGATATCGGGAATATCTATTTTTTGAAAACGAATCTATTTAGGTTGGTCGTGTTTTTTCAGACAAAGCTGAACCAGACACAACCTTTCATGTTGCTAGTCCGTATCCTGCCGCTAAATACCCGAAAAATCTCGCTAAGAAGAGACTCGATGATTTGCGGCGGAGTCTGAGTTTGGAAAAAGAGTCCAACGAATCACAGATTTCTAGAAAGCGAATGAGCTTGGCGGTTAATCCGTCTCAGAGTCCAAACGTGTCTTCTAACAGGCTGGTCAATGATGGTAAGCTTTGATTGATGATTTAATTCTGAGGGTTAAATAAATTATTATATCAGGCGTGGCTGCTGCCCAGGGAAAACCTGGAAATCAGGAAAAAGACAGGGTTTTTTGTAGGAAGCACTTTTAATATCCGTCAAGAATAATCTGGGTTCCCACACAGTCACTTTTAGCAACTTTTTTCTAAAATCACTTTCTAGTCACTTTTTTAAAGATAAAGTCACCATAGACACTTTTTTAAATCAAAATATCACTTTAGTGTGAATTTTCTTGAAATTTTAAAAGGATTAAGAAATCAGAAGGGATATTAAAGGATTTTAAAAAATTCGAACGAATTTTCAAGAAGTTTCAATGAATTTCAAAGGATTTGAAATATTTTAGGAACTTTTTGAAAATTCGAACGAATTTTCAATATATTTCAAGAATTTGAAGAGATTTAAAAGATTTTGAAATATTTCAGGGTATTTTATAATATTCCAAGAAATGTTTAATAGATTTTAATCATTTAAAGAGATTTCAAAGGATTTTAAAGATTTTAGGGTATTTTGAAAGATTCCAAAAAGTTGTTAATAGATTTTAATCATTTCGAGAGATTCCAAAGGAATTAAACAATTTTATCGTACTTTTAAAAATTCCAAATTTTTTAAAAATATATTTTAATAATTTGAAGAGGTTTTGAATGATTTTCAAGATGTTAGGGTATTTTAAAAAACTCCAAGGAATTTTCAAAGATTTTAAAAAGTTTCCATTTCAAAAGATATAAAGGAATTTTAAATAGATTTAAATATTTTGAAGGAATTTCAAAGGTTTCTAATATTTTTGAGTATTTCAAAAGATTCCACAAAAATTTTAAGACATTTCAATGATTCAAAGAAATTCTAAAGGATTCTTTAGAATTTATAAAATTAAAAAAAAAATTTCGGAATTTTCAAAAGCTTTAAACAGTTTTTCAAGGGATTTCAAAAGATTTAAAATATCTTAGGGTATTTTTAAAAATTCCAAGGAACTTTCAAGAGCTTTAAAAACTTTCCAGGAATTTTAAAAGATTTCAAAGGGTTTGAAATATTTTTAGGAATTTTAAAACATTCCAAGGATTTTCAATTTATTTAAATAATTTTAAGGGATTTCAAAGTGTTTGAAATATTTTTGGGTATTTTAAAAGATTCCATGAAATTTGTAATAGATTCCAATAATTAAAAGAGCTTTAAAAGGATTTTAAAGATTTTAGGGTATTTTAGAAGATTTCAAGAAATTTGTAATAGATTTCAATAATATAAAGAGATTTCAAAGGATTTTAAAGATTTTAGGGTATTTTAGAAGATTCCAAGAAATTTGTAATAGGTTTTAGTAACTTTAAGAGATTGCAATGATTCAAACGAATTCTAAAGGATTCTTTAGAATTTATAGTATTAAAAAAAATGTCGGAATTTTCAAGAGCTTTAAAAACTTTCAAGGGATTTCAAAAGATTATAAATATTTCAGGGTATTTCAGAAATTCCAAGAAACTTTCAAGAGCTTTAAAAACTTTCCAGGAATTTTAAAAGATTTCAAAGGATTTCAAATATTTTTAGAAATTTTAAAACATTCCAAGGAATTTCAATTTATTTCAATAATTTTAAGGGATTTCAAAGTGTTTGAAATATTTTAGGGTATTTTAGAACATTCCAAGAAATTTGTAATAGATTTCAATAATTTCAAGAGATTTCAAAGGATTTTAAAGATTTTAGGGTATTTTAGAAGATTCCAAGAAATTTGTAATAGATTTCAATAATTTAAAGAGATTTTAGGGTATTTTAAAAGAATTGAAGGAATTTTAAATAGATTTAAATATTTTTAAGGAATTTCGGAGGGTTTTTAATATTTTAGGGTATTTGAAAAATTCCAAATTTCAAAGAAGTTTCAAAGGATTTGAAATATTTGAGGAACTTTTTGAAAATTGGAAGGAATTTTCAATAGATTTCAATAATTTTTAGGTATTTCGAAGAATTTGAATGATTTTAAGAACATTTTTAAAGATTCCAAGAGATTTTATAATATTTCTGTGAATTTCAATTATTTTAAGGGATTTTAAAAGCTCTGAATATATTTTAATAAATTTTCCAGGATTTCAGGAAATATTAGATTTCATGTAATTTCACGGGATTTTATAATATTGATAATTGATTGCAAATAATTTATTCACAAGAATTGATGGATTTCGTACGATTTTAAATATTTTCAAATATTTTTAAAGGTATTGCCAAAGATTTTTAAGAATTCTAAAGATTTTAGGGTATTTAAAAAAATTCTAAGAAAGTTTCAACAGCTTAAAAAAGTGTCCAGGGATTTTAAAAGATTTTAAAGGATTTGCAATATTTCAGAGTATTTTAAAAGATTCGAAATAAGTTTGAATAGATTTCAATATTTGGCAGAGATTTCAAAGAGTTTGAAATATTTTAGGGTATTTTAAAAGATTCCAAGAAATTGTTAATAGATTTCAATAATTTCGAGGGATTCGAAAGGATTTTAAAGATTTTAGGGTACTTTAAAAGATTCAAAAAATTTTCAAATAGATTTCAATAATTTTAAGAGGTTTTAAAGGATTTTCAAGAATTTATGGTATTTTTAGATACTCCTAGGAATTTTCAAAGGTTTTAAAATGTTTCCATTTTAAAAGATTCCAAAATTCTTTTAATAGATTTCAATGATTTAATGGAATTCTAAAGGATTCTTTATATTTTACAGTATTTAAAGTTCCAAGGAACTTTCAAGAGCTTTAGAAACTTTCCAGGAATTTAAAAAGATTTCCAAGGATTTGAAATATTTTTAGGAATTTTAAAATATTTCAAGGATTTTCAATTTATTTAATAATTTTAAGAGATTTCAAAGTGTTTGAAATATTTTTGGGTATTTTAAAAGATTCCAAAAAATTTTTAATAGATTTCAATAATTTAAAGAGATTTCAAAGCATTTTAAAGATTTGAAGGAATTTTAAATAGATTTAAATATTTTTAACGAATTTTGAACGGTTTTTAATGTTTTAGGGTATTTTTAAAATTCCAAATTTCAAAGAATTTTCAAGAAGTTTCAATGGATTTCAAAGTATTTGAAATATTTTAGGAACTTTTTGAAAATTCGAAGGAATTTTCAAAAAATTTCAATAATTTGAAGGTTATTCAAAGAATTTGAATGATTTTAAGGATTTTAAAAGCTCTGAAGGTATTTTAATACATTTTCTAGGATTTCAAGAAATATTAGATTTCATTTAATTTCACGGGATCTTATAATAATAATAATAATAATAATAATAATAATGGATTACAAAGAATTGATTCACAAGAATTGACGAATTTCGTAGGGTTTTAAAATATTTTCAAATATTTAAGGTATTTCCAAAGATTTTTAAGAATTCTTAAGATTTTAGGGTATTTAAAAAAATTCTACGAAATTTTCAAAAGCATTGTAAAAGATTGGAAGGAATTTTGAATAGATTTCAATATTTGGAAGAGATTTCAACGAGTTTCAAATATTTGAGGGTATTTTATAAGATCCCAGGATATTGTTAATAGATTTCAATAATTTCGAGGGATTTCAAAGAGTTTAGGGTATTTTTTTAAATTCCAAGGAATTTTCAAGAGGTTAAAAAAGGTTCAAGTTATTTTAAAAGATTTGAGGAAATTTATAATAGGTTTCAAAAATTAGAAGGGAATTCAAAGGGTTTGAAATATTATAGGGTATTTTAAAAGATTCTAAGAAATTTGTATTAAATTTCAATAATTTGATAAGATTTTTAAGATTTCAGGATATTTTTAAAATATCCAAGGAATTTTCAAGGGTTTTAAAAAGTTTCAAGGGATTGCAAAAGATTTAAAAGGATTCGAAATATCGTAGGGTATTTTCAAAGATTCGAAGGAATTATGAATAGATTTCAATAATTTTTTATAGATTTCAATAATTTGAGGAGATTCTGAATAATAATTTATAATAATAATAACATTTTAGGGTATTTAAAAAAATTTCAAGGAATTTACGAGATCTTTAAGATTTCAATGAGTTTTTAATATTTTCGTGTATTTTTAAAGATTTGAAGGAATTTTGAGTATATTTCATTATTTGGAAGAGATTTCGAAGGGTTTGAAATATTGTACAGAATTTTGAAAGATTCCCAGAAATTTTTATTAGATTTCAATAATTTGAAGGTATTCCGAAAGATTTTACAAATTTCAGGGTATTTTTTAAAATTCCAAGGAATTTTCAAGAGCTTTAAAAATTTTCCAGGATTTAGGAAATTTGACGAGATTTTATCATATTTTAATGGATTTCAAATATTTTAGGGTTTTTAAAAGATTCGAAGGTATTTTGAATAGATTTCAATAATTTAAGGAGGTTCCAAAATATTTTAAAGTGTTTAGTGTATTTTAAAATATTTCAAGGAATGTTCAAGATCTTTAAAAAATTTTAAGAGATTCCGAAGAATTTCCAATAGTCTTCAATCATTTGAAGGGATTTCAAAGGATTTCAATGATTTTAAGGGAATTAAACAAATGTAATGG
>JAABKJ010007545.1:30187955-30319740 GCA_011634705.1 Andricus grossulariae | reverse complement strand
GGTTTTAAAGAATTTAGTAGAATTTTAGAAGATACGGAAACGACTTTATAGGATCTATCAAGTTTTAAAATATTTTAAAAGATTCCCAGGGATTTGCTGAGATTTATGAGGATTTCAATGATTTTGATGGAATTAAAAAAAATTGCATGGGGGTTTTAAAGAATTTAGTAGAATTTTAGAAGATACGGAAACGACTTTATAGGATCTATCAAGTTTTAAAATATTTTATAATATTCCCAGGGATTTGCTGAGATTTATGAGGATTTCGATGATTTTAAGGGATTTAAAAAACTTCAAGGTATTTTATTAAATAATTTATTCACAATAAATGAGTGATTTCGTAAGAGATTTTAAAATATTTCAATGTATTTTCAAATAGTGGAAGGAGTTTTAAATATTTTAAGATTTTTTCTAAAAAATTCTAAGGAATTTTTAATTAATTTCACTTTTTAAAATTAAAATATCACTTTAGTTATTTTTTTAAATAAATGAGCCCATGGGTTAACCACTATTGAATTCAGGTCTATAACTATTTCTGAATTTTCTTGAATTCTTCTGAAAATTTTTACGGGTTTTTAAAAGATTCTTAAAATTTTGAAAGGATTATAACAAAATCTGAAAGGATTTCAAAGAATTTTTATAAATTTCAATGAATTTTCAAGAAACAGTTTCATGGGATTTTAAAGGATTTAAAATAATTTAGGATATTTTTAAAGAATCGAAAGCATTTCGAAAAATTCCAAGAAATTTTAAATGGATTTCAAAAATTTGAAGGGATTTCAAATGATTTTTAAAGGTTTTAGGTCATTTTTAAAAATTCCAGGAAATTTTCAAGGGATTTCAAAAGATTTGAAATATTTCGGGGAATTAAAAAGTTCCCAGAAATTTTAAATAGATTTCCAATAATTTGAAGGAATTCAAAATTGTTTTAAATCTTTTAGTGTATTTTTAAGAATTATAAGGATTTTTCAATAGCTTTAAAATGTTTCAAAAGATTTCAAGCGGTTTTAAAAATTTTCTTGTATTTTAAAAGATTTGAAGGAATTTTGAGTAGATTTCAATATTTGGAAGGGATTTCAAATTTTTAGGGTATTTTTTTTTTTAAGATTCAACGTAATTTTGAATTAATTTAAGTAATTTAACGGGTTTTCTAAAGATTTGAAATATTTTAGGGTACTTTAAATTATTCCAGGAGATTTCCAAGTGTTTTAAAAAGTTTCAAACAATTTCAAAAGATTTCAAAGAATTTTCAATATTTTAGGGAATTTAAAAATATTCCAAGCATTTTTTTAATGTTTTCAATCATTTAAAGGGATTTTAAATGGTTCGAAATATTATAGGGAATTTCAAAAGATTCTGAGGCATTTTCGAGAGATTAAAAAAATGTCAAGGGATTTCGAAGGATTTCAATGATTTTAAGGGAATTTTTTCAGGAAATATTATCAGATTTCATATAATTTGACGGGATTTAATAATATTTTTATGGATTTCAAAGAATTTATTCAGGATTTCGTAGAGTTTCCAAGATTTAGAGATTTTCAAGTATTTTTAGCAATTTGAATTAGTTCATAATTCACCCTCAATTTTTATTAATTTATCCTTAATTCTTTTTAATTTTTTAGAATTTATTAATCCACTTGAATTCTGTTAAATTCAATCAATTCAATGGTATATTAAACAAATTTAAAGTCTTTTAAACTCACCTTGAATTCTTCTTAGGCATTTAATCAAATTCTTTTGAATTCTCTTTAATTTTTCTAAACTTCAAATTTACTGAATTTCGTTAATTTTTTCATATATTTTAATTGATTTCAATTTACTTGAATTTTTATAAATATTATGGAATTCTTCTCGTTTTCCTTAAATTACTCTTACTGAAAGCAATGAAATTTTAAAAGATTTTCTAATTCATTTGAATTCTTTTGAATTTAACTTGAATTGTTTTAAAGTCTTATGAATTTATCCACCGGGAATTTTTATAAATATCGAATTCTTTAAAATTCAAAAGAACATTAGGGTTTTTTCAGGTAAATTAAGTTATGAATGATAAATTACAAATTTTAACATTTTAATACAAAAATTGATTCCATTTTTTTATTCGTTTCAGATCCAGGGCCAGAACCAAACTTTTATTCAAACTCAGCATCACGCTCTAAAGCTTTACGAGATCGAGTCTTAACCTATCAAAGTTGCTCTTCTAAAGTAAACAAGGCTGCCAGACAAAAAGATGTTGAACCAGAAGAAATGGAAAATGAGCCAGTTCTCTCAAGGCTCAAGGATTTCAACAATGATCCCTACTACGAGGAGATGGAATGGGAGCCGATTGAAGATGAGAAAATTATGTCCGAGGTAATTTTCCTCAGATTTATTTGCCATCTTAACGAGTTGTCATATTTTTAATTTACTAAATTCGTACCTTAGCTAATTAAAGGACTAAAAGACCGGTTCCTGTATCTCTTATTGTACCCTATATTCAGTTAAGGTCTCTAAAGTACCCTATTTTCAAGATTTGGTCCCTATGATTTTAATAATTTGAAGGGATTTTTAAGATTTGATGGTATTTCTAAAACTTCTGAGGCATTTTAAAAAGCTTTTAATTTGAAATATTTTAGGGAATTTTCAAAAATTACAGGGAATTTTTTAATAATTTTATTAATTTGAAGGGATTTCAAAGGATTACAAAGAACTTTTCAATTTATTTTAGTAATTTAATGGGATTTCAAAGGATTTGAAACATTTTAGGGTATTTCAAAATATTTTCAGAAATTTTCAAGAGCTTTAAAAAGTTGCAAGGGATTTCAAATGATATCAAAGAATTTGAAATCTTTTTGAAAATTATGAATGAATCCTAGAAATATTTTATTTCTTTTAATAGTTTGAAAGGATTTTAAAACTTTGAAATATTTTAGGGTATTTTGAAAGATTCAAATACATTTTCAAGAGATTTAAACCATTTCTAGGGATCTCCGAGGGTTTTAATAATTTTAAGGGATTTAAAAAAATTGGCATGCAGTTGTAAAGAATTTCGGAAGAAATTTAAGGATTTTACAGGACCTATAAGGTTTTAAGGTATTTAAAAAGATTCAATGGGATTTTATCAAATTTCCGAGGATTTAATGCTTTGATGGGGTTTTAAGAGCTCTCAAAGTATTTTAATAAATTTTTCAGGATTTCAGGAAGTATATTTCACGGGATTTTATAATATTTTGATGGATTTCAAAAAAATTATTCACAAGAAGTGAGGGATTTCGTAGGATTTCAAAGATTTCGAGAGATTTTGAAACATTTTTCGCAATTCATTTGGAATTCTCCCTGATTTCTTAATCATTTATTCTGAATTCTTTTAAATTCTTTTGAATTCTTTTAAGTTCATTCTATTCAACTCAATTCAATGGATTTTTAAAAAGTTTTTGTTTAATTCATCTTGAAGTCTTTAAAGCTCACCTTCAATTCTTAGGAATTTGATCAAATTCTTTTAAATTCTCTTTAATTTTTCTAAAATCATTTCGAACTTACGCAATTCAATAATTTTTTTCATATTTTTGAATTTTTTGGAATTCACTTGATTTTTTTTTTAATTCAGTTTGATGTTTTATGAATTTCATCGAATTCTCGTTTCCCTTAAATTCCCCTGAATTCATTTGAATTCATTTTTAGTCATTAGTCACTTTTTTGGTTAGAAATTAGTAGGGTTTCAAAGATTTGAAATTATTTTTTGGAATTCAATCTGAGTTCTTTTAAATTCCTTGGAATTCTCTTACATTTTTTTAATTCACTCGAATTCTTCTAAATTTACTCAATCCTACTTAATTTAATGGATTTTTTAGTTTGATTTTTAATAGTTTTTATTGAATTGATTCTGAAGTTTTTTAACCTCTCCTTGAATTCTTAGGCATTTCATCAAATTCCATTTGAATTCCCATGAATTTTTCTAATCTCAGTTCAAAGTCACTGATTTCAATGAAGTTTTTTCATATTTTGAAATTGCTTTCAATTCATTAAAAATTTTTTAATTCGCCTTGAATTTGTATGAATTTCATAGAATTCTTCTCGTTTACCCTTAATTCCTCTGAATTCATTCCAATTTTATGGAAATAAATGAAATTTTTTTCATAATGTTTTCTAATTCATTTGAATTTTTTCGAATTTAACTTGAATTTCGTTTAGTTCACTTGAATTCTTTTAAATTTACTCAATTCTACTTAATTTAATGGATTTTTTAGTTTGATTTTTAAAAGTTTTTATTTAATTGATCCTGAAGTCTTTTAATCTTACCTTGAATTCTTAAGCATTTCATCAAATTCCATTTGAATTCCCTTGAATTTTTCTAAGCTCATTTCAAAGTTACTGAATTCAATGAAGTTTTTTCATATTTTTAAATTGCTTTCAATTTATTTGAATGTTTTTTTAATCCACCTTGAATTCTTATGATTTTTATCGAATTCTTCTCTATTACCCCTAATTTCTCTAAATTTATTCAAATTTTACGGAAATAAATGAATTTTTTCAAATGTTTTCTAATTGATTGGAATTTTCGTAATTCACTTGAATTCTTCTAAATTTACTCAATTCTACTTAGTTTAATGGATTTTTTTTTATTTAAAAAAAAATTTCTTTTATTGATATTGAAGTCTTTTAACCTCGCCTGGAATTCTTAGGCATTTCATCAAATTCTTTTGAATTCGCTTGAATTTTTCTAAGCTTATTTCAAAGTTACTGAATTCAATGAATTTTGTATATTTTTACATTCTTTTCCATTCATTTGAATTTTTTTTAATTCACCTTGAATTTTTATGAATTTCATCGAATTCTTTTATTTTACCCTCAATTCCTCTAAATTCATTCCAATTTTACGGAAATCTATGGAATTTTTTTTTATTTTAAAAATTTATTCTAATGCATTTGAATTCTTTTGAATTTAACTTGAATTTTTTATTTACTTGAATTCTTCTAAATTTACTTAATTTAATGGATTTTTTATTCAATTGATCCTGAACTCTTTTAACCTCATCTTGAATTCTTAGGCATTATATCACGTGCTTTTGAATTTGCTTCAATTTTTCTAAGCTTATTTCAAAGTTACTGAATTCAATGAATTTTGTATATTTTTAAATTGTTTTCAATCCATTTGATTTTTTTTAATTCACCTAGAATTTTTATGAATTACATCGAATTCTTTTCTTTTACCGGTAATTCCTTTAAATTCATTTCAATTTTACGGAAATCAATGGAATTTTTCTTATTTAAAAAGTTTTTCAATTCATTTGAATTCTTTAGAATGCTCTCTTGATTTTTCTTTTAATTTACTTGAATACTTCCAAGTTTACTCAATTCTATATAATTCAATGGATTGTTTTGAATTTTTAAAAGTTTTTATTCAATTGATCCTGAATTGTTTTAACCTCACCTTGAATTCTCAGCCATTTCATTCAATTCTATTTGAATTCTCTTGAATTTTTCTAAGCTGATTTCAAAGTTACTAAATTCAATGAAGTTTTTTCATATTTTTAAATTGCTTTCAATTTATTCGAATTTTTTTTTTAATTTACCCTAAAATTTTATGAATTTCATCGAATTCTTCTCTTTTATCCCTAATTCCTCTAAATTCATTCAAATTTTACGGAAACAAATGATTTTTTTCTCAAATGTTTTCTAATTTATTTGAATTTAACTTGCATTTTTTGAATTCACTTGAATTCTTCTAAATTTACTCAATTCTACTTAATGCAATGGATTTTTTTGTTTTAATTTTTAAAAGTCTTTACCTAATTGATCCTGAAGTCTTTTAATCTCACCTTGCATTCTTATGCATTTCATGAAATTCTTTCCAATTTCGTTGAGTTTGACTAAGCTCATTTCAAAGTTACTGAACTCAGTGAAGTTTTTGCATATTTTCAAGTTGTTTTCAATTTATTAAAAAATTTTTTAATTCACCTTGAATTTGTATGAATTTCGTCGAATTCTTCTCTTTTACCCTTAATTCCTCTAAATTCATTTCAATTTTATGGAAATAAATGGAATTTTCTTCCAAATGTTTTCTAATTCATTTGAATTCTTTTGAATTTAACTTGAATTTTTAATTCACTTGAATTCTTCTAAATTTACTGAATTCAATAGAGTTTTTTTTCATATTTTAAACTTGTTTTCAATTCATTTGATTTTTCTTTGATTGATCCTAAATTTTTATGAATTTCATCGAATTTTTCTCTTTTACCCTTTCTTCCTCTAAATTCGTTCCAATTTTACGGAAATCAATGGAATATTTTTTATTTTATAAATGTTTTCTAATTCATTTGAATTTATCTTGAATTTTTTTAATTCTTTCCAATTCCGTTGAATTTTTCTAAGCTCATTTCAAAGTTACTGTACTCAATGAAGTTTTTACATATTTTTAAATTGTTTTCAATCCATTTGAATTTTTTTTAATTCGCCTAGAATTATTATGAAATACGTCGAATTCTTTTCTTATACCCTTAATTCCTTTAAATTCATTCCAATTTTATGGAAATCAATGATATTTTTTTTTATTTTTTAAATATTTTCTGAATTTATTAGAATTCCTTTGAATTTAACTTGAATTTTTTTAATTCTTTCCAATTCCGTTGAATTTTTCTAAGCTCATTTCAAAGTTACTGTACTCAATGAAGTTTTAAACTTTTAGAATCGCGCATTCAAAACCATAATTGTAAATTAAAATTATAGAAATTTCAAAGACGATAAATATATTATTGATAAGTATCATATAATGTAGTATCAAATGACATTCAAAAAGACTGCATAGATTTTTTTACTGAAAAATGTGATTTCTCTCTCTCTCAAAAAAAAAAATAATAATTTTTACTAAAAACTTACAAAACGCACGAATTATGAAATACGGGAAATCTCCCAGGTGAGTGGCCACCCTGGTTACATAATATATGGACGACCCCAGGGCTCAGAGTTTTATTTATTTATGCTTTTTTTTTAGAGATGAGGAACATACTTAGCATTGTTAAAGGAACCGTCCGGCGGTCTTAGCCTGATTTCCGCATACTCTGCTACGAGCCCAATACGACCCCTGGAACGTATCGTCTCGACGAGCTGGTCCATGCTGACTGCCTGGAGACCAAGATCGCCGTGAAGACTATCGTCGTCGCTAAAACCCGAACTAGCAGAGGACGGAGGCTGAACCGGTGACGGAGCTTCGTCATTTCCGCTCCACGCATCGCCATTTGTAACCTCAATGTCTCCAATATTTGCCATACCATTTTTGATTTTGTTCTTATCCGCCATAGGACTAGTTGGGTTGCTAATAGGCGTTCCATTTGGACTTTGATGTACAGCGTGGTTCTTCGTCGTCGGAGAAAGAGGAGTACCCACTCTTGGGGTAACCTGAAATACAATTCAAAATACTTTCATTAATAACCATTTCAGAGTAGAGGAAATTTCTATTTCAGGGAGGCCGAAAAAATCTTCATTTTTAAAATTCCCTGAGTTTTCCTTAACTGGTTTTTCATTTTCCTTGCGATTTGGAATTCGGATTGGACTAAGCGATTAGAATTAAGGTTTCGTAGGGGAAGTATGGGGTGGGAAAGTACGGGAGGGGAAATGGGCGAAGTGAGTAAAGAGATGGAGAGGTGAATTAGGAAACTAGAGACGGTGAAAAGTAGGATGGACAGAGGAGGACAGAGAAAGTGAGCAGAGAAGGTAAGAAAAATAAGGAAAAGAAGGACGGAAATTAGTGACGGAAAAGGGAAGTGTGGGATGGAAGGGTTCAGGTGAGGGAAATTTAAGGAGGAGAGGCGAGAGAAAATTGTGTGTAGCAAGTAGAGGACAGAAGTAAGATAGAGGAGAGGTTAATTAGGAAACTAGGGAAGGGAAAGTAGGATGGAGAGAGGAGGACAGAAGAAGTGAGTAGAGAAGGGAAGAAAAGTAGGGAAAGGGAAGGACGGAAATTAGTGATGGAAAAGGGAAGTGTGGCATGGAAGGGTTCAGGGGAGAGAAATTAAAATAGTAGAGGGGAGAGAAAATTGGATATGGGAAGTAGAGGACAGGAAGACGTAAGACAGAGGAGAGATGAATTGGGAAACTAGAGAAGGGGAAGTAGGATGGAGAGAGGACATAGGAAGTGAGTAGAAGGAAAGGGAAGAAAAGTAGGAACAAGGATGGAAGGAAATTAGTCATGGAAAGGGGAAGTGTGTGATGGAAGGGTTAAGGGGAGGGAAATTGAAGGAGAGGGGAGAGAAAATTGGGTATGGGAAGTAGAGGACAGGAAGTAAGATAGAGAAAAGGAAGTAGGAGATTGGTAGTGGAGTAGGAGATTGGAAGGGACGAGAAGTGGAAGACGGATGGGGTTGGGAAGTAGATATTGGAATAATAGGACATTTTTAAGATAGAATTTTTTATAAATGTTACAAAACAATTTAAAATATTAAAATTTTAAATTTACTATTCTCAGGGCTGCCACAGTCCAATTTACTTGAAAAAAGTGATAAAGTGACCTACTGAAACCGAAAAAGTTAACAAAAGTAACTCATTTATAACCCACAAAGTGCCTAAATGTGGCTAATGTGTATTAATAATGTTACTAAGGTTCCTTCGAGTTTAAAAGAATTCAAGATAAATTCCTAAGACTACAAAACAATTCAAGTTTGCATTTCAGTAAAATTATGGTGAATTTAAAAGTATTTAAGGGAAATAAGAAGAATTCGATAAAACTCATGAAAATCTAGGCGAATTTAAACAATACTCAAGTTAATTGAAAACAAATGAAAAATATGGAAAAATTAATTGAATTTAGTAAGTTTGAAACACAAAAAAGGATTTCCTAGTCTAATGAGACATTAAGTAATTTTCAACCAAAGAAGACTAATATTCAACCAAATAGTCCATTTTTCAACCAAAGAGATGAATTTTTAACAAAGTATTTCCACTTTCAACCAACTATAGTTGAATTTTCAACATCAAAATTAATTCGCAACGTAAAATGTAATAGTTGATATTTCAACCAGAAAAGATTTTTCTTCTAAATAAGAAACAGTAGAGTTTTTCAAAGAAGACGAATTTTCAATAAAATAGTTCAACTTTCAACCAAATAGGTAACTCTTCAACAAAAAAATGATTTTTTTCAAATAATTAAATCTTCATCCAAGTATAGCTTTAAACCAAAAAATTTTAATTTTTAATTAAAAAAATGTTCAATTCAACCAAAAAAGATGAGTTTTCAAAAATCATAAGAATCTTCAACCAAACAGTTGAATTTTCAACTAAAAATATCAATATTCAACCAAAAATGGAATCTTTTAATTGTCAGTTAAAAAAAATTAATTTCAAACCAAAAAAACGAATATTTAAGAAAATAGTTCAATTTTTAATCAAAGTGATAAACATTCACGTAAAAACATTTTTTTTAACAAAGCAGTTTAACACTAAACCAAGTAGTTGAATTTTTAACCAAAAAATATGAATTTGCAACGAAAAATGTAATAGTTGATATTTCAACCAAAAGATGTTTTAATTTTAAATAAAAAACAGTTGAATTTAACCAAAAGGATGAATTTTTAATAAAAAAAGATGCATTTTCTACCTCAAGAGATGAATTTTCAAGAAAAAGTTGAGTTTTCAATCTAGAAAGTCGAATGTTCTAGAAAACAGTTGAATTTTAAACCAGAAAAGATGAATTTTCAATAATTATAACCAAATAGTTAAACTTAAGATAAAAAAGACAAATTATTAATAAAACAGCAGAATTTTGAACCAAATAGTTGAATTTTTAACAAAAAAGTTGAGTTTTCAAATGAATTCTCAACCAAATGGTCTAAATAAAAAAAATTAAAATTCAACCAAAAACTCTTAAATTTTCAACCAAATAGTGTAATTTTCAAACCAAAAATTTACTTTTTTAGAAGACAATTGAATTTTGAACAACAAAGTTAATTTTCAACCAAGAAACATGAATTTAAATCTAAAATTTAAATGATCGAATTTCCAAACAAAAATGATTAAACTTCAATCTAAAACTGTTGCATTTTCAACCAAATTCTTAAATTTTTAATCCAAAAGGACGAATTTTATATCTATAAAGATGAATGTACAACAAAACAGTTGAATTTTCGACAAAACAAATTAATTCTGAACCAAACATATAATAGTAGACTTTTCAACCAAAAATAATTAAGTTTCAACGAAAAATAGTAGGATTTTCTTATTGTGTTCTGTTAAGTCCGTTCGAATTTAAGCGAAAAAACAAGAAAAAAGGAAAGTGTCTTGAAAACAGAGAGAAAATCTTTAAAAAACAGGAAAAAGGGGGAATATAAGAGTGTTTAACCTGATAGAAAGACTAGGATTTAAAAGAATAAAGGAATTTATAGATTACAAAGAATATTGAAAAGGACTGGTATGGATACGATGGACCTCAACATATTTAGGATGTTTAGAAAATTTATATCTTTTTCTATCATTTTATTTCCAGTAGAGTTGACGTGACACCTCCCTCCTTAGTTCAAGAAATTAATTTTATTTTGGTGGCCAAGAACCTACATTCAAAATGAGACAACAAAATTAATAAATCGGAAATCCAGAAAAATGATATCTTATTTTAGTTCGTATTTGTGAAAAACATAAAAGGGATTCAATTAAAGTTTAAAGTTTGCATTTTAATATGGAAAACCAAACATTAGGTACCTCGTAAATGCAAACTATTGACATTGGTTGTTTGCAAATTTGTGTCCACCCGTGTATCTGCAATTCTGTATGCGCTTGCAATGCATATATGGGTGCACGCAACATTGCAAACAACCAGTGATAACACTATTTTAATTCAACAGGTACACCACTTTCGGCCTTCAATATGTTAAAGCAAAATATTTTTACTTTTAAAAGTATTTTCAAACATTTTTTCAAAAAGCCTACCAATTTAAAGAGGTCGAATAAAAATAGTTTAAAATGAAAAAAGCGAATCAATTTCCCAGTCTCCGATTTCAAGATCAATTGAAATTCAATGAATTACATTCGAGAGCTGTGAAATTAAAAAGCTTTCAAAATCGGAGTTGAGAGCATGCAAACAAAAAACCAGTGAAACTTCGTATAAATTGTATAGATCCGTATCATCTCTAGTATCCAATCTTGCAAGTGTTTCAAAATGTTTCCAATCTGAGCGATTTTGGGTTTAGTCTTCAGATGTGCGATTAATTAAATTGATTATGAAACTGAAATCTGGTAAAAAATAGGAAGTTTGAATGATAATACAAAATGAATACTGACCTCGCAAAGCTCACCCCCTCCCCGATTCGTCATAGATTTAAGACAATGGAGTAGCCATGCTTCATGCTGAATTTCCAAGGTACCACCTAAACGACGTGGTAAAGATTCTCTTGGAATATGAAGCGTTAATTGAGGAATGGATACGGTGAATACTCTGTCACGCAATTTTTCCCGGACGAACAATCGCAGAATTTTGAATGGTGCCTTGAACCACAAAGGAGCCGTGACAATAAGCACTTTCTTCAATTTCGCTGGATAACCACCCTGAAAAATAAAATATTGGCTCATTAACATTTTTCTCTATTGTATATATTTTACAAAAATGGGGGAATAAATTCTTTTAAATAAAATTATTCTATGTGCCATATTGAATTGTACTTTTATACAAAATACATTAATTTTCAACCAAACAGTTAATTTTCAACTAAAGAAGGTCAATTTTCAACCAAAAACGTAATAGTTAAATTTTCAGTTAAAACGAATTTTTTTAAACCGAAAACGACGAATTTACAACAAAATATTTCAATCTTCAACAAAATATATGAATCTTAAAAAAAAAATGTAACAAAATAGTTGAATCTTGAACTAACAAATCAATTTTAAACGAAAAATGGAAGAGTTTATTTTTCAGTTAAAACGGTTATCTTCATCTAACGAAAACGGAATTTCCACCTAAATAGTTGAATTTTCAACCAAAAACAAGGTTATAATTTCAAATAAAAAGCAGTTGAATTCAAACAAAAAAATGATTTTTTAACAAATAAGTTCAACATTCAACCAAATAGTTGAATTTTCAACTCAAAAAGATCATAATTCAACTAAAACTGTAATAGTTCATATTTCAACCAAAAACTATTTTAATTTTAAATAAAAAACAGTTGTATTCAACCAAAAATACGAATTTTCAACAAAAAACCCCAGGCAGAAAAATTATACATAGTCGGAAATATTATATATGATTTTTTCCACTATGTATAAACATAAACTATATATAATTTTTTTTATCATGTGATTGAATCCTCAACCAAAACATATTACTTTTTAACACATTTTTTTAATTTTCAACCAAAAAAGACGAATTTTCTACCACAAGATATGAATTTCCAACAAAAGAGTTGAGTTTTCCAGCTGAAATGCCGAATGTTTTAGAAAACTTTTAAATCGGAGAAATGAATTTTCAACCAAATAATCCAATTTAAAAAAAATTATTCCATTTAGGCAAAAAAAAGTTCAATTTTCAACAATTCAAACAGTTGAATTTTCAAAAAGAAAAAAAAAAGAAAGAATTGTCAGTAAAATAGTTCAACTTTAAGTCAGAGATTAATTTTTAACAAAGTATAAACCAAGTAGTTGAATTTTATACAAAAAAAAAAGAATTCTCAAGGAAAAATATAATAGTTGATATTTCAACCAAAAAGATATTTTAGTTTGAAATAAAAGACAGTTAAATTCAACCAAAAACGAGGAATTTTCAACAAAATAGTTGAATTTCGAAGCAAAAAAGTTTTCCTACCAAAGAGAGGAATTTACAACAAAAGAGTTGAGTTTTCAAGCCTTCAACAAAAAAAGTTGCATTTGCAATCCGAAAAGATGAGTTTTCTATCGAAAAAGACGAATGTTTAACAAAACAGTTGAATTTTCGACTGAATAATTAAATTTTTTAATAAAAAAGTTGTATTTTTAACCAAAAGAAATCAATTCTGAACCAAAAATATAATAGTAGGCTTTTCAATCAAAAGACAAGACTAAGAGTACAATATGCAATACTAATTGATAAATTTTCAACCCAAAAATTGAATTTTCAACAAAAAAATAAAGTTTATTTTTAACCAAGGAAGATGACTTTTCCGCCCAAAAAGATTAATTTTCAATCCAAAAGGACGAATTTCACTAAAAAAAGATTAATTCTGAACCAAAAATATAATAGTGCATTATTCGCAAAACTATTATACAAGCTGAATTTATTTAGTTTGAATTTTTAAATATTTTATCTTCAACTCTACAAAAAAGATGAAACTTTAGCCAAAAATAGTTGAATTTTCAATCAAATAGTTGAATTTTGAAGCCCAAAAAACAATTTTTAGAAGAAAGTCGAATTTTCAACAAAAATTTCATTTTCAACCAAGGAAGATAACTTATTCATCAGGAAAGATGAATTTTCAATACAAAAGGACGAATTTCATATTTTAAAAAACTAATTTTCAGCCGAACAGTTGAATTTTTAACCAAAAAAATATGACTTTTTAACAAAATAGTTAAATTTTTAACAACATAATTAAATTTTCAAACAAATAATCAAATTTTGAACCAAAAGAGATCAATTCTGAACCAAAAATATAAAAGCAGACTTACTTTAGACATACTTTAGACACTTTAAGGTGTTATAAAAAAGTAATTGAGATTACAATCTATTTTCTCAGTAGTAAACGTTAACGGTTTTTTTTACACTTCACTTAAACTATACGTTCATACGCTAAATTTGATTAAAACTATCTTGAATCTAAAAAAGTGTTTATCGTACCTTGTTACAGAAAATAAAATTAAAAGTGTTCGAATTTAATTTTAAATTAAGGACATGCTACACTCTGGACCAGCATAGATGTCCTTTTAAAAAGTTAAATTTTACAATTTAACTTAAAACTGAAAAAGATATGCCGTAAAACTAATTTGTGAATAAATTAGATAGAAAGGTTACATCGTTATCTGTGAAAAGGTTATAGGGTCGAGGAAAAATTTTATAATGCTATATAATTTTAATTCTGATAATGTAAACAATTACCTATAAACTTTGCAAAAACAGCAATCTACATTTAGCGATGTGTCATAAAGCATTATTAAAAATTGAACTAAGCATGGTAGTTATTTTTAGGTAGATGTCATGCAGATTATCAGCAGACTGCAAAATATTTGTCACAATTTTTATACCGAGTAGGAAACAGTATTATTTGTTACATCATTCAGAAAACAAGAGTACGTAATGTAGAAAAATAAAATCATATCAAGAACAGAAAATTGAATAGTACTACAGTTCTAATACGAATAAAAATAGTTGAAAACTGAATTTTACATTATTGGAAAAACGATACACATTTTTATTTCGTACTCACTTTTAGAATCTACACTTTATATAGCTTATTTCCCATAAAAGATGTTTCCAGTTTTACGACTACCGGGTATAAATGAAAAACAGCGATAACATTTTTTTATATTGTGATGCATTTAGTGTAGTCATGTTTTAAATAATTTTTCCATAAATTATTTCCATTCATATAAACATCTTTGAGAAGAAAAAAATGCGACTGAGCAAGTTTAATATGAGTTTATTATATTTAACTGGATTATTGATCAATTAAATTTTAATTTATGTAATAAATCTTTTGCCGTCCCTAACGAATATTCCTGGAAACAATACACCGTGAGAATTAAAAGGATGTTAAATTGCAGTTAAAGTATGATTGCGATAATCAATTCTCCTTATGGTTTTATTATTTTTTCAAAGATTACTATCAGTAAAAAGATTGGAAACGAGTTGAAGTTTACATAATATAAAATTGAAGAAGACAACAAAAATATAATAAAGATAATCGTGCTATATAAACTACACTTTGAATGAGAAGCTTCATTTTTCAGTTCATACAAAAATAAGCTTTACAAATTAATTTAACATTTGGAATAATCGTGCATATTTTCTCTTCTTCTATGAAAAAATTGTATATATCTCAAATGTTTTTACAACAATAATATTACATTGTTTTTATACTCCATATAAATATTTTTTTCACTTCTATCTTAAAACAAGGAATTTCGAAATTTCAACAAAAAAGTTCATTTTTAAGCAAATAGCTGAATTTTCAACCAAAAATATGAATTCTCAAGAGAAAAGTATAATACCAGTTGATATTCTAATCCAAAAATATTTGCATTTAAATCAAAAACAGTTAAATTCATCCGAAAAAGACGAAGTATCAAAATTGCGTGTCAATAGTTGAATCCTCAACAAAAACAAATTAATTTTTATCAAAAAAGATGAATTTTCTACCAAGAAGATTAATTTTCTGCCAAAATGAATTTTCAACAAAATAGTTATATTTTCAAACAAAGAGATGCATTTTGAACTAAAGCCATGAATCTTCAACCAATAAGCTGAATTTTTAACAAAGTAGTTAAACTTTTAACCAAGTATAGTTGAATTTTCAACCAAAGAATATGAATTATCAACGAAAAATGTAATAATTGATATTTCAACAATAAAAGATTTTAATTCATCCAAAAAACAAGAGTTTAAAAAAAATTGTTGAACCCTCCACCACAACGGATTTATTTTGAACTAAACAGTTGCATTTTCAACTAAAAAAGATACATTTTTCACCAACATTGAAATAATTAAAATTTCAGTTAAAAAAATTAATTTTAAACCAAAACCTAAACGAATTTTCAAGAAAATAGTTGAATCCTTAACCACAACGGATTTATTTTCAACTAAACAGTTGCATTTTTAACTAAAAAGATGAAATTTCTACCAAAAGAGATGAATTTTTAACAAAATAGTTGAATTTTCAACCAAAAAAAATTTTCAGTCACGAAAGAACAACAATTCTAACCAAATTATAATTTGCGGGAGAAATAATTTACAATACAGGATACAAATTTTCAATCATTTTTTTTTAAATTTATTTGTTTTCAAGGTTATATAAATATAATTTGCCTACATTTCTTGAGAACATTTAAAAAGATTTTTTTAAATCTCAGATTTGTCGGAAAATTATATAGAAAATTTTTATTATTTATAATACATAATTGTACCAAATTTTAGGTCAGTTTAAAATATATTTAGGATATTTAGAAGCTTAGAAGAAATAAAAAAATATTTGATAAATTTTCGGAAATTTGTCAGTTTAAAAATATTTTTAATCTCTTCAAAACTTCTAAAATTCCTAAACATATTTTAAACTTACGCGAATGATTCCTAAAATGTTGGGAAATCTTTCAAAATTAAAAAAATCGCCTTAAAATCTTCCACATTCTTTTTTGAAAATTTTGGAAATCTGGTGAAATGTTTTAAAATCTTTTTAAATTTTCTTTGAAAATTAATTTTTAAGAAGATAAAATCATTTGTAAAATTTACAGGAATTTCAAGAAAATTTTGTTACTTTGGTGAAACCTTTCAAAATTCTTAAAAAGCTTCTAGGATTTTTTGTAAAAAAAAAACTTCAGAAAACTACATTTTGTTTTAAATTTTTAGAATTTTTTAAAATGAAAATTTATGTTTGTATCTTTTCAAGTCTTCTAAATATCTCTTAAACTTACTCGAATTCTTCATAAAATTTTGTAATCTTGAAAAATAAATAATGTTCGCTTTAAAATCTTCTAAATTTTTCTTAGAAATTTTAGGAAATTTTTTTCAATTTTCCCAGAAATCTTTGGAAAATTTTTTTATTCTCATGAAACATTTCAAAATTCTTAAGAAGTTTCTTTTTTCGAAATCTTCAAAAATCTACAATTTTTTAAAAATTTGTTGGACAAAATCTCATTGAGCTGTAAGAGTTAATTTTTCAATTGGAGAAAAATTCATGTTATCTATAATCAGTGTTACGTAATCGTTTAATGTTACAATATCAGAATACTCTATTGTTAAAAAATGGTTTCTGCTCTGTAGAAAACTGTCGAGTTACAAACGCCTTTAAAACAATGCAAGCATATTGTTACTAAAAAAATATTTTTAATTGGCAACTTAATATTTTTCATTCACAAGATTAGGAAAAATGATATTATATATCTATCATGAGGAATTTCTCGAATTTAAATGCTTCTTAATTTGCAAATATTCCAATTGGAAAACGTTCAAAATGAAGAGTATCCAAATTTTAAAAATGTTACTTGGGAGATAATCGAAGAGTTTTTGAACTTTTAATTTTAAAAGAATTAAATATATATTTATGTATGTGAAAAATAGGTAATGGAAAAATTATTTTATTATACTTTCAAGAATCATAATGTTGGAAATAATTAACGTTATTAAATTAATAAAATAATACGGTTCGTAAGAGAAAATTTTTCTATTTTACGGATTATGTACTTATGTACTTCGTTTGTTAAAAGTAGGAAAAAGGGATTTGAAAATTCATTATTTCATAGCATAATCTAATATACGTAAAATGATTTTTGGCTCCGAAGCCAAAAATGCAATGCGAAGAGTAGAACAAGTACTACTTTCTTTATGTACATTGTACAAAATTACACATACATACATTCCGCTTTCAAACGATGAGGAATATTTCAAGCTTATAACGCAACTATTGCTAAAAATGTTACTAAAAAATGGGTTCGAAAAAAGCTTGCGCATTAGGGTGATTAAAAAAAATTATTTTTCAATTTGAACACTCACACTAGCCTGTAAGTTGCACATTTTTAGTCAAAAGATGAAAAAAAAAATTTTATTGGATATGATTCAGAGGTCTCCTATTTGAATTTCGATTTTTTAAATGGATTTTTTGTTGTTTTTATCTTCCTAATGTGTAAATCATACCCAATTTTGAATTTTTTGTTGTTGAAAAATTTGTCGACTAAAAAGGTACAACTTACGCTAATGTGCGTGTTAAGTTTCCAAGATCATTTTTTTGCCTTATAAAATGAATCACCTTATTGCGCATATATTGAAAGTGCAATCAGAATGCATATGAATAAAACTGAACTCACAGCGAATTAAACACAATTCTACTGAATTCACCTTAATTAGTAAAACGGTGTACCAAGTGAATTCAAGTTACAATTTTTAATTAAAATTGAATTAGAGTGAATTCGACTGAATACTGAAATTAATTGCTCTAAATTCAAGTGAATCCCACTATGAATTAAACATAAATTCAACGGAATACAACAGAATTTAGAGGAACTCTAAGGATTTCAAACGAAAGCAATTCTACTGAATTAAATGGATTTCATATGAATTCGTATGAATACTGAAATGGATTTCTCTAAATTCAAGTGAATGCAACTATGAATTAAACATAAATCCAATTGAATACAATGGAATTCAGAGGAATTCAAAGAATTTCAGAGGAACGCAAATTAATTGGATTAAATAGCATTAAACTGAATTCGACTGAACACTGAAATGAATACAGTTGAATTCAAGTCAACTTTACTATGAGTTAAACATAAATTCAATGCAACAAAGCAGAATTCAAAGGATTTCAAAGAAATGCAATTGAAGTGAATTATATGCAATTTAATGGAATTTAACTGAATTCGACTGAATACTAAAATTATTTCTTCTAAATTCAAGTGAATACTACTACGAATTGAACATAAATATAATGGAATAAAACGGAATATAGAGGAATTGAAAGGAATGCAATTCAATTGAATTAAACCCCCACACCTCTACATTTAATTCAATACCACTATGCATTAAACATAAAAATAAAATAAAATATAGCGAATTCATTTGAATTCAAGTAAATTTCACTATGAGTTAAACATAACTTCAATATAATACAACGGAATTTAGAGGAATTCAAAGGATTCTAAAGGAATGCAATTCAATTGAATTAAATGGAATTCAATCGAATTTTATTGAATTAGACTTACATTTTTTTGTAGTATGCCGACATAATTTCGAGTGAATTAAGTGCAAATTACGGGAGAAACCTGAATTGAAGTGAATTCAACTAAAGTTAAGTAAAATGTAATCAATGTAACTAAATTTGAAGTGATTTCAAGAAAATTTAGCGAACATCAGCATGATTCAACAGAATTTAAGCAAGTTTAATGGAAATAAAAAGAGTTCAATAGGATTATGCGGAATTAAATTAAAATAAATGGAAATCACCTGAACTTAACTGAACTAAAATGAATTTACAAGGAGTCCAACTTATAGTAAATTCAAGAGTTAAATCAAATCAATAGAGTTCAATGCAATTCTGCAGAATTAAATTGAATTAAATGGGATTCAACTGAACGTAACTGAATTAAAATAAGTTTACAATGAGTCCAACTTACTCATAGCAAGTTCAAGAAATTAAACTAAATTTAACTGCATTTGAATTAATTGAACTAAATGCAAAGTGCATTCAATTGCAATCAGTGGATAATTGGATATATGAATATGCATGAATCAAAATAACTAAAAAATATCTAATTACATTTGTAAAGAGAGTGTTTTTATCAATAATACTATATTGGAATATAAGATAGAATAATAAAATATAGTATTGTACATAATATATAGGAAATTATACGTAAAAGTTAAATTTCAAAGATAATTTTTATTTCAATCAAAATAAATTAATTTCCCACCGCAGTAAATTGAAAGTGGTTGGATTAAAAAAAATATCTAATAAAGGAAATGAAAAATTTACAACTACAACCGCATTCAATACTTTTAATACAGTTCTAAACTCTCTGCTGCGTTTTTATCCAACTTTAGGATAAAAAAGGTTTTTGGGATCTACTGCGATAAAGTGCTACACAGGGCAGGCTTGGGATTAAAACTTGGCCCGGCAAAAATGTTTGAAACCGGTCCACCGGGAATTTTTCTAATTGTGTTCCTGGACACAATACCTTGAATTTATTTCTAATAAAACACATAATAAGCCCTTTCCCGTTACAATTCTTGAATCTGTTAATAAATAACCATAAGAACCGCTTTTCCCGAACCAAACCTTGAATGCATTCCAAATTAAGTACAAAATAATCCTTTTCCCGATCCAACTAGATAATTTGTTTCTAATTAAAGACAAAATAAACCCTTTCCCGATCAAACCAGATAATTTGTTGATCATAAAAAAAATCCCTTTTTCCGATCCAACTAGATCATTTCTTGATAATTAAACAGAAAATAAGCCCTTTCCCGTTTCCAGCTCTTGAATGTATTAATAAATAACCATAAAGAACGCTTCTGCCGATCCAACCCTTGAATTTATTTCTAATTAAAGACAACATATACCCTTTCTCGATTCGATCCATTTCCGATCCTACTAAATAATATGTTTTTAATTAAATACATAATAATAAACCCTTTCATGATCGAAGTAGGCAATATCTTGATAATTGAACACACAATGAGCCCTTTCCCGTTACAAATCTTGAATTTGTTAATAAATAACCATAAAAAAACATTTTCCCGATTTAGCCCTTGAATTTATTCAAAATTAAATACAAAATAAGCCCTTTCCCGATCAAACACTTGAATTTCTTCATTAAAATTTTTTTTTCTTCTTAATTTCTTTCGATAATTAAACAAAACAAACTTTTTTCGATCCAACCCTTAAATTTATTAGCAAATAAACTTAAAAAAACGCTTTTCCTGATCTTCCTAGATAATGTCTTGACTATTAAATACAAAATAAGCCCTTTTCCGATTCAACTCTTGAATTTCTTGACAAATAAGTATTAAAAAACGATTTTTCCGATCCAACCCTTGAATTTATTTCTAATTAAAAAAAAATTATAAGGCCTTTGCCGATCCTACTAGACAATTTTTTTCTAATTAAATACAAAATAATAAACCCTTTCATGATCAAACTAGGTAATTTTTTGATAATTAAATACAAAATAAGTTCTTTCCCGATCCCATTCTTGATTTTTTAAATTAATAAACATAAAAAACGCATTTCCTGATCGAACCCTTGAATTTATTTCCAAATTAACACAAAATTATCCCTTCTCTAAACCATAACTCTTGAATTTGTTAAAAAATAACCATAAAAAAACCCTTTTCCCGATCAAACCCTTGAATTTATTTCTAAATAAATACGAAGCAAACCCTTTACTAAGCTTAATAGATAATTTGTTTGAAATTGAATATAAAGTAAGCCCTTTCCCGATCAAATAAGATAATAAATGGGTAATTAAACCAAAAAAAGCTCTTTATCGATCCAACTAGATAATTTCTTGATAATTAAACATAAAATAAGCCCTTTCCCGTTCCATACCTTGCACCTGTTAAAAAATAACCATTAAAAACGCGTTACACAATCCAACCCTTGAATTTGTTCACAGATAATCATAAAAAATGCTTTTCCCGAACCATTCCTTGAATTTACTTCTGATTAAACACAAAATAAGCCCTTTTCCGATCAAACTCTTGAATTTCTTAACAAATAAGCATTTACAATCGCTATTTCCAATCCAACCCTGGAATTTATTTATAAATAAACACAAAATAAGACTATTCCCGATCGTACTAGATAATTTGTTTCTAATTAAATACAAAATAATCAATCCTTTCATGATCAAAGTAGGTAATTTCTGGATAATTAAATACAAATAAGCCCTTTCTCGATTTAGCTACACAATTTCTCGATAATAAAAAAAAAACTCTTTTTCGATCCAACCCTTGAATGTATTAACAAATAAACATTAAAAAACGCTTTTGCCCGATCCAACTAGATAATTTCTTGGCAATTAAATACAAAATAGGCCTTTTCCCGATCCAACTCTTAAATTTAATGATTAATAAACATAAAAATTTGCTTTTCCCGACGCAAACCTTTGAAATTTATTTCTAATTATACATAAAATAAGCTCTTTCACGCTCCAAATAGATAATTTTTTAATAATTTATAAATATAATGTGAGCGATGATAAAAAATGACATACTTCAGGCCACAAAAGAATTCATTTGTTGGATCCTTTATTCCAATTTGACGTTTCGTAAACGAATAGTTTTCCTCACCAGGGTAATTAAAAAGAGAAGTCCATACATGCTCTTCAGTATAAAAAAAGAGTTCCAAATTCTCCTTTTCCCATTATTCTTTAGGTTATCTTCCTTTTAAGTTACATTTTTGTTTGTTATCATCAACTTAAAGTTGAGGTTTATAATAGATTCAAATTATAATCAACACTAATAGTTTTATAACAAACATTTTGAAAAAAGCGGGAATAATACTGTCCGTTTGCTCTATTTTTTCAAACGAATTCTAAATAATTAAACACTAAATAAACCATTTCCCGATCTAATTCTTGAATTTGTTCATAAATAAACAGATAAAAATCGTCTTTCCCGAACCAATTCTTAAATTTATTTCTAATTAATAACACAAAATAAGCTTTGAAAACGGATCACCGGAAAATTGTTTAATTTTGTCCCAGGACAAGAGTATTTTTTAAATAGCTAGACAATCCACCGAGAAATTAATTTCTAATAAATTGTAATTTCTCCATGAAATCGACCACATAACATCCGCGAGCACTGTATCAAAATTAAGCAGAGTGCATCAATTTTGTCTGTAATCAAGATATGTAACTACAAAATCGCAGAACCGAATATACATGAATCTTCATGCGGAATATTCAGTGAAGCATTCAGTCGAAACCAACCGAATATTTATGTCGAACCGCAGTATTTCAACATCTCTCTCTCTCTGCATGTTCAGTCTAGTGTCCTATATAAATTGCAAAATTACATAATCGCGGTTATGTAGATCACAGAAGATTTGCAGTTTTCATGTGGATACAAATTTTCTGCGGACACGTGAATGTGATACATCTTTCCAAGAGCGGTATATAGCCCATGACGACATGACCTTTCGGAAGACGTGGCAATAATAGAACGATATATACAATTACCGCTCACAATTCTAGTCATCAGCTAGGCACGGTCCACGCGTTCATTGAAAAAATAATTAGTGCGTAGGCGATGAGGTTTTTTTTAATGCGTAGGTTTTTCCGCGACGTACGCGGCTCTATCGTCAGGAAAAAAAATAGACACAAAAAAATCTGAAGGGAGAGTGAAGTGAGAGAGAAAAAAGAAAGAGATGGAAAAAACAACATTCAAGAGTAGACACAGACACAAGGTCGTGTATCGAAAGGCCAAGTTTCAAAGATCAAACGTCTAATAGAAAATTTTCTATTTACACCTACTTCGTTCAGCCGTTTGCCATCAGCATTTTTCCGCCTTCTCTCGAATAGTTCCCAAAATGTAAAGAGAAAAGCGAGGGGTAGTTTTCTACCAGAAACGGCACCACCGTCGAGCACAAAGCAACAGAGTAACACTCACAAGTGGAACCACTGATCAAAAACGGGCACAATTTGAAAAAACAAAGGGAAATGGTGTTATGAAGACCGAGATTTGAGTTGGAAAAATATCCAAAAACACGAGTCACGCTAGTCAGTCAGTAAATCGATAGAACGCGATTAGTATTAGCGTGTACTGTTCGTAGGGGTGCAAAGAAGGGGAGGACCACGAAGAGATACATTCTGTCGGCTCTCCTGTACATGATGGAGGTTGATCAATGGGAAAAAATTAGATAAGGACCTTCGGATGAGACTGTTTTTTGAGGAATGAGAAATAAAAAAGAGAGACGGGCGAAAAAAGAGATCGGCAGGGTCTTGGCGGCTTTAACATAAAACACGCACGACGTGCCGTAAAGACCTCCCGATGATCACTGAATGCAAGTGTGGACGATAGGATATGTCTCCGCACATGCGCAACCAACAATCTCATTTTATTACCGCTTCGCATCCCCTGTGCGAATTTCTTTGGCTCGTGGGGTGACCTCGTGACGCCACCAACCCCTGTCAGAACGCTCTATAATGTCCTTTCGCGTCACAGCGTCACAGCGTTAGTCCTGCAGGGGTAGAGCGTAAATATACATTTTTAGGCCACACTTGCCGTGAACAACTTTGGGAGCGTTCTACATATTACGTGACGCTATTTTCAGTGATTTCTTACTCACCCCAATTCAAAATGTTCTGTGACGCTGAAACTGACTCACCCCCCTTCAATTTTTAAATACGAAATATAAATGCAATTTTATATAACGGTCCAGAGTCGGGTAGTAACTTGTTACAAGTAACTAAGATACTGAAAATGTACGTTATTTGTAACGTTTAGGGTAACTTCGTTATTATTTTAACAAGTAACTTGTAACGTACCTTAGTTACGATGTTTGCAGTAACTTGGAACGTTAATTTTAGTTACTTTGAAGTTAATTTGTGTTTTTTTTGTATATATCTCCTCTTAAAAGAGGTTTATTGGTCAGTTATGGGTATAAAAATAACGTAGTGTATACGGATCCGGCATATTTTGCCGGATTTTAATTTTCTGTTCCGGCATATTTTGCCGGATCTTCATTTTCTCTCCCGATAGAGCGCCCCTGTGTTTGCTTACAGAAATAATGTTGGTTTAAACCCCTACCCCTTTTCGAAAATCCGGCATATTTTGCCGGATTTTAATTTTCTGTTCCGGCATATTTTGCTGGATTTCAATTTTCTGTTCCGGCATATTTTTCCGGATTCTAATTTTCTCTTCCGGCAAGGCACCCCTGTGTTTGCTTACAGAAATAATGTTGGTTTAAACCCCTACCCCTTTCTAACATCTCGGTGGGGGCGGGAAGGCACCCCTGTGACTGGTCACAAAAGTTACCGATCTATTATCATGAATTTCTGAAATTTTCTTGAATTATCATATATTTCCATCCATTACCATCATTTTAAAAATGTATAAAAAAATTGGTAAATTACCATAATTTCTAAAATTTAGGGAAATTTATCATTATTGCGGAAATTTATAAAATTTGTTGAAAAATTATAAAATTTATGAAATTTTTTGAAATTTATTAAGTTTGTTGAAATTCATGAAGTTCGTGGAAATTATGAAATTTGTAGAAATTTATTAAGTTTCTGGAAACTTATGAAATTTGTGAAAATTTACGAAAGTTGTGGAAAATTATGATAATTTACGGAAAATTATGACGTTATTGAGAATATGCTGGAAGAGAAAATTAAAATCCGGCAAAATCTGACGGAAGAGAAAATTAAGATCCGGCAAGGAACACGGATATATACAGATGACATATAACATCCGCCTATCATCAAGATCTCCCTTTAATTTTCTATCGTCCGAAATATTTTTGCAAACATCAATTTTTTAACTCGTTGCAATTAATATAGAATTGTTTGAAATTAATAATAAATCGTTTGGAATTCATAATAAATTCTTTGGAGTTCAGTTTAGTACATGATAAAATATGCCGAAAGAGAAAATTAAAATTCGGCAAAATATGCCGGACGAGAGAATTGAAATCCGCCATATTTTGCCGGAACAGAATACTCGAACAAATTTAAATCCGGCTAAAAATGCCGGAATACAAAATTAAAATACGGAACAAATTATATGAGCAATTCTTTAGTGTGTCTTTAGTATTTTTTCTTTCTTGATTATATGACACTTTGTCTGTATTTATAACTTAATATTCCTCATTTCATAGTAAAATAGTACAATATTATACTATTTTTCCTAAGTAGCAAAAAATATTATCGGAACAGAAAGTTACTTACTGACACCAAAATTTGCCGGACTAGAAACTTTAAATACGGCAAAATTTGCCGGAGCTCAGTACTCGACCTTTGTTTTAGACATACATTTTACTGATCCAAAAAACTAGGAATATATTCCGTTCCGGTTATTACACTATACTATAGTTCGTCCACACTAATATCACTAGCATCGTTCTACGCGCTCCGAACAATTTTTCTGTGGTAGGAGATTACACTTATAGGATATGTGGTCCGGTCACAGCGTTTCTATCGAGTTTCACTCATTTTTAGAGCAGTTTTCATCAGCACATTTTGATAATAGGTTAGTAAACTTTACCTTATCACTCTGTACTCTTTTCTAAGCTATTTTTGCATTTTCTATCACCACCCGATATGAAGATGCTGTGTAATGGTGTGTGCACGTCGCGTGCGCACGCAGGTAAACAGACGAAAGATGTGGTTTAATCATTCAAAATTGAAAGTTTTCTTGAACGCTTTCTTTTTGCAATTATTATATGAAGTCTATTCATTGAAAATAACGTTTGGCGTTATTGGTAAAAACAAGGATTTGCAACAATAACAAAAAGCTTTCATAATATATATATAAACTAAAGGTTAACAACCACCGCAGGGTCCCACTGGGAGTAACTGTCATCTAAAAAAAAAAATGACATCGGCTCCCAGTAGGACCGCGGTAAATCCCATTCATGGCCACGTCTCACAACCTGCATTCGAGTAGCCAGACTCGGATTTGGATTGCATTCGAGTAGCCAGATTCGAATTCGAATTTCATTCGAGTAGCCAGATTCGGATTCGGATTGCATTCGAGTAGCCAGATTCGGATTCGGACTGCATTCGAGTAGCCAGATTCGGATTCGGATTGCATTCGAGTAGCCAGATTCGGATTCTGATTGCATTCGAGTTGCCAGATTCGGATTCGGATTGCATTAAAGTAGCACTTGTTGAGTACTCCTAACCTAGTCCTTCAGCGTAATTTCCCCAAACGCTAACAGAAGTCCTTTCCTTCCAGTAAACCTCTTTATTATAGCTTGTACACGCAGTAGCGCGTCCCAAATTTCTTTCATCAGATAATCCAACAAGTCTTCTTCCCCAAACGGTACTGAGTTTGTAAGAATCAGCTTCTCCTAGAAAAAGGCATTGAATGAATCATTGCCAGAAGCTTTCCAGAAGCGGCTTTCAATTCTTTTCTCTCGTCAACCTGGATTGATGATGGTCGAACATGGATGCCAATTGCGTCAGGAGGGTGTCCACTGACATTCCGATAAATCCAGGCTTCCAGTTTAGCACCCATCAGGAGACTACCGTTCGCGTCGTCCAATTCGTGGGTATTGCATAGACGATGGAACCATTCTTTCCACTTCCGGAAATCTGGAACAGCGTCGTTGAAATCACTCAACAAGTCCATCAGAGTTTTGATGTTTATACGTCGTGCAGAAGCTCGTGGGTTGGGTGCCTTGCGAGTTCAAGTTCTCCTTCTATTAAATTTCATTCTCGAATCAAAAACTACACTTCGCTGTTATCGATATGTGACTGGTTCTGTTTTAGGTTTAGTTCAGGTAGGGCAGCTCCACTTCCGTTCAGATCCTCATCCTAGATGTCCTCAAGTCGTACGGTATGCTGAATCACCTTCTCATCCTCAAGTCAATCACTATTTCTAGATACTGAAAATGGGGTCGGATGTAGCTGAGAGATAGATTCTTCAGATTTGGGGTATAGCCAACTATAAACAGGTGTTTTTTTAAATACTAGAAATTGGGTCAAATATAATTATGGTAGATTTTCTTGAGTTAGGGTATGTCATCAAGTATGATTGATAGGTAGATTTTTCCGACTTGGGGTATGACCAGCTGTGATGATAAGTTTTTTTTTAATGCCGGAAATAAGGTAAAGTATGATTAAGAAATGGATGTCCAAAGTAATGGTGGAACATAAAAAAATGTGTAAAGATGTGTGTCTCTTTTGCTAAGAGCATCCGACGTGGAAGTTAAAATCAGGAATGAGGGGGAGCTACTGAGTTCATATAAATGGATACAATAAATAATTCGTTATCTAAAAAGAAACATTTTCGTCGTTTGCAAGCTATCTCTTATCACAGAAAAATATAGCCCAAGGTCTGTTCACTACTTTTTTTTATTTTGCTTCATATCTCATAGCTGAACAATATTTTAATTTACTGTGAAAATTAATAACTTTTTTCAAATTTGACTGACCAACTTCTTCAAATTTTTTTCGCTATTCAAAATGTTTTAATTTCAATCCCAAATTAGTTTTTTGCAACTCGAAGTATACGTTAGTACCAACCCTCCTTGAATTCTGAAATTGATTAAATTTGTCAAAAATTTAGCTCGCCTTTTAAAATTTTAGAATTTGGAACAGCCGAATATACATCTCATCCAAAAAAATAAAAGGCCAAGATCTGCTCATTGCTGTCAAGTCCCTCCATTTTTTATTGTACACATGTTGTAAATCATCAAGTATCTGAGTCAAAGTATAATTTGGCAATCAGGTAACAAATTCTATATACATGGAAATGAACATAATCACAATGGCTCAGTCACCATGTATCGAAATCAACTAGAAAAAATGAAGATCTTCTTTGGAAAAATACTCGTTGCATTCATGGTTTTGTTCAATCTTGTTGGTAAGTTTCAATTTGAAGTTCATTTTATTCCTTAAAATCTCCAGTGCGAATTTCGCTTTCTTTCCAAACCAGTTTTTGTAAGATTACAAACTTAGAAGCGAAATAGAGAAATAAATACACATGCCACGTGGTCTACAATATGTTAGAGTAGTGATACCATCCAACGCTTATTTCCAGAACATCACAACATGTCTCCAAATTTTGCTACAATTTAAAAACAAATATCGTATGCTAAATTTGGAAGATTTTACTAAAAGTTTGCTACTCCGATGACAAATAAGTTGAAGTATCTGGCTGTATCTGGTTCATTGAGCACTTTAGGGTTTTCTAGTAGGTTCTTTAAGTACACGACATCCAATCAGTGTACCAGATGCAAATCCGTCTTGTCCACACAACTTCTTTGACGAAGTCTAAGTTATTAAGTACTCTGAAGCTCCTTCAGTAGATTCTTCTTCTTCAAATACAGGACACTCAATTTGTATAAGATGTGTAAAAAATGTGTTCTGTCCGCAAAAGAGTAGGCTTAGCAGTAACACTTCAGGACATCAAATTAAACAACATCCCCAGGTCACATCTTCCTCGAGGAAGTCTGGGCTATTAAGTAGTTAAAGGCCTCTACAGGAGGTTTCTGTAGTACACGTCATTCAATTAGTATAACAGCTATATTGTTCATCAAGGACATCAAATCAAACCACTGCCCCAGGTGTAGAAGACACATCTTGGTCAACAAAATTTGAGTTATTAGGAACTAGGAATTAGGTTACCTGTGGAAAGCAAATCAAACTACTGCATCAGGTTCAAAAACCGCGTCTTCTCTGAGTCCAACAACATTCCTGCTAAAAAGAGTGAAAATTCAAGTGGGACATTTCCGGTACTTCAGTGCTGAAAAAGCCCTGGTGATACAAGACATATTGTCAACCTTTTTAGTACTTTAGTCTAATATAAGCAGCACTATTTTAGATGTTGGTACTTAAGTATTGATTTGTTTCATACCTAGTACTGAAGTGGAAACTTTTCTCGGATCCCAATTGTGATCCTAATAAAATTTTTTTTTACTCGAGGATGTTTGGCTTCCTTAAGTGGGTTCATTGAGAATATCAAATCAAACAAATGCCCCAGGTGTACGAAATACATCTCAAGAAAGTCTCAGTTATTCAGTATGCTCTTGTGAAGTCGCTTGGAACATCATCTTCATCTTCTTTTGCATCGATATTTATGGCATCCTTCTTTTGGAATTTCTTCCCACGAATAATAAGCTTGTCCTAGCTCACGATTGCTTTTTCCCCATTCTTTCTGGCGTTTTCTAGGAAAGGAAGTAGCACTTCAAGATCCTCTTATGCTTGCTCAGAAAAATCCTCCGAGATTGAAATTGTGGTGGCACACGAATTTCTCAGATTTTTCAAAATTGCATGCTGAAGTTTAATGGAGCGAGGTTTCATAGAGTTTAGTCTCAGTTGTTGTTAGTTTATTTTTCCGAGTGTTTTGAATTCTTGCAAATCATGTTATGTTGCGGGGATCATTAATTTCTTGTTGATCAGTTCAAAGATACATTTCGCAGTGGCTTTCTCAGGGAAAGCTTCAATACCAAAAAACAAAAGGTTATTTTTCTTTGATAGCCTAACACATCAGCTCCTTTCGGTTTGAATCCAGTCTCTGGTTTTCGGCTCTCAGCTGATCAAACTTGTTGCATAAGCCATTCATAGAAGCTTCCATATTGTCAAGCCGTAACATCAGCGAGCGGAAACACAGAAGCTGAAATGTGATCAGAATGAACGAAGTCGTAGACTATTATAGCTAATTGTTGAAATTACAAAAAATTTCTTTATAAATCTTCACTTTCTTCTTCTAGGATCAATGACTCGTGCCACAAATGAAAATTCACCCCCGGATCCACCAGATATTCCCCCAACACCAGCATACACAGATCGTTTACGATTGGATGAATTTCACGTGGAAAATAGAACTTTTCGACGAGGTTTTGGCCGTACATTTAATGAAGTTACTGAAGATTCCGATCCAGGGATTGACCAATTCTATCAAATTAAAGTACTGGGTACTGACCTACTATTTGGAATAGAAGAAGACAGTTATAGTCGTATACTTAATGCATACGTGATACCTTATAATTATCGACCACATGAACTTGGTAATCTCAAAACATATGTGGCTACTGCAAGGCGCGTACAATTTTTGGTGCACAAAAATATGAATGGAGAAATAGTTGGAGCTTCCCCTCCACCCAATCAAATTCCAAGACCTCGCGTACACCGACCTGCAGCGCTGATGGGTCCTCGGCAAATTGATGTTTCACCTCACCGAATATATCAAGTGGGTATTGGTTCTCACAATCCTCAAGTGCATGAACGTCAAAGATCAAGATTCGAACAGAATTGATGATACGCTTCAAAATTCTAATTCACAGAATATTCTAATGTTGATAAGAACCAATTCGATAAAATTAAAGTAGTAGTCACACACCAATCATTTGGACTGGTAGAAGATAATAGTTGTTTACTTGATGCTCATTTGATACCTGATAATGTTCGACCACACTGATTATCTAATCTTAAAACATATTTTGCTGGAGCTTTCTCTTCACACATTTTGTTGGAGCTTCCTCGCGAGTCAATCAAACATCAAGACGTCCAGGGTACGTTGATTATCAAGAAACTAAAGAAGAGGAGATTGATCATCAGCAAACGGAAGTGGGTATTGGTGCAAACTGACCTTAAGTGGTTATGAATCCTCACCAAATTAATCATGGGCAAAATTCCAATTAACTGAATTAACGAAGATCAAGATTCCAACGGGATTGATGATGATGAACTTAAACATACTAATTTATTCAGGAGATTTTAACCTTCTCTTTAATATTATTTTTGTCTTTCCATTTAATGAAAATGTGTGACTAATCTATAATAAATAAAAGAAGAAAGAAGATTCTGGTAGAGGATGGTACTCCACAATCTATATACTACCAATATTCTGAATTTATTGACTAAATATTCAATTCAATTAACGCAATGTTTGAATGTGACTCAATAAATTTTATTTATCAAACAACTCGGATTCTCTAAGCTCCTTGAATTCTCTGAACTATCTGGATTCCCTGAATTCTCTACATCACCTTAATTCTCTATATTCTTTGAATTCTCTAAATTCCTTGAATCACTTCAAAATAAGTCCAGAAACTTAGGAAACAGATATTTTCTAACGATAAAAACCACTGGACATATTTTAATTAAGCGTTTGGGGCCAGGAATCACTACTGATAAGTGCGCAAAGTGTCTTTTACCAGAAAAACCATTTGAATTTATTTTAGGAGTTTCTTTAACATTTCTCAATGATTCAAGTAATGAAATCAACATTTCCTAATAACCAAACTCACAAAATATTTTTTTATCAAACTTTTGGAATCGGAAATCAATTCACAATAAACATAGAAAGGATATTCTAGCAGCAGAAGACATTGTGTTTGTATTAGGAGTGCTTTTGGTATCCCTTAAAAATTCAAGGAAGGAAATCGACATCTCCTAACAACCAAAATCACGGGAGATTTTTTTATTAAAGTTTCATGGTCGAAGATAAGTTTGAAATAACAGTGGGAAACTTCTCCTGACAGACAAGGTTGTTGAACATAGCATGCAAAATCACTATAAAAAATACTATCAAGTACCTTACATCCCAGGCAATTTTTTGATTAGCACAGCAGCCAAAAAATAACGTGAGATATCATCCGCAATGTACTCTCTTTGATGAAAGAATAAATATTTCTTAGTATTTAGTGTTCACTCATCAAGTTCCGATGAAGGAATGACCGATTCTATCAAATTAGAGTGGTAGGTACTGATCTACTATTTCGGATGGGAGAAGACAGCCATAGCACTTAGCTTGTGCTTATTTGATACCTGATAATGTTTGACCACTCCAATAATCTAATCTCAAAACATATGTTGCTACTGCTATTTAAGTACAATTTTTGGTGTACTAAAATCATTTGAGAGTTACAGTTCGAGCCGCCTCTGCACTTAGTACAATACCAAGACCTCTAGGGTATGCTGATCCTCAAGAAACTGAAAAAAAGGGTATTGGTCATCAGAAATCTGAAGCGGGTACTGGTCCACTACGACCTTGAGTGCTTATGGTTCCTGAGCAGATTAATATTGAACCTCACCAAACGTATCAAGTGGATATGAGCTCTCACGATCATCCAGTGAATTATCTTCAAAGATCCAGGTTTGAACGGGATTGATGTTGAGCTTCAAAATTCCAATTCACTGAACAGTCTAATGTTCAGAAGAACAAATTTTATTAAATTGAAGTAATAGTTGCGCATCATTTGGGATGTGGGAAGAATATAGTTGTTCACTTATCGCTTATTTGATACCTAATAATGTTCGACCACACCATCTAACATAGTTGGACCTTTCCTTCAACCTAATCAAATACCAAGACCTCCAGTGAGTGTTGATCCTCAAGAAACTGAAGAAGAGGATATTGGTCATCAACAGCCAAAAGCGGGTACTGGTATACAGTGATCTCGAGTGCTTATGGGTCCTAAACAGATTGGTATTGGACCTCACCAAACATATCAAGTGGGTATTGGTTCTCAACGTCTTTCAGTGAACGATCCTACTCTATATACTTGATCTTGACTCTTATGAATAGTGACAGTCTCTGCCGCAACTGTAGAAAACTGTTCTCTAATGACTTGATAATTTAATATATCAGATATATGTTACTTTTAGACTTTCAAACACTGGTACACTGGTACGTGCAGACATGAGATTACTGTTCAGAAAAGTATTACAATATTTTCTTAACCTTTCTTCAATGCTACCATCACCACTGTTAACATCTTCTAGGGTCTGATGCAATAACGTGGATAGCACTATCTACTTTATAGAATGAAAGATATCAGATGCACAACTGTATGGATTCAAAACAAATTGAATCTCCATATTAGCCTCGATTGAATTTAATATGACCAGGTTATAACAATTTATTGCTACTTCGGTCTTTTTCCGCATTAAACAAATTCGCGTTCTTTAAATTGAGCTACAAATGGACAAGATGTATTCATCTTCCGTTGAATAAAAATTTGTTAATTGCATCATGATCTACCAATTCGGATTGCTTTTAGTAAAAATATGACATAAATTTCTTAATTTGTTTTGAATTATTTCTCGCTCTTTCTAGTATGTTATCTTCTACATAATCTAAAGGCTCTTAATATCATGGTCTTTCGCATGGCCGGAATTGGATGATCAAATCGACACTTCATTTTATTTTCTTCTCTTTTTTGCACATATGAGTATGTTTATGTTGCTAAACGGTCTTGAATGGTTGATCTTCAACATATTCACATGTTATAAATTTATCGATAAATTCAATACATGCTTGGCGAGATTCTGGATCACTATCGTCGTAGATAGGTGCATCCTTCAGCCAAAGAAAGCAATGCTCATGAGGAGAGCCCATCAACTTAAATTCTGTTCTGTAGTAATTGTCTTCGAGATATTATTCCCTGAATGAGCCTGCTTTTGATCCTAGATAATTTAACTTTGCTCGGAATTTGAAATCGAAATATAAAGCGTGACCGGATCTCTCCGTATATAATCCGCTTTCGTGTTGTTATATAAGTTTGAAGCTTCTTCCAAGGTTAGTATCTTATTATCAAGAACTTTTGCTTGCATTTGCATCAACTCTGGCCACCGTCTTTCTGCTGATAACGTGAAAAATTTTCCTTTGTTTTGAATAAAAGCAAATATTTTCTTTCTTTGTTCTTCCAAATAAGCAGACCTTAAACGAATCTGTTTGAGTACCTTGTAGCCTACATCACGTCGCAATGCATTATCGATAAACCCTGCACTAAGCACTTTTCCTGCTGTTAATTTTTCATTGGTTTTAACTAATTTCATGAAGATATCTATTTGTTAAAGATATATTTGCTATGAAATCATGACCAGCAACAATGTTCGTATTAGCTAATGCATCTGCATGTTGTGTGGTCAAACGTATTGATTTTTTATCTTGACCAAGAGCTATAATTTGAGCTTCTTTAGCAGATTCTGCGTTCCTATCAATAAGCAAAATTTTCTTGACTACATCATCCACATTGTCACTGACATCGCTATTTGATTCGGAAGTTAACGCATAACTAATTTTACCGTCCCCATGTTATAAAACTTCAAGTTTAGGAACATTGACATCTTGTTCTTCATTTTCATCCTCTTTTTCTAGTATCAAATTTGGTTTAACATCATAATTCCTTCCATAACTTTCAAATAATGAATTTTCTATCTCTATTTTTAATGATTGTAGATAGGGGATTCTAACAAAACGTGTAATGCTTTACTTATCTTTGCTGGCCTAACTATTTCATGAACTTTAAAAAATACGACGCATCCCTTTAATGATAATGACGAATGTAAAGTATTGGTTTGTAGAGGCCTGATTTGCTTAATCTTGGTAGCCCTTTTATCACTAATTATTTTTTTCTCGAAAAACGTCATTAGATAATTTTAAATGACGTCTCGTAGTGGTTATATTAACTACCAAATTGCTAAACCATAAAGTTTCGCAACAAGCACAAACATTACTTGGTGTTTCTTCCCACTTTTTAATAAATTTAAATTTTGCAGCAGATGCAGGATCTTTTTTATTTCGCAAGTCTTTTGTGTAATTTTCCCTGGAGCACAATAATTCATTCAACCTTTTGCGACGTTTCGACTTTTTATTATTTTCCTTGTCCGCGTTTCTAAATTCCATGTTTCCTCGTTTCTTCTTGTTTTTCTTTGCTTTATTATTTTTATTTGTTCAAAAACTCGATTTTTTCTTTTGCTTATCTCAGATATTTTCTGTTGCTCTCTCTCTCTCTGTTTCACTAAATTAATAATTAACAATTCTTTCTTTCCTCTTTTTTTTTGCTTCAGATAGCCTTTCTTTTTCTGTGATGTCCATGCCCTTTCTTTTGTTTGCTTTAAATAGCCTTTCCTGTTTCCTAAAATCTTCTTCTTTTCTTTTATTCGTTTAAGATAGTCCGATTGAGAAAAAAATATTTCACGCTGAAAAAGCAATGAAAAGTATTATTTTTCAAAAACAGACAAAAACAAGAGCATAATTGTACCCCTAAATATTGTTTGTAAGAATTGCCACCATTCTGGGATTTTCTGCATCTGATAGAAAAAAATATTTGATAGAGATGAGATGAAAAATTGTAAGCATGAGAACCAGAACACAATTTTTGAAACAACATTTCCTTTTACCCAGGCTTAAAATTTTTCATCTCATCTCTATCAAATATTTTTTTATATTACATGGAGAAAATCCCAGAATGTTGGCAATCCTTACAAACAATATTTAGGGGTATAGTTATGCTCTTATTGTTGTCTGTTTCTGAAAAATAATACTTTTTATCACTTTGAACAGCGCCAAATAATTTTTTCTCATTCGGACTATCTTAAACGGAGAAAAGAAAAAACGAAGAATTTAAGGAACAGGAAAGGCTATATAAAGCAAAAATCTTGTCAAACATGCCAGAATTTCAATCTTTTAATTATTTTTCTTATTTTTGTTGGTTGAAACCTAATTTGGTTGAGTGAAATATTTTTGAGTCTTGTTAAAACGTCTACTTTCTGTAAGAAAATTTGTCTTTTCAGCTTTAAAATTGAACCATTTGGTACAAAATTAAACTGGTTTGCAGAAAGTTTTTTGAATAATAATAAGTTTCTTCAGATAAAAATTTTACTACTCCTTTTTTATCTTTTTCAATTTAAAAATTCGACTATTCATTTAAAAAAATCAGAAGCGCTAAGAAAATAAAGTGAAAACTGATCAAATAATTTTTCGAATAACATCACATCCATTTTTCAAACTATTTATTCTGTAAAATGTATGTAATTTGTTGAAGTAGCTTTTAAAAGAAAATTTTTGTCATAGACAAAATTCAGTATCCGGTAATTTATTGACCTAATTCGTTTATAAAAACAAAGTGGTTTATAAGCAAATTACTTGTGTTGAAATTTTTTTTTGTTGGTTAATGTATTTTTTTTAGTCGAAAATTGAACCATTTAATAACAAGATTAATTTTGTACAAATATTTTTACTATTTTCGGGTTAAAAATTCGACTGTTTTGTAGAAATTCCTCTTTTGTGGCTTGGAAATTTCAAAATTCAGTAGAAAATTAAACTATTTTCTGAAAAAATGATTTTTTTATTGAAAATTCTAGTATTTGGTTGAATGTTAAACTATTTTATTTTAAAAAATCATTTTTTGCGATAACAAATTCAACAATAATTTTGGTAAAAATTTCAGTAAAGAATTAATCTTTTTGATTGATTTTTTTTTTTTTGATTGATTTTAATCCTGCAAAATAAATTTATAGTTCAAAAGAGCACTCATTTTAAATTGAAAGCGTTAAAAATTGACAAATTTTGAAATACAATTGCTAAAAAATTGTATAGGATCAAATTATATTTTTGGAAATGGACAGTTTGAATCTCTCAAGAAGCAAAAATTACACATTTTTAATTGAAAATTCAAAAATATCTAGAAAGCATTGTTAACTGAATTTTTTAATTGTTAATTTTTCAATCATTTTTTTTTTAATTTAATAGTTCAAATTTAATTTTTTAATTTCTTTGTTTGTGAATTTAACTATTTAGTTGAAAATCCATGTATTCTGTTGAAAATCTGTCTTTTTTGATAAAAAATTATTCTTTATTAAAAATTCATCCTTTTAGCTGAAAATCTAACTAGGAAATTAAAAAAAAGAATTTTCTATAAATTCACCTATATAAAGCATTTGAAATGAAAAATTAATTCATTTTACCACTCAAAAGTGGTTGTCTTCAAAGTTAACTATTTGTTGAATATTTATTTCTGTGTTTATACTGGAATTTAATTTTTTTTAAAGTAAATGTAACTATTTTATTTTTGGTTCAAAATTCAATAATTTGCGTAAAAAATCATGTATTTGATAGAAAACTCTCCTTTTTCAACAGAAAATTAATTTTGTTTGTTTGCAAATTCAAACACTTGGTTGAATAATGAACTACTCTATTAAAAATTCATTTTTTTGGTAGAAGATTTATGATTTTAGTTGAAAATTTATTTCTTTGGTTGAAAGTTCCTTTCTGGTTGAAAATGTGTCTTTCTTGATATAAAACTATGCTTTTTGATTAAAACTTTATCTTTCTGGTTGAAAGTTCAACCTGGTGTTCAATGAATTTTCTGCAAAATCCAAATTATATTAAAAATTGAAAAGTAATTGTAAAATAATTAAATATTTGCCCCTTCCCAAATTAATCTATCTAAGAATGAATTTGCCTTAAAAATCAAACGATGAAAGAATTACTCGTTAAAAATTAAATTACTTTAAAGTTAATGTTTTGAAGTAAAAATTTCAAATTTATCACCTCTCAAATTATTTTTTGTAATTGAGTAAACTTTACAATTCAAACTAAGAAGCATCTCGTTTATATATTTTTATCTTGTTTTGTATTTTTATAGCAATAAAAAATTATTACATTTCGTATGAATATTTAAAGGAATAAAAATGTAGGAAAAATAATAGGATAGGCGCGATTTAATTCATAGATATTGATACTATCTGCCAACAAGATTTTTCATAGCACGTGAATGATATCTTATCAAAGGAAAATAAATCCCAAGGTCTGTCAATGACTGTTTTTAAGTGGGCTTCATTTTTCAGAATTAAAAGATATACTTTAGACGTGCTGTAAATCATAATGTTTTACGATAAAAAGTATAATTTTGTGATTGGATAGAAATTAATATATGTAGGAGTGTATAAGATCAAAGATACTCAGTCGCCGATCATCGAAATATACTCGCAAAAAATGAAGATCCTAATTAGAAAAATAATCCTTGCATTAGCGGTTTTGTTGATTCTTGTTGGTAAGTTCAGATTTCAAGTAAATTTTATTCTCTAACATTGTAAAAACTATTCGACCACGGTGATGACGACGATGATGATGACCACGGTGACGAGGGCGATGTTTTCGACGACGACAAGGAGAATGATTGCGACGACGACGTCGATGATAATTACGACGGCCACGGTGACCACGACGACGACAAAACGGATGATCACGACGACGAGCACAAAGACGACAACGACGATTATAGCCACGAGGACGACGACGACAACGACGATGATTGCGACTACGATGACGAAGACGATAACGACGATGACGACGACGACCACGAAGATGAGGATGATCACGACGACGACGACGCTGAAGATGATCACTACGACGACCACGAAGGCGACAACGACGACTATAGCGACGACGATGACGACGACGACGATGGAATTGTACCTTGCGTATAATTCAGCCATATCTTTGCCTACTAGGGCTTCTGCTGGTCTTCTTCTTTCTCTACTGCTTGTCCCAACCAAGATGCACGCATCGTCCTCAATATGTGCTGTGGTACCGCACATCGGGCTCATCGGCTTTCGACATCCTGGTTGGGGGTTCAAGTTTGGACTGCCTTTCATTGCTGCTGGTTCTTCGTTCTGGGACTGTTTCTCCTCATGACCCAACCAAGATGTTACACGTCGTCCTCAGCAGCACGACTATTGCGTACATCGGACTCATCGGCTTTCAAACATCCTGATTGAGCATGATTAGATCTGCCTGGAACACCCTCCCCCCACTTGCACGCATCGTCCTCATCAGCGGAGCGAACCTCACACATCGCGCTTGTCGGCCTTCGGCAGCTTAGGGTTTTAGTGTTTTCCTTCTTTGACAGTATACTTGGCCTTCCCTAGTCTTTAAGTTGTCTTTCTTCTTTCTTTGTCCGCAGGATAGTTTCTACATAGGTGGATACCCTGTCCCAGGATTCCTCACTTTTGAGCATCATCCAATATTGTCCGGCGTTATGCTTCCGATATCGCTTTCTAGCATGTGCTTGAGTTCGGCCCAGCGATCACACTCGAAGAAAGTGTGATTCGCATCATGGGTATCCGCCTCGCAGTACCCACACTTCTGACTGCTGACTTTTCCTCTCTTGGAGAGGTAGTTACGGAAGTAACTGTGCCCCGAGAGGAATTGCGTCATGTGATAGTTCGTCTCTCCATGTTTTCGGTCTAGCCATGTACACACCTGTGGAATTAACCTCGCGGTCCATCTTCCTCGGTGATCACTGCTCCAGTGTTGTTGCCATTATTCCATAGTGGCCGCCCTGGCTTCGTCTTTTGTTGTTGCCTTGATCACGTCGGGTCTCCTGTAAACGACTTCTTTTTTCTCTTGAGCTAGATGACCGATCGGTATTGTCCCCGCAATTACAAGCATTGCTGTTTCTGATACCGTACGATAAGAGCACGCGATTTTAAGTGCGCCCCTTTGCTGAACCGCTGCCAAAAGTCTCCGGTAGGTCTTCTTTTTATTGCGTCTGCCTATATTTCAGCTTGCTGGGTCTCACGCCACTCACGTTGACCATGAGTCTGCTGAGTGCCATCGTGACTTCTGCTGCCCTAACTGCTGCCTGTTTTCGTTGTTTACGAAAGGAAAGCCTGTTGTCCATCGAGATGCCCAGATGCTTCATGGCTGCCTTCGTTGTGACCACGGTCGATCCTACTTTCATCGGTATCTGCATGAAGATGTATTTTTTCGTGACTAAAACCAGCTTGGTTTTCTCTGTGGCTAGATCTAGCTCATGATCATCCATCCATCTACCCACGCGTCTCATGACCTGATTGAGCTTCCACTGTAATTCCTCCGTTGTTCTTGCAGCAATTACATCAAGTATGTCGTTTGCATACCCCTACAGCTATGGATCATCCGGCATCTCGATTCTTAGGATGTCATCATAGGAAATGTTCCACAGATCGGGGCCGAGGATTGAGCCCTGAGCAGCTCCGTCTATGATTTACTTCTTTTGTTGGGCCCTCTGTCGTATCGCCTATTAAAATTCTATCCGAAAGATAGTCTCTCAATATACGCATGAGGTATTCAGGTGTTTTAAAGCCCTCCAATGACTTGATCATCTCGGTCCACCTGGCCGAGTTGAACGCATTTCTCACATCCAGTGTTGCCAGTAACACGATTTTCTTGGTGTAGCGGCATTCTTCTTCCACTCTCACAATAGTGTCCACCACTTCTTAAACTGCGTGGATTGTAGAACGTCCCTTCCTGAAGCCGTGCTGTCTTTCGGAGAGATCTCTCGCCGATTGAACAGCCGCCAGCAGGCGAGAGTTTTACATTTTTTTATCAACTTCCCACTGGTATTCAACATACACAGTGGTCTGTACGCCGCTGGGGAATTCATATCTTCTTCCCCTTTGCTAATGAGAACTAATCGTTGCACTTTCCACTGTTTGTGGAATATGCTAGCTCTCAAGCGGCAGTTCATCATGTTTAGTAGCATCTCTGGACAAACACGAAGAGTACGTCGACGATGTTGAAATTTGAATATTTTTACTTAAATACTCTTGAATATTCAATATGTATAATAGAACACGATGCAATTTTGAATGTTTCTTTTGGAATAGTTCAATCATAAAAATTCAAAACTAAAATTTATTCAGTTTTATAGATTGACAATTGCAAATTCTTCAGTTGTAAACAATGAAAAATGAGAGTCTCTATCTGGATGAGAATTTGAAATTCCAATTTTGAACTAAAGAATTTCCATTCAGTCGCTACAACTTCAAGTGGAAAAAGAATTGTATAAAATTTCAAAATAAATGAATTATTGTTTATAAAATATAATTAATAATTCATAAAAATCGGTCAAATTGTCAACAAGTTCTTCATAAATCTCTCTTTTCTGCTTTCAGAATTAATTACTGGAGTAAGTTTCAAGAATCTTCCGAGGCCACCCGATATTCCCCCAAAACCAGCATATACGATTCCTTTACGACTGGATCAATTGCACGTGGAAACTAGGACCGTGCAAAGGTCAGACAATTCTGGTCGTGAATATAGTTACATCACTCAACATTCTGACAACAACAAGAAAATTTTCTATGAAATCAAAGTAAAAGATACGAATCTTTTATTTGGAATGGAAGAAGAAAATGGTCGCTTAGTCAATGCTTATTTGATACCTGATAATGTTCGACCACATGAAAAACATAATATCAAAACATATGTTGCTAATGCGAACGGCATTGAATTTTTTGTGCACAAGAATCCTAGTGGATTTATAATAGGAGCTTCCCCTCCAACAAATAGAGTCATGAGACCTCCATGGTATATTCGCCGAGAAAATCCAGAACAGCTTGTTGCTCCTCAGCAACCAGATGTTGTCCATCAGCAACCGGATGTTGTTCATCAGCAACCAGATGTTGTGCATCATCAACCAGATGTTTTGCATCATCAACCAGGTGTTGTTTACCAGGAACCAGATGTCGTTCATCCGGAACCAGATGTTGTTCATCAGCAACCAGGTGTTGGTCATCAGCAGCCAGTTGTTGATCATCATCAACCAGTTGTTGATCATCAGCAACCAGTTGTTGTTAATCAGCAACCAGTTCTTGATAATCAGCAACCAGTTGTTGTTCATCAGCAACCGGAAGCAAGTACTGGTCCACACCGACCTCGAGCGGTTCTGGGTCCTCAGACAATTGATATTGGACCTAATCGAACGTATCAAGTGGGTATTGGCTCTCACCAACCACCAGTGAATAAGCGTCAAAGAGCAAGATTTGAAGGGAATGAGCGTACATTTTTGGCGTACAAAAATCACCTTAGAGACACAATTTGAGCTTCCAATCCACCAAATCAAATACTAAGACCTTCAGGGTATGCTGATTCTCAAGAAACTGATGAAGGGGAGACTGGTGATTAGCAACCGGAAGCGGATTCCGTATCAAGTGGATAGTGATTCTCAACATCCTTCAGTAAATAATCATACTTGATCAAGATTTGAATGGGATTGATGGTACACTTCAAAATTCCAATTGAGTTTAAAAGTTCAGACTTTGTATTCAATATTGAATGTTTGAGATGTAAATAAACGTTTGTTACCAAACTGTATTAAATAAGAGAAGAAAAATGATTGTACTCTGGGAAAGATACATGCTACAGGGTAGGATGTTGGTCGTTTTTCTCTCTCTTTATTGATTAGGTTGTATTGACTGGCTTGAGTGTATCTTCTTATTGCATTTTCAATTTGTTTGTGTGATCGTTCTATATTAGGATTTTTTAAACGTTTCGTTGCTTCTTTTGTAAGTTATCTTTATCTGTTATGGAGACAGCTCTATATACAAGTTGATGACCGATTTTTTTAGATGGGTGGTGGTTGGAGGCATCTAGTTATCTGTTTTAATGGTTGAGTTTTCTGAAAACTTCATGACCTAAAGTGTTATCAGATCTTTCATGAACTAGTACGTCCAAGAAAGGCAAGGTTTCGTTTTGTTCAATTTCCTTGGTGAACTGGATATTAGATAGTAATCGATTGATGAAATCGGAAAACTTCTGTAGTCCATCCAGTCGATGTCTCCAGATGAAAAAAGTGTCAACGTGACAGCACAAAAATTCCGGTTAATAGTATTGGTTGAAGATTTTAGTTCCTAGATGTTCCGGAAAGATGGTGGCTATTACAGATAAGATTGGAGATCCCATATCGATTGTATCAGAGATTGGTACTTTCGGGAAGTGAGATACTACTTCGCGACTCATTAGGATGTCTCTGGAAACGATAAGGAAGCGTAAGATTGATAAGGACTTACCAGAAATTATTTGATAAGCCAAGCTTGATTTTGGATTTCCAGGATTCGCAAATCACTTACTCTACGAATTGTGGGTATTTAAAGAAAAATTGGTAATTCAAAGAAAAACTAGCTAGGCTTAACAGCATCCTCACTACACCTTCGAAATAGAAAAGAATACCCACTTTGATGTCCGTGAAGTTAGCACAGTAACCATAAAACATCACCATACTCGCAAGCGGAGCCTTCTCAAGTAGTAGTGACCTTATTTGGTCAGCCCTGTCTTTATATAGAATATGAGAGTCAGACATCCTGACAAGAAAATTTTTCAAAAAATCAAGTTTTTATGCATGATTTCAGCCCTTTTTGATTTCTCTGAAACGGGGATAAAGTTCTACTTATCAGGAGTAAAGAGTGACTTCATATGCAAATGATAAAACATTATGGACGTCTATGAGCACACATCGATCCACTCACCGTAAAAACTGTGGTACCGAAAGCTTCTAAAAATTTAGAAAAATTTTGGATCATATAAATTTTTACCGTATATTTTCAAAATTTCTAAAATGTTCAAAATTTCTAAAATTATCAAAATTTTTGAATTTTATAAAATGTAATTATAAAATTTCCCAAATTTTCTAAAATATCTAAAATGCGCAACATTTCTGAAACTTACAACATTTTTGAACTTATGAAAATTGATAATATTTCTGAGTTTTTTCAAATGTTCAAAATTTTGAAATTTATTCAAATTTGTAAAATTATCATAATTCTTAAAACGTTCAAAAAAATTTTAATTGTGGAAATTTCTAAAATGTTCCAAACTTATAAAATTATCATAATTTATAAAATGTTTAAATTTCTAAAATCATCAAAATTTCTAAAATGCTCAAAATTTCTAACATGTGTCAAATTTTTTAAATTATAAAAATTTCTAAATGTTCCAAATTTGTAAAATTGTCAAAACTTGCAAAATTGTCAAAACTTGTAAAATTATAAAAAAAAGTCTCAAACTTTTAAAATTTATCAAATTTCTGATATTCCAAAATTTATAAAATATTTTAAATTTTCAAAATTTCGAACTTTCTTAAAATTTGTACAATTATGAACATTCCTAAACTGTTCAAAATTTCTAGAATTATCACAATTACTACAATTATGAAAACGCCTAAGATGTTCAAAATTGATAAAATTACTAAAACTTTCAAAATGTATAAGATATCTGAAATTTTCAAAAATTAATAATATTGGCAAGATTATCAAAATTAGTGAACTGTTCAAAATTTCTAAAATCATCATAATTTCTAAAATTATAAAAACATTTCAAAATTTGTAAAATTTCCATAATTTGCAAACTTTCTATAACATCTAAAATTTTCAAAATTTCGAAAATGATAAAAATTTGTAAAATTGTCAACATTTTAAAAATGGTTTGAAGTAAAATTATCAGAATATTTATAATTTTCGAAAATATGTGAAATTTTTAAATATATTAGCAAAATTTGTAAGTTATTAAAATTTCTATAATTGCTAAACTGTTCCAAACTTATAAAATTATAAAAATTTCAAACATTCTATAAAATGTTCCAAATATCTAAAATTATCAAAATTTTGAAACTTATAAAAACGTGTCAAATTTTCAAAATCTATCAAATTTCTGAAATTTCCAAAATGTATAATATATCTAAAAATTATCAAAAATTAATAAGATTTGCAACATTATCAAAATTTCTAAACCGTCCAAAGTTTCTAAACTTATCATAATTTCTGAAATTATAAAAACGTCTCAAACCTTCGAAATTTATAAAATTACCAAAATTTATCAAATTTCCAAACTTTCTTAAATATCTAAAATTGCAAGACATATTAGAATTTGTAAAATTATTAAAATTTCTTAATTGTGTAAGATTTCTAAGATTTAAGGAAATGTTAAAAATTTCAAAAACCTTTTAAAAAATTTTAAATTATCAAAATTTCTGAAATTTCCAAAATTTTCTGCATTTCTAAAATTATTAAAATTTATGTTTTCAAAATTTTAAAAATTTGTCAAAATTTCTCAAATTTCTTTTGAACTCTCAAATTTTTTAAATTTCTGATGTTTTCAACATTTTTTATTATTCATATTTACCACAGATTTTAAATATTTAAAAAATTTCCAGAATTGATACTAAAACAGAAATAACGCTTCCCCTTGATTCATAACATATATTTTTTTTAAACAATATGACACACATTAGACTAGTTGACCGGATTGGTTGATAACAGTCCAGGTGGACACATTCGCATTAGTTCAAGACACTGAAAATTATTTCCTGATGCAGAAAGGTGATGACGTATTGGAAATTTTTAAACTTTAAAAATTTTGAACATTTTAGAAATTTTGTTCATGTAGAAAATTTTAGAAAATTTGAGCATTTTAGAAAATTTAGAAATTTTGATCATTTTTATAATTTTAGACATTTATGGTTGATTATGAACTAATCTATTTAGATTATTACATTTTCCTAATAGAAAAAGAAGCAATCAACAATTTAATGTATTTCTAACATTGCTAATATTTCATGCATTCTTCTTTCAAAAATTTTAAATAAAAAATGGACCATGCAGATTGGAACGAATCATGTGTTTAGTATCTCTATTTAAAAATGTTTAAATTAAGATCGAAAAGAAATCTATTTTATCATGAATAATTTTATGCAAATTTAGCATGAAAAAGATTCACAATAAAAAAAGTCTTCCCGCTGCGCGGGCACATTCTCATCGCTCGCTTTGCGCGCGGCTCGCTTCGCTCGCAAGTTTGAGCGCGCCTAGGACGCGCGACTGTCGGTTCTCGCGCTTCTCGCTCGATAATATATTTATCTCGCGCTTCGCGCTCGGTCTTTGTATTTTCCCCACATTTGCGCCCAGACCTTTTAAAATTAAAGGTCAAATCATCGACAACTGTAATTTGGTGATTGTGACCATCACTACTTTCCAACCGAGCAATTCACGCCTACACCGAAAGGGAAACGGCTTAATGATATAATAATAATAATAATAATAATAATAATTAATCGGTACTGGTAGGTCATAAAAGATTCAACAATAGGTCGATCGATGCGTCTTAGGAACGCGAACAAATACGCTAGATATCGTACCGTTGTATTTTGAATATCAAAACAGTTTTTTTTATATAAACAAGGTGACATTTTTCTTTGTTAATCTCTAAACGCAAGAAAAAACTACTTTAAAATGGTCGATGTAGCTCACAATCCTATCAGACCTGGATAACAATCAGAGTTACACTTCATCCAAATTTCATGATCGTAGGTCTTTTACTTTTCGAGATATGGTAAACAGAAAAAAGTTACAGACACACACATACACACACATATCAAAATATGTCAAAGAAGTATACATAAAAATTTAGGTAGTTACAAACCTCCCTCAACGAGGAAGCAATTGAAGTTAATATAAACACATTTGATTCACTGAATATATTATAAAACCTAGATACATAATAGATGTGTAGTCATTTACATATCAACATCGCAGACATCTATTCTCCATATAATACAATTTATATTGTTAAGAAAAATATATACTGCAAATTTATATTCAAATTAATACAACGAGGGCGTCATTTGACGTAAACAGCGGACTCAACATTTAATTGAAACCTGGATTAATGATTAATTTATGCAGATGCTGCTAGTCACTTGCGGTCCTGATGTACCAATTTAAAAGTTCATTTACGAGACAGATGATCACAGTATCTTGTAACTATTTTATTCCAAAAATAATTCGCTCATCAATCAAGCTTCTAGGTGTTGCCTTTATTCGCGATTTCAATACTTTTTTCAAATTCTTCTTCTCGTGCTTGAGATCATTCAATATCCGAAAAAATAGGTTTACGGCATCGTTATAATCCAACACAACCTTTTGCAGTGCATTGCCGCCCATGAGCACAACCACTATGCTTTGTCCGCTTCGAACGCGATCGAGAAGCGAGGAGTGCGCAGTTAGCAACTGCGCACTTCTTTCGGTCACGATAACTTATATTTCTGTTACCATTTAGGAATTTTAAGAAACTGTTTGTAATTTTCAGATACCGTTTCTGAATGTTAATTAAAATTTAGTAAATTAAAGTTAGGTATATCATTTATTTAATTTCTTGAAGATTTGTCCAGTGACAAAGATTCTTGTTACTATCAGCATATTAAGCAAGTGGTATTTTACGATTTTTTCATACAAATTACTTCAGTAGGAATAATTTACAAAATGTTTAAACTATATTTGAAGAAGAATCTACTGGAAAATAACAATACATGTATTATAATTTTACAATGAATGTTTAGAAATTTTACTTTACAACACGGTGCTTGCAATTCTACGTGACAATTGCTACTGTAAAGTGTTGTACACTCTTAATTTTAATCATTTAAAATTTAACTGATTACATTAATAAAGCATGAATTAATCGAAAACTCAATAATATCTACTGACAAAAAAGTCGTTTTAACAGAAAAATCAGTGAGTATTGCTGACTGAATCAAATAGTCACATGAAATAACTGATTTTAATTTTAATTTTAATAAATGATTCAAATTAACCACCGATGATTTAATTAGTAAATGCAACTAATTACGTAATTTCAAATGACTATTCAATCCATTAGAGTTACAGTTTCGATCATTCAAAATTACTAATATTGTCAGACGGTTAGATCAATTCGTCTTTATTTTCAGAAAACAAATCTTCTTGGTTGAGAATTCATCTTTTTGTAAGAATTTTAATTTTTATATTTACAATTAAAATTTCTTTTGGTTGAAATATCAACCATTACATTTTTTGTTAAGAATTCATATTTTTTAATTGAAAATTCAACTACTGGGTTGAACGTTGAACTACTGTGTTAAAAATTCCTTTTTTGCTAGCAAAGAACTATTTTGTTGATAAATTGTTCTTTTTTTCAAATTTGATTATTCCATTTTTAATTAAAAAATTATCTTTTTCAATCAAAAAATCAATTATTTTGTAGAAAATTCGTCTTTTTTAATGAATTCCAATGTTTTTTATTGAAAATTAAACTATTTTCTGGCTAAATATTCTCTTAGTTAAAACATTAATTCTTCCCAGGTGAAAAAGTTATTTATACTGGACAAGACAATGATATTTTTCATTTGTTGAACAAATTTTTCTGTATAAAACAAATGAAAAATACCAGTGTTTTGTCCACTATATATAAATTATAGATAATGTTTTCGCCTGGGTTTTGCTAAAAATTCGTTTTATTTTTGGGTTAAAAATGATTTTGTTAATTGATAATTTAACTATTTCTTATTTGGTTGAAAATGCAATTATATGGTGGCAAATTCCTATATGTTGTTAAAAATTCGTATTTTTTGGTAGAAAATTAATGTTGTGGCTTGAAAATTTATTTCTTTTGGTTGAAAATTCATCTACTTGATTGAAAGTTGAACTACTTTGTTAGAAATTATTTTTTTTCGTTAAAAGTTCATCCATTTTTAGTTAAAAAATTACCTTCTTTAGTTAAAAGTTCATCTGTTTGCTTGAAAATATAACTATTCACTAGATTTTTTGTTTGTTAAAAAATTAACTTTAAGGTTCGAAGTATTAGTAGTAATTTGTTGAAATTTTGGCTTAGACTTCAGCTGTTTTTAATTGAAAATTCAACTTCTGGGTTGAACGTTGACCTACTTTGTTGAAATTTCATTTTTTTGGTTAAAGATTCGCCATTTTAGTTGAACTCATCTTTTATGTACAAATTTGTCTATTGTTTTATTTTTTTAACTAATAATATTACTTCTTTGTTCTACTCTTCACTATTTTATTTTGAAAATTTCACAATTCTATTTATGGTTGGAGAATGATCTTTCTTAGTTGAAAATTCAACTATTTTGTTGAAGAATAGTCTTTTTTTGTTAACTTTCACTGTTTTTCATTTAAAATTAAACTCTTTTTTGGTTGAAATATCAACTGCTTGTTATTTTAACTTGAAATGTTTTTTCATTCGAAATATAAAATATTATCTTTCTTGTTGTGAATTCATCTTTTTTAAATGAAAATGTAACTATTTTGTTGAAAATTCGTTTTTTTTTTAGTTTAATATTCAACGATTTAGTGGAAACCTCATCTCTATGGCTAAAAATTTAACTTACATGTTGAAAATTTGTTGTTTTTTAGTTTAAAAGTTGATCTTCTTGAGTTGAACATTCATCTGTTTGGTTGGAAATCTCACTATTTTGTGGATTTTTTTTATTTGGTTAAAAATTCAACTTTTCGGTTGAAATTTCTTGTATTTCGTTTAAAATTCGTCTTTTTTGGTATGAAATCAATCTTCTTGGCTAAAAATTCATTCCTTTTTGGTGGAAATGCAACTAAATTGTTGCAAGTTGAATTGCTTTACTGAAGAATCATTTTTTGTTTGCAAATACATCCCTTTAGTTTGAAATTCAAATTATTTTGTTGGAAACGTTTTATTTTCTTAACAATTAATTTTATTACTTGAAAAGTTAACAATTCCATTTCTGGTGGAAATTTACCATTTTTACTCAAAAAATCAACAGATTGGATCACTTAAAATGCCTGATTATAATAACCAGTCAAATTGGCAGATTTGAAAAGTCACTTTTGACTGATTCAAATTTAGAGTGTAAAATCACAAAAATGTCGTAATCTATGGCCGAAATTAGTTTGTTTTAGACGTATTTTACCTGCAAACATTGTCATGGAATTCATAAAAATAATATGAAAATAGTTTTCTGCATTATTAGCTCATTACAAGTTTAAATATAAGCTTTTCTCGAGTTTTGTTTATCAAAAGTGCGAATTGTTCGAAATGGAAAATTGTACGCAAACAAATTCATCCAAACCAACCAACACAAACTAATCAAAACCAACCAACCCAAAACTACCAAACTAAACCAACCTCAACCAACCAAACCAAACCAGCAAACCCAAACAAACCAAACTAACCAAAAACAACCAAACTAAACCAACCCAACCAATCCAAAATAACCCAAAACAACCAACCCAAACTGACCCAAAACAATCAAACCAAACTTAGCCAACCCAACCAATCCAAACTAACCCAAAACAACCAATCAAACCCAACCTCAACCAACCAACCCACACAAGCAAACCCAAACAAACCAAACCAACCAACCCAAAACAACCAAACTAAACTAACCCAAACAATCAAAACTAACCCAAATCAACCAATCCAACCCAACCTCAACCAACCAACCCAAACCAGCAACCCCAAACAAACCAAACTAACCCAAAACAACCAAACTAAACCAACTCAACCAATCTAAAATAATCCAAACCAACCAATACACTCCAACCTCAACCAACCAACCCAAACCAATAAATCCAAACAAACCAAACTAACCCAAAACAACCAAATTAAACCAATCCAACCAATCCAAACAATCCAAAATAACCCAAACCAACCAACCCAAACCAAACTTAAACAACCCAATAAATCCAACTCAACCTAAACTAATCAACCCAAACAAACCAACCGGAACGTACCAACTTAAACGAACGAGCCTAAATGAACCAAATCAAGCGAACAACCCAAACGAACGAATCCAAACTAACTATCCCAATATGTATTGGCAACCAACTGCTCATATCTTGCCTTCATTGGATAAATATTGGTAACAGCCTGCTCATAGCTTGTCTTCGTTGGCTGGATATTGACAACATGATGCCTGCCTTTGCTGAATAATGATTTTCTGTTCATATCTGATCGTTATTGGCTGAATATCAACAATAAATGAGAAGTTCATCCTGAATAGCCTTGCAAAATGAGCTGTATCTTAAGGTCATGACTTCCTTAGCATTTACTTCTCAGAACGCAATAACTTTCGTAGGGAATATTTCTTTCTCTCATCTTCTGTTCTAAGATATTGGCCTAGGTTTGTTAAAACGCAGTGTCTATGTTTACGGAATTTTCCGTAACTCTAACGCCTTTTCCAGCTCGTTCAGGGCTAACGTTACAGAAATTTCCGTAACCATAGACAGTGAGTTGTTAAAATGGTCCGAAGTTTAAGCCTCTGTAACTCGAAAATTGTCCATTTTCGGACTTTATACCCAACGACTTTTTCAATCGAGACAATGAGATCTACATTTTTACAAAGTTTGATCTAAATCGACAGGGATTCATTTCATGTAGATTTAGTGCCTAGTCCTTTGTGGACTCTTTTTTAATAATAAGCAAACTATTTGCACCAAATGTTTGACTAACACACGATGTAGGAAACTACGTCGGAAACCACGTCGTAAAAGACGTCGCAATGTACGTCGGAAAAGCAGACGTATCCTACGTCGTTTCCGACGTAATGTTCTAAGTAATTTCCAACGAAGATCCCTGTGTACTTTACGACATCGCCAATAGGGTACCAGTTAGGCCCGTGTTTAGATTAAATAACCACAAGATTGTTTTACATAAAAACTTTATTCCGATGTTTTAGTTTGCACGCGTGGATGGGGAACATCTGCATCAGAGGATGCACTTCCTCCTCTCAAGACAATACAAGCTTCAGTAGCAGATCTTTCTAATGTTTACATCATGGCAGATTTGCGTGGTATACTTCCAGTTCAACATCCTTTAAATATGGTGGCAAGGGCTAATACTGTCATTGGATGGAACGGTCATGAATTTGTTGAACCAATATTTAATAGGCAAGGCCATATCATTGTGAAAAATATCAATACCCGCTCGACTATGCCAATTTCTGTCGCAGAAGCTGTAGAATTAGGTGTATTCTCATATTTGCCAAGTGCACTACAAAATACTCGGATTCGGTCCAGAAGCCCTCCAATCAAGCGATTACGTTTGCCAGTTGCACCAACTCTCTATCGGTCCAGAAGCGTCCCAAAACGATTGAGAATTTAACTTTTATGAAATGCAAGTTTTTAATTAAATATATTCATAAGACCCTAATGCCAATCAAAAAGTTCTTCATTTCAATTTAAATAATTGGGTCAATTAAATTCGGCATTTTTCAAAAAACCAGTAAAAATGTCACAGAACGATAACTGACGTAACGTTTTGTACCGACGGCAGTAGCTGTGTGATGATTCTCGACTCTCGTCGAGTCTCGAACATTAAGCACGGACGGGCGCGGTTGACGCTCGGATGGGTACCCGTTCGTGATTCTCGGTCAGTCGTGTTTTACACTGGGTTAAACTATTGTAGAGTTTTGAAATGTTAACAAAGTGATCTCAAACCAATAAATTATGATTTTGAGTACCCCACAAACTGCTTTTTATTGTGCCTGGAAAACGAGCCAAAAAATACAAACAACCAGTTTATCTAAAATGCTTGCTAAAGAGGGGATTATTGGAATTTTTTTAATTATTACTTGCATTCGATAATTGAAAAGTATTCGAGTAATTTTTACCTAATTTGCAGTTGTTCACACAGTTATTTTTTATGTAATTTTATCTGATTTATTATACATGGCGAAACCCATTAAACTTCGATAAATTAATACTACATTCATGTTAGAAGGAATTGCAAACATCCATAGAACGAACTGTTCAAAAAAAATGTATACCATAAACATTATAGTCATAGCTTAAGTAGCGGGCTAGCGATTACTAAATGTTTTCGCACTATTATTTATTAAAATTTTATGTATAAAATAGAAATAAATATGTGATTATGGTTACATATGAAGTTTCAAACAATATTATTTGATTTTCATCCACCGTCCTCATCATCTTATCATCTCATTAGTTTTTGCTTGCTATTGGTTTGATATTGGCAAGCCCAACAAAGCACGTTTAAAAGAAAAGTACTTGAAACTCTTTGAAATTTCTTAAACTGTGCATTTGTTTATGTAATTTTTTAATGACAATCACGGTCATTAAATGAAAATATAGTTTGCTGAAGTGTCACTAGCAGGCTTAACAAAGTACGTTAAAAAAACGTAACTGAAACTCTTAAAAATTGATCAAACTGCGAATTTGTTTATAAAAGTTGTTTATAACAATATTAAATACATTTATTCTTCTTTTTTCATATTCGTGTATTACTTTAAATTGAATTGAAATCAAAAATCACTTTATAAATATCCGGAACCATTCAAAGATCACCTACCACTGTTTATAAGAATAAAATTGTTAATAATAAATTATTCATTCATAAAAAACTTTCAAGTTATGCCTTGTAAACGTTGACTTATCGATTACACAATAATATATATAATTTTGAATTAATTACGTGTTATTCAATCAACCATATCCTAAATTTTCCTATTTTTTAACTTTATGTTTAAATAAAGTAAAAAAAAAAAATAATTTCTTATTAAAATCGGCCTCGAGAGATCTCTCAAGAGTTGAGTTAGCTTCAATTTAAAAAAATATTGAAATCGATCCAAAGTTGTAACTAGAATATTTGGAACATTTTTTTGTAAAAATACAGAGAGTAAATTTTCCAATGTTTATTTTGTAATGATATTCAGTTAAAATTTTTTCAATTGCAAAATAAAAGTATATTTTTGAATTTTATAAAATTGTAAAATATTACCCTGACCATTTAAACATTGTATGATACGTTAAAAAATCTTGCAAAATGTAAAATTCACATATTAAATATCTCCTCCTTTGATGAATATTATTTGGTGTTCGAATTTGTCGCTATGCTTGAGAATTATAAGGTGTGTTAAGGATACTGTTAAGAAAATTAAATTGTTTTATTAATCAATTAATAATTTGACCAAAGTCTATACACTCTGTTATATTATTTTCTACTTATACAAAGATTTGTATGATCAAATTGATTACTTTTGTAATAATGATAAATTTTTTATTAACAGCACTTAACAATTAATAACAATTCAATTATAAATTATTAAGGTTAACATAATTTTTTTCTATATTAATTTTTGGAAAATTGTAGATGTTAAGCTTCTCCATCAGGAAAGTCGGAGTCTATCTGCACAGATGTGTTTTGGAGTAAGGATTCTCGGCGACTTTGTGCATTAATATCTAGCAAAGTCCATTCATCGGGAAAACGATTTCAAGACATACAGGAAATAAAATAGAATGCGTCGAAGTAGCTATTAGCTATTTCGAAAAGTGAATTTAAGAATTGTTTCCGAAAGTGGAAGGATCGCTGGAAAAGGTTGTGGCTTCCAACTGTAGTACCTTGAGGGGGATATCATCACCACTGCCCAGAATTAACTCTTGCTCCTGGTACACCATAAGGTCGGATACTTTCCGGACAAACCTCGTAAAGTACTTTTTACAGAAATTCTCTGACTTTTGCACTTTTTTGTTTAAAATCCCTGACCATCACGATTCCCTGACTTTTCCCTGATTTCCAGGTTTTCCCTGACCTGCCGCCATCCCGGTTATCTAATTTGGAAGGATTTCACGAAGGGGTTGTTGGTCTAATCTATTATACATATAATGAAGATCGCATGGCACTATGAAGCGCGAAAGGGTTTTCAGGTCGGAGATCGTACACAGGGTGTTTGGAGCGTGTAAACCGCAAGCCAATAAATCGTCCTAACCATGAAGAAATGGTTTCTTTATACTTTATAGAATCGTCGACTTTAATTTACAGCCAGTAGGAGGGTCCAAGTTAGCACCCAAGTCAGAAAGGAGGGGATAATCGAAGTTTCCTTTTTTTCCGGGTCTCGATACATCACAATCGAGATTTCGTAGGCCGCGGCGAATTTGCACGGGGAAGCCGTTAGATCTCTTGCAGTCGAGAAGGCACCTATAGGTCCATATAATATTTTCCTGCCGATAAATCTGAAGGCATTAACGCGCATTGGCAAGGGGCGTTGCTTCAGGTTAACACACCTTGCCTTCTTACGCCAAGAAGGTAACGAGCGTCGCGTCGGCAAACGGCAACGCGAATCGTAAATACGTAGTGAGTGAAATATTTACGACACTGCAGCAAATAACGTATCTCCATTTCATATTCCCCTCACCATTTCACTATCATAATGTACGATGCATGGCTGTTTGCCTCACCATTTAAGTATTTATGTCCAATTTTATGTCCAACAGTTTATGCAGTTTGTCTATACTAGGAGGTAAGGAAAATTAACAACTACAGAACAACTTTCATTTCAAGTAGTAAAACCATCAGATGGATTCGTTCGACGGGTTAATTACTCCTGCGATCTGGTGTATAGGGGTGAGTGGGGTATGGTGGCGCACTTTGACTTAAATGCCTTATAAATTCAGGGAGAAAAATCGATGTTCAAACGTAGATGTTTAAAGTGTAAGACAGTACCGCGAAACACACAGATATTAACGCGTAACATCTATCTTCCTGGGATGTTGGACTGAAACATCTAAGATGTTAAAGTCATTGTACGAATGCAGGAAAACGTCATCCCTCTATCGGCTACTTGATGAAGCTTATAGTCAATTTCGCGAAGAATGTTGTCGACATCTATCGTTGACATGATGAAGTTTACAGTCAATGTTTCGTGTCATATGTGTGAACATCCATTTTTTCTCCGTTTTTTTATTTAAATGTGATTATTTGACATTTAAATCATTCACGGGTGATGTCGACTTTCGGCCGCCGTGCCCCATAACATGGGGCATAGCGGATGTCATATTACTATACCCTTTATTTACACATATGGACATTGTATGAGAAATATTATAAAATATAATAATTCTGGAGAGTATAATGTAACGCTAACTATAGGAAAAATTCCACCAGACATTTTTAACACTAAATAAATGCGACTTAAATTAATATAGAGCCCAATAAGAAGGTCAAACTATTTTCATTTAAAAGTAATTTTTTTTGGTTGAAAAGTAAACTAATATATTTTCCGTTTGGGATTCATCTCTTTTGCTTAAAAATTCTACTGTTTCGTTGAAAATTTAATTATTTTGTTGAAAATGCAACTATTTAGTTAAATGATCATATTTTGAGTTTACGAATTTAACTAATTGGTTGAAAGTTTAGTTGAAAACCTACTTCCATGGTTGAAAATTTAACTATTTCATTGAAAAAATTAATTGTTTCCATTTTTTGTTAAAAAATGAACTTTTTTATTTTAAAATTCAACTATTTGTTTGAAATTTCATACTTTTTTGTTGAAAATTCGTCTTTATTCGTAGAAAATAAATATTTTTGGCTAAAATACCTTCTTTTTGGTAAATTTGAACTGTTTGTTATTTCAAATTCAAATTATTTTAGGTTGAGATACAACCCGTTTTTTTACAATCTTTAAAATTAAAATAAATAAATAAATAAATTAAAATCACAAAATTACAATCTTTTTCGGTTGAAGTATCAACTAAAATATTTATTGGTTAGAATTCATCCTTTTTTAATTGAAATTTTACTACGTGGTTGAAAGTGTAATTAGTTGAAAAATCTTGTTTTTGGTTGAAGATTCATGAACTTAGTTCAAAATGAATCTCTTTGTTTGAAAATATAACTATATTGTTGAAAATTCGTTGTTTTTGTAGTTTAAAATTAATTTTCTTTACCTGAAAATTTAACTATTCCATTTTTTGTTACAAACTGAACTTTCTTATTTGAAAATTCAACTATTTGTTTGAAATGTTAAACTTTTTTGTTGAAAACTCGTCTTTATTCGTAGAAAATAAATATTTTCGGCTAAAAATTCTTCTTTTTGGTAAATTTTAACTGTTTTTTATTTCAAATTCAAATCATTTTTGGTTGAAATACCAACCGTTTATTATTGAAAATAACCATCTTTTTGGTTGAAATATCAACTAAAACATTTATTGGTTAGAATTAATCTTTTTTTTAATTCAAATTTTACTGCGTGGTTGAAAGTGTAATTTGTCGAAACATAATTTTTTTGGTTTAAGATTCATGAGTTTAGTTCCAAATTAATCTCTTTGGTTGAAAATATAACTATATTGTTGAAAATTTGTTCTTTTTGTAGTTTAAAAGTAATTTTATTTACCTGAAAATTTAACTATTCTATTTTTTTCAGTTAATCTTTTCTAGTTGCAAGTTCAACTATTAGGATGAAAATTCGTCTTTCTGCTAGAAAATTGATCCTTTTGGCGGCAAAATCTTTTTTTTTAAATTAAATTACTTGGTTGAAAGTTAAACTGCGTAGTTAAAAATTTATTATTTTTATTAATGATTCATATTTTTTTTAATTTACCTGATTGATGAAAAATTAAATTAAAAGATTTGATATAAAAATAATTTTTTTGGCGGAAAATGGTAAGCAATTCATTCTTTTGGTTAATGATTCCTCATTTTAGTTAAAAAATCATCTGTTTGGTTAAAAATTTAACTATTTTGTTCAATTATTATTTTGTTGAATAATAATCCCTTTTCGTAAAAAAATTCAACCTTTTCGTTAAAAATTCATGTATTATGTTGAATATTCGTCGTTTCTGGTACGAAATTACTTTTCTGCTTTAGATGATCATTCATCTGCTTGGTTAGAAATGTAACTATTTAAAAAAATTTTTTTTTAATATTCATCTTTTTAGTTGAAATTCAACTGTTTGGTAGAAAATTTATCTTTTTTTGTTGAAAATTGACCTTTCTTAGACGAAAATTCAACAGCTTGGTAACTTAAAATGACTGATTTCATCAGTGTGTCAAATTGACTGATTTTTCAGTCGGCGAATCCGCATCAAACCCCCCGCAATTAATCCCTCGAATTTGTTATTGAACCAAAGTTTTAAAATTGAACCACCAAAACAAAAATAGAATCAATCCAGTAATTTAATTTTTGAAACCTTGAAACTAAAGTTGTTTAGCTTTAAAAGTTTGAATTCGCAAATATTTGTTTCGAAGTTTCTTAATTTTTAAATGCTCAATCCGGAACGTTACACATTTTTTAATGTTTAGTTCTGTTAGGTTTTTTAACCAGATAAAACTTATTTCAAAACAGTTCACAATGCTTTTTTAGAATCATTAAATTTATACGGGCATTCAATTTGAACTTAATCAGTTTTAAAGGTTTCAAGTTTTTGAATAGCATTGTGTAAAAGCAAGCATTCGGTAGGTTTTGTGCAGATAATATCGTCATCCAGGACTTAAGACTATTTCAATACCAATTACAATGATATAGTCATTAAAATTAAACAAAAATTTAAAAACTCTTAAAATCTTGGAAATCCTATTAAAATTCCTTCAATCTTAAGAAATTCTTTTTGATACCCTTAGAAATATTACAAAATCACTTGAAATCTTTACAATGCGTGAAAACCAATAAAATCCCTTGAAAAATCCATGAAATTCCATGAAATCTGATAATATTTCCTGAAATCTTGGAAAATTTATTGAAATACCTTGAAAGCTTTTAAAATCCCTTAAAATCATTTAAACATTTGGAAATCTTTTTAAATCCGTTAGTCTTTAAAAACCCCCTTGAAATCTTATAAAATATCCTAAAAGCTTATATATCCTATTTAATCATTAGACTCCTTGGGAATTCCTTATACTTTTTGAATCTCTTGAAAATTTCTTAAAATCCTTGGAAATAACCTGAAATATTTCAAATTCTTTGAAATCTTTTAAAATACCTGGAAAGTTTTTCAGCTTTTGGAAATGCATGGGAACCTTTTAAAATACCCTTAAATATGTAAAATCCTTTTAAACCTCTGAAATTCTTTAAATCTATTCAAAATGTTTGAAAATCTTTTCAAATGTTCGAAATCCTTAGAAATGCCTCAAGTCTTATGACTAAATTCTTTGAAATCCACTAAAATATTGTAAAATCCGTTGGAATCCCGTGAAACTACATGAAATCTAATGATATTCCTTGAAATGTCTTAAAATATTCAAAGCCCTATGAAATCCTTTGAGATACTGGGAAGTTTATTAAAATACCTTTTCGAAAACATTCAAAATCCCTTAGAATTACTGAAATCCCCGAAAAGCTTATAAAAATCCTGAAAAATCCTTTGAAATATTTGTAAATCTTGGAATTCCTTTGAAATCCCTTGGAATCTTCTTTAATATCCTAAAATCTTATAAATAATATGAAATCCTTTTAAATCTTCCAAAATTTTAGCAAATTTTTAAAACCGCATATTGACGAAAATATTTGAAATTGTCTTCAAATCTTTGAAATCCTACGAAATCGCTTCATTTTCGTAAAGTTTTTTGAAGTTTATAGAAATATTATAAATTGTTTAGAATTTGTTGGATCTATTGAAATCCGTTAAAAATCACAATCATCTCATAAAAATCCTACGAAATCTTTCAAAATTCTTATGAAGTTTAGGAAATTATTTGCAATCCCAAAAATGTTGATTTAATCTCTGAAAAGCCCTTAAAATCTTTGAAATATTTAAGGGATTTTCAAGATTTTTTTAGCAACGTTAATAAAATTTTATTAAAATGCATTAAAGAGGATCCATTACTACATATATGTAGGTAATTTTTCATTAAAAAATGTTGAAAACTGGGGAAATATGGCCGCTGCCGCAAAACACATTTTTTCATTATTACTTGCGAAGAGCATGATAACTTTGGAACAGATTATCTAAAATTAATAAACCAATACGATTTTATTAGTATATTCCTATACGGAGTTCGTGAAATAAGGTATTTTCATTTAAACCAAAATTTCTATTTTTTTGGACCAAAACCCCAAATTTTTGGAACCTCAAAAATCGAATTTTTTTGTAAAATGGTAGCCGTTTTCTTAGAAGTAAAAATTTTCCTAGACCCTTCGCTCACGAACTCCATATAGGAAAATACTAATGAAATCTTGTTAATTTTTTTATTTCAGATCACCCGTGCAGTGTTCCAGAGAACTTTTTCAAACAAATTGGATAGAACGGCTTTTAGGGCGGTCTTCAAGACCTTTATCCAGTTACTTGGTGAGTCCCAGTCCGCTTCTGAACGCTAATTTTTACGAATAAATAATAATATGTCCATTTTTTTAACTTGAATAATTAAAGATATTCAAAATAAAGAATCCAAGCTTTTTTCAGAAAAAAGAACCTTAAATTCGAAAAAAGTCTGAAAAAATTATTTGGTGAATTTATGAATCAAAAATGATTAAATTTCAACTTTAAATGCTTCAAATTTTCAATTTTTAGACTTGGAAAAATGTTTGGTGAACGGGAAATAGCGAGAAACTTGTTTTTGTTTTTGGAAGTCACTCTGAAACATTTATATTGAAAAGTTGACTGCTGATAAGAAACTTATCGCGCAAATCATGATTGCTAGTATTGGTCACTTCTCTGGATCCACGCTTGGTTCAACATTCATCTTCATTTTCCCGTTTTCATATATATTTATTTCATATATATTTTCTTTCATATTTTTCATCTACATTTTTTGAAGCTTTTTTAAAAGAAATTAGTGAAATGGAGAGATGGCTCTCGTGAGAGCCCAAAGAGAATTTTCAGAAACGATGGATGTGACCCATGGGAACATTCAGTGCCTATAGCAAGATCAGACAATTGATAGTCGATCTTGAGACTTGAGACATGGTTGAAAAAAGTTGCCAGCGAGTCTTATAGAATGTAGAATTGGAGAATTGTAGACAAGACTGGAACATCGCCAGTTGACACTCAATCCTCCCACACAAGCAGTTTTTAAAATGATGGGAAAAAAGAGGGTGGAAGTACTTATTATATATGTTAGCGCGTGTCCACCTCTATGGAGGATCGATACATCACGCTCGATCACTGCCACCTAAATCTTCTCTTAAACGCCGTTTTCACGCGAAAATTTTGTTACAATGAAAATTCGGAGGCTTGTTAGTCCCAGGAGTCGATCAGTCTAGAATATACGCAGTTTTTATAGTTAAATTGTCCTCACTGAACCTCTTGAGAATTTACCGATAGGATTTCCGAAAATTGTGACAGCAATGGGATTTGAACTTTATGTGCCATTTTATGTACTAGGGTGGTCCAAAATGGTTTCTTTAAAATTAAGGTATTAAGAATTTTTCAAAAATGAACATTAAGCAAAAACAGTTACGTAATTGGAGGACATTGCTGACTAAATAAAACAATGTCAGACTTCCAACTGATCCTGAGTGACCGGAAAAATGTATTTTCAAAATTCCCTGACATTCCCCTGATTTTTCCCTGACCAATTTTTTATTTTCCCTGGTCACAAATAAACAAATATCAGTATTTTAATATTCTAACATTTTAAAAATATAATCTTTCATAGACGCAATAAAACAATAACATTTCAGAACAAAATTAAACATTTTAAACTTATTTATCTATTCCAACCAAAAAAGATGAATTTTCTCTAAAGCAGTTGAATTTCCAATAAAAAATTACGAATTTCTAAAAAAAAAAACTTAAATTTTAACCAAACAGTTGCTCATTTAACCAAGAAGGGGGAAATTTGAAACAAAGAAGATTAGTTTTCTACCAAAAAAGACGAATTTTTAATTAAAGAAGACCATTTTTCAGCAAAAATGGAAAAGTTACATTTTCAGTTTAAAATATTAATTTTAAACCAAAAGAAACTAATTTTCAACAAAAAAGTTTAATTTTAAACAATAAGAGATAAACTTTTAACGAAGAAAATATATTTTTAACAAAGAAGTTCCACTTTTACCTAAGTGGTTGAATTTTCAATTAAAAAATGTCAATTTTAAACGTATTATCAAAAAGATAAATTTTCAACTCAAATGATGAATCTTCAATGTGAATTGTTAAATTTTCATTAAGCAAATATTAATGTTGAATACAAAAGGACGAGTTTTCAACAAAACAGTTGAGTTTTCATCCAAGAAGGATTACTTTTATAAAAAAAGTTAAATTTGTATTAAAATAAATTTTCGACAAAATAATTGAATTTGTAATCAAATGGTAGAATTGCTAATCAAATAAGATTAAACTTCAAACAAAAACTGTTTCATTTTCAATTAAATAGTTGAATTTTTAAGCTAAAAGGCCGAATTTTTTTTGAAGACGGATTCATTTTCAACCTGAAATATTGAATTTTCAACAAAAAGATGAATTCGCAAAAAGAAAAATGTTACAGTTAACATTTCAACCAAAAATACAAAATTTCAACAAAATAGTTCACTTTTCAACAAAAAAGTTGAAATTTCAACAAAATAATTGAATTTCCAGCAAAACACTTAATTTTTTTAACCAAACAGTTGAATTTTCACCCTACTAAGATGCATTCTTAACAAAAAATGTGATAGTTGATATTTCATACAAAAAATATGAAATTTCTACCAAAAGAGATAAATTTTCAAACCAAAAGGAGGAATTTTCAACAAAATACACGCATTTTCAAACAAATATTTGAATTTCAACAAATAAAGTTTTTTCAGTCAAGAAAGAAATAATAGTTAATCCAAATTGTAGAAAATATGAATTTTCCACAAGAAAGTTACATTTTAGGTTTAAAAAAAATAATGTTAAATAAAAAGAAACGAATTTTCAATCGAAAGTTTATTATTTAACTTTTAAACCAAAATACGGATTTTAAACAAAACAGTTGAATTTTCAACCAAAAAGGATGTCTTTTTAACAAAGTTATTGAATTTCGAAGCAAATAATAAATCTTTTAATTAAAAATTATGAAAAAGAATATTACATCAGGATGACCGCAAAACTTCATGTTCAAAATGCCCTTATTTTTACCAGACACATTTTTAATTTTCCCTGATCAAATATGGAATAATAATTATTCAAAGGCAAGAATCTTAATCTTGAACTAGAGATTTCAAAAAATTATAAAAATGTAATAACTTTTGACGCTGCACAAAAATAAACCATTCTAAATATTTTTAATGTTTTTAAGGAACATATTTTCTAAAAAAAAACTTCTTGAGTGAAATTGTTTGTAACAAAGACAAAGCTTTCGAATTGCTTTTCGTTTTGAAAAGATTGTCACCTTATTAATAATTTCTAAATAGTTGAATATTTAAATCGTTAAAGAATTTGATTAATTTTTATTAGTTAAGATTACGGTGCTGTGTTTTAAATTTTGAACGCTACCATTCTAATCGGTTCACTTTGCAAGTCTTAATTTGTTAATTAAAATGGAAATAATTAAATTTTTAAAATATTATAGGGCAAAATATTATTTTAGACTGTTAATTTCAAACGATTTGACTTAGAATAATTTATTATAAGAAAACGTTTTACGTTTACAATTTTAATTTAAAACTTGTCCAGGTTTAAGAAAAATTTGGTATCGTCCAATTTGCTATAATTCAATAATGATTCAAATTGATGATTTCAATTTGAAATTATTTGATTTCGAACTTTTTTAGATTGTTCAATCTTGAAGTTTGAAAATTTAATTATTCAGTTTTTAACCGTGAAAATAGCAGTGAATTTAGTTTTATTTATTTTTTTTTTTGTAGTAAATCTTATCCATATTCTTAATCCAAAAATCTATAAAAAATTAATTTGAATGTCATTTCACTGAAATTGAAGAAGACTTATTTTTATTTTAGGGATCCAAATGTAAAATTGTACAGTTTCCAAAAGTCAAATTTGCAAATGTTAGTTAATTTCTCTTCATTTGCAGCAATCTGGAGGGTTGCTTCCAACTTGTAATTGTAAATTACTGAACGCTTGAAATTATTTCATTTTTTCTTAATTGTAAATACTTCTAATTCAGAAAAGTTCCACTTTAAAAGCTGAAATTTGAACATCACTTTTCAATACTTCAGATATCACATTTTTAGCTACGCCAAAAGTACACAATATTGCAGCAACGATGCTGCAATATTGCATGGCGACATTAAAAACATTTCCTTGCAATATTACAGCAACGTTGCCGCAATATATATAATGTCCGCTCCTAATCAATATTGCTTTACAATATTGCAGCGATGTTACAACAATGTTGAGAAATAATATTGAAGATTTGGATGGGAAAAAGGGAGATGATCTCAATTCCTGACAAAATATTGTGTGCAAAATCTAAGAAATAATACAATATTTAGCCCAACAACACGCAATAATGCAGCAATTTGTAGTAACATTGCTGCAATAATGCGTGCTGTTGGGGTATTCAAAATTGTTGCCTAACATTGTTGCAACATTGCAGAAATATTTCCAAGCAATATTCTTTGGGAGAGGATATTCAATACTACAGCAACGTTGCTGCAATATTGCCAATGATGCGATACAATATTGTCGCAGCAACAATGTGTGCTGTTGGGGTTCAGAAGCTCCAGTGTTTTAATTTTAATAGACGGAAAAAACGGGAAATCGCACAATTTTCTCTTGGATTTTATTTAGACAATATTAATGGTAATTCCGGAATACTTTATTATTGTATAACAGTTTCAATATTTCAAAAATGTTGATGCAATGTTGCAACAATGTTGTGCGACAATTCGTGCATAAATATTGTATTATATTTTAGATCTCGCCGCCACAACTGTGTCAGAGGACATCCATATATTTCTGCCATTGCTGAAATATTGCTCGGCAATTTTGCCAATATTTTCATGTAATATTGCAGCAACATTGCTGCAAAATCGCGTGCTGTTGGGAAATTGCTTATAGAATGGTTTATAATGAAATAAGAATGGGTTTCTCTGTTTAGCATACTCGTATAACTGTATGTATATCCCATACTTGTGCGCATCACTTGATGTGTTTGAATTAATTAGATGTTAGGCAAACAGGAATATCTATAACTAAGTTTCTTTCATATTTTCCTGCTGGTGTTCTAGTTTCTTTGAGGTCGACCTTTTCAGTGTAACATCAACCCTGCATATCTGCACGTCTATATCAGGGGCCATGGGTTCGGGTCATGGCCCCTTTTGTTGTCAGATGACGTTGTTTCGGTTCGTTATTGGTTGCAAGGTTGCTCGAATGTAGTACTATGTATCGTATCACAGTAGCCACGTTAGAGGGTCGTTTGGTAGCATATGGGTGAGTATCGAGTTACAAGACGTTTGTCATCATCAGAGCAGGCATTGTTCCTTAGACCTTAAGGGTGCTGCCGCTCCCGAATTTTCAAAAATGTCGGTCAACTTTTTCTCTTCATCCCTCTCTCTCCCTTTTTAAATACAAGCATACATGGTTATTACATACAATAAGAATGTTTCCAGTCGATGAATATCAATCAGTAAATCCCCAACTACATCTGCAAACAAGTATCTTTTCAAATTGTAACACAATTTTATGTCAAATATATCAATTGTACAGCCGGAAAGGCAAATTTAAGTAGGGCTACCAAAGTTAAAATTTTTCAATTCTGTTAATTAAATAAACGTTTAACCTTAATGAAATGAGATTTATGAAATAAAATGTTATGATAACAAGTATTTAATTTTACAAAAGTTCAATTTGATAACTTCTTCAGGGACTAAAATGTTGCATAGTTCCACATACTTTGTGTAGTCTGGATTTAAAAGTGGGTAGTCCAAAATAAAAAAGTGTGCAATGGAAAATTAAGTTTTTTTTCTTAGCAACAGGACACCGCACCAAATGTACAGTAAATGGCTTTTTGTGAAAAATTCTAAATATAATTTTTTTTTTTTTTTGTATTTTCCAACCTGCCAAGCAATAATCCGAAAGAAAAAAGTAAGAAAAATGGACAGTTTTTTAACAAAAAATTGTCAAAGTTTCAATTTTTACAATTTTCCGCGTAATTCAAATATTGTATTTTCAAATATCGTATATTTAAAGAGAAAAGGGGAAATAGGGGAAGTTTTCCGAGAATAGGGGGGAAAGAGGAATTTCAAGAAAAAAGGGGAAACTAAGAAAAAAAGGGGAAGACTGCACCCTGCATATTGAATTTAGGGGTTAGATTTTTTTGAAGTATCGATATATCTGGAACCGATAAATTGATTTTTATGGATCTTGAAAGTATCAGAAGTAAAATTATACATTTTGAGAATATAAGACTTTTTTTTAAATTCACAATTACGACTTTTCATAACAGTCAGTCTTGTATCGTCCGTCTGTAAACATCGTTTCAATTATGTGACACTTTCATAAATTATCGGAGCCTCTCCAATATCTATGAGGCTTCAACTGAAAAAAATGTTATCTTTTTAACCATTTTTTTAAATGACGTACTTTTATAAAATATCGCATTTGCTTTTTGACTCAGGCATGGTTAATTAAAAATTTTATTTTTGTTAAAACTACTTTGTTAAAACCACTTTTTAAAGAAATAAATGCTTTTTTGGGTGCTGTTATTTTGACGTCATCATTGACCGTAAGACCGAATATAATTGCTGAAATACTTGTTGAAAATTCAATTATTTTAGATTTAGACACAATAAGTAGACACATTTAAATGAATACTGCTCAAAATACAATTTTACCCTAAATATTTTGAGATTGAAGGAATTCTTTTCTATTTTAGAAAAATAAAAAATTATCTTCACATTCTATTACCATTTGTCAGTCTTAATAATTGAATAATTTTATATTAAAAATTTGACGTAATTTCAAATTAAATCTTTCAGAGTTGGACAATTTCAAAAGCGTTTAATTTCAATTCGAATTTCGTACCTGCACAGCGGCTGAAAAATGGGCCATTTCGTACGGCTCCGGATGGATCCAATCCCCGTTTTCAAGAGATTTTAAAACCCACTCGAGACTCACAAGCCAACAGCCTCTTATAATCCCTTTTAATAAATTTATGGTCCGCACTCCAGTGCTTACCACGTGAGTCGTTTTACGGGACACATTCCATTCCATCTCTGCTTTACCCAGTTGTTTCACAACACTCTTCACTAAACTTTTGTCTCTGTACGAAAATAAAAATAAAGCATTACAATTAAAGTCTTCTAAAATGATAAGAAATAAAAATATTACGAAAAAAATAAAAGTATTAAAAAAATGTTCTTCAATATAAGAAGCATGTTTTAAAAACAATAAATAATAGTTTGAAAATATTACTCATTAGATAAGCCAGTCGTGACAATAATCCTCTTTGCAATTTTTTTATTCTTCTCAGCTTTTTTCTTTGGTTCAAAATCATTGAACGAACTCCTGCCCCCTTCCGAGTTCTCGCTCTCATTGAATCTCACCCTATTCCTTTCCATTTCAGTCACAACACCAGAACTCGCAATTTTCTTTATAACTATCTTTTTTCGCAATACTTTCCTGTTTTTTTTACGCTTTGTCAAATTTTGAGTTGGATGATTGACTGACACATCTTCCACTGATTTGATACTGGATTCAGACGACTCCAAGTCATTTACTAGTTTTTGTGTCTTTTGCGTTTTTTGTGTTCTTAGAGATGTTTGTGTTTTTTGCGTGTTCTGCATTTTCAACCATTTTTTGTTTTTTCTTCTTTTCGGAAACATAATTCGTTTAGGGGATGGAGTTAAACTTCTGGCTGGACTCAAAGAAAGTTGTTGAGAGCGACCTCGTAAAGGGTAAAGTTTTTTTTTCCGTGGCTTTTTCGAATTATCTGGTGACGAATCTTCGGCTTTTGAACTTTTATTTGACTCAGTTGTTGTTATTTTTTCAAGAGATTCACTGGCACGTTGGGTTGCTTCTGATCCATAGTTGTTTAATGCTGGATGTCTGGAATAATTAAAAAAAATGTAACTATTAGGGCGTATAGAATTTTTAAAGATTTAAACCTCGAACCATATCATTTTAAACACTTTTGAGCGCACGCCAAATTTCAAGGGATTTTAAGAGACTTAAAGGTATTTAAACGGATTTAAAAGTATTTCAAAATCTCATAAGATTTTCAAAGATTGCAAAGGATTTAAAGGGACTTCAGGGGATATGAAGGAATTTTAAGCGATTTTTGTTTAATATTTCGTGTGTGTTTCAGATTAAGTTCTACAACTGAAAACTTTCACAAAACCTAAGTATCTCAACAGATTTCAAATAATTTTAAGTCTTCAAAAGATTTCAAGGATTTCAGTAGAGAGAAAGGATCTCAATTAATTTCAAGGAGTTTCATGATCTTTTCAAGGATTACGATAGGATTTTGAATATTTCACTAGATTTTACGGGCTTCAAGGAATTTCAGCGGGTTTAAAAGTCTTTCAAAAGTTTTACGGGATTTAAACGATATTTAGGGATTTCAAAGGTTTACAAGGGATTCCAATTTATTTTTTAGGATTTCAAAGAATGCAAGGGATTTGAAGTGTGTTTTTTTTTTCTTCAAGGAATTTCTAAGACTTTCACAGGATTGAAAAGTTCCATGGTATTTCAACGTTTTCAAAACATTTAAAAGGTTTTCAAGAAATCTAAGTAGATTTCGTAAGGTTTAAGGGCATGTACCATACTGTTACGTGATCAATTCTTTTAAACAAAAATACTCCTAAACTAATAAGTCGATTGAATTTTCTATACCACACATACGTAAAAGAAAGAATGACGAACGACTGTATGGTATAGAAAATTTATTCAACCTATTAATTTTTGAGTAACTTTGTTTAAAATAATTACGAAAATGTATTTTATACAGACTGCACAATCGCATAATATTTCAGAATTCAATGTTTGTTTTTTTCAATGTTTCACCCAGTGTTTAATCGCATAAAAACGCATAATTTTATTTTCGTCGCATAATTTTGAAATGTTCACATAATTCGGTTGTTATTAAATAATAAAAAAACAATTGATTTTATATTGATTTTATTCTATTTCCAATAATAAATATGATCTTTTACGTGTTTTAAAATAACTTACGACCGAATCCATTTTAAATCATGCAGGCGGGCGGGTGACATTCAGGATTAGCTTGCCTATGAAATATGTTTTTGTACGTGGAAAATAAGAACACACTTATTTCTTTTTTAATTAACATAGCGACATTTTCCCAATTTTTACGAATATTTAAAAATCGTAAAGGCACAATGATTTTTTCGCAAATTTTACTTTAACAACCTTGCCTTCTTTGAAATTTCTTAGATATGAATGTGTTTTTTGTTTCAGTTTTATCCAGTTTCTTGCACTCTTTCAAAATTCACAAAAACATTTTTTTTTTAATGGTTACGTTATTTTTGACTTTTGAAGAGAAGAAAATAATTTGTTCTCAAAAACCTCACCTTTTTTGTTCCTGAAATTTTGAGAAATAATACGTGCTGATATAGTCCACTGAACATAAATTTTCTGTTTGGTATTGTTTTTTTTTTCCGGAGAAAAAAATTACTTTCAGAAAAATAAGAAAAATTTTTTTCTCCAAAAAAAAAAACCAAATGGAAAAGTGATGATAAGAAGAATGTATCAGTATCTATTATTTCTAAAAAAATTAAGAACAAAAAAGGTGGGGTTTTCGAGATTTTTTTTCTTTTTTCAAAAAACAAAAATAACGTTACTATTTTTTATTATTTCAAATTTTTCTCCTGGATTTTGAAATAATTTTGACAAAAACAAGAAAAATCTTCATATCTGAAAAATTTCAAGTAAGGCAAGGTTTAAAAAAAAAAAAATAATTTTTTCTCCCGAAAAACAAAAAAAATACAAACAGGAAAATTGATGATGATTAGAATATATCATCACCTATTATTCCTAAAAATTTTAGGAACAAAAAAGGTGGTGTTTTTGAGAACATTTTTTTTCTTTTTTTACAAAATCAAAAATATCGTTACCATTTTTTATTATTGAAATTTTTTTTGGACTTTGAAAGAGTGCAAGAAACTGGATTAACTGAAACCAGAAAAACCTTGATATCTCATAAATTTGTAAAAATGACACTGTTAAGGTCAAATTTGCAAAAAACTCAATGTACCTTTAAAATTTTAAAATATTAGTGAAAAACGTAAAAATGTCGCTATGTTAATTTAAAAAAATACGTCTCTTCTTATTTTCAACGTACAAACACATATTTCATAGGTAAACTAATCCTAAACATGCCACCCGTCGGCCTGCATGATTTGCAATGGATTCGGTTTTAACAAATTAGAAGCTAAAAAATTACTGAAAAGATTTTTAATTTTTTTATTTAATTTGAATTGTTAATTTTCAACGAAATATCTGTAGGCAGCTGACAGCGTCCCTATCTTATATTGCTAAATTTAGCTTCGGACTGTACTCTAAAGTTAATGTTTCGTTTTCTTTTTGCTTTTCTAGCTTTTCATTGGATTCCCAAGAATTTTATAGCATTTTAATGAGTTCAAGAGATTTTCAAGAATTAAATAGGATTTAAAGGTTACTTAAAATTTAGAAGATTTTCCAGAAATTTCACGGGATTTTATAGCATTTCAAAGGATTTTAACCGAATTTAGGATATTTCAAAGAATTTCATGCATGTGCCAGAGATCTCATGAGATTTAATGGGATTGCTAAAGATTTCACGTGGTTTTAAGGAATTTCATTTCTGCTTGTTACCCATGTGACCAGATGTGACGTGTAAACAAATTTTTGGATAGGGTTTTTAACACTTCATACAATTGCTACAATTTTTAGAATTTTATGCAGTATTGAGTATTAGAAAAATATATTATCTAGACTTAATGCAACTTCGCCATTCTAAAGATTTCATAGGGTACGAAGGGATTTTAGTTGACTCAAGAATTGTAGGAAGAATTTCATAGCATTTTAATGATTTCATGGGATTTCAACGAATTTCGTGATTTTAATTTGATTTACTAACACTTCATAGGATTTCACGAGATTTGAAAGACTTCAAGGAATTATATGGAAGGTGTATGCACCAAATTACAAGAGTGGTTAACCCCGCGGAAGTTTTTTTTTTAATTTTTAAGCCGTCTCTCTTGAACAATTTCGAACGAATTGTTATTTACAAATATCAAGTTTTTAATTATTTAATTAAAAACTGTCCCTGTTCGGAAACGCTTTTGTTTTTAAATTGTCAAATTTTAAACGCTTTAATCTGAAATTATTAAACTTCCAATCACCTGTAATGCTTTCCATACAAAATCGTTCAGCTGTTATCTAAGAATTGAAACCAACAAAAAAGAAAGTGTTCAGAAGTATAACTTTTAATTAATACTAAATTGGTTAAATAGGTTACTATAAAAAATGATGAACAGCTTAGAGATTTTCAAGTAAAAATCAAGCGAAAACTTTCAAAATTTCAAAAAAGGAAAAAGATTTCAGTATACTTAAATTAATTTTCAAATATTAGAAAATTTGCACTTTTTGAAGAATATTAAAAAATTACTTTTCAAACAGACAAGTGTATGCAATTTCAAAACACTTTCTGGAATCAAAAAACAGAAAAAAAAACTGCTATTATTATATTAACGAATTACCTTCCTATCTCGTTCGATTTTCTCAACTGCTTCGGATTTGTTCCAACATTTCCAACTGAAGCGTTAGTTTTCTCCGAGAAATTGGTTTCATTACTTTCTTCTGAGGCGTTGAAATGTAAGTTGCTCGCAAACGTATTTTGCTTAATTTGAGATTTCCATAAAAACGATCGACTTATAGGTAGTGGAGTGCCTTCAACGCAGCTCGTTTCGCCTGTGGCATCCTTTGTAGAATTCATGCTCGGAGAACTTCGAGAAGTGCGAGTCGTTTTTGCACTTGTTGAGGGTTTCACGAAAAGACCTTTCAGACGTTGTATCAAAGATACATTTTCTAAAGATTCTAATGAAGAACTCTCTGAAGGAGAAATCATTGTCACTGAATTTGATTTATTTGGAAGGTTATCTGATTTATTCTGGACTGAATTTGGTTTATCCGAAACCGGAATTGATTCAACAGATACTGCACTTCGTCGAATAAAAACTGCATTTCTTTGGTCTGACATAGTATTTGATTTAGCAGGAACTGTACATGATCGATTTCGAGTTGTATCTGATTTACGTCGATCTGAATTTGGTCCAACTGGACCCGAATCTCTGACAGCAGCGTTTCCTTCATCTGAAACTAGATTTTCTTCAAACGTCACTATTTTTTGAAAATTTCTTCCTGTAGCAATTTCACTGAGTGTTAATTTTTTTCTTGTAGATTTTGGAAGGTAATCCAAAGAAGTGTTAACTTTTAGTGAAGAACGAATTGCGCACGAACTTTGTTGGGTTTGTTTTGGACGTTTGCTGCTGTCATATGAGCTGTTTAAGCAAACTGAAAATTCAAGAAGGCAACCTTGAGTTCAGCTACTAGAATTATTTGTAAACAAATTCGCGGTGAATGCCAAGTTTTCGCCAATTTTCATTTTATTACTTTTTCTTTTGACATTTATATTTTACCAATGTACAAAAACTATGCACTTTAAATAATCACACAATCACCGAACACAATAGACCAAACAAATAATGGAATTAAATTTAGAGTCTCCATTACCCCATTTCTGAACACTACCATTTTTTTCTCTCATTCCCCAACTAGTGTCTGCAACTCACCCCAACCCCTGCAGTTCCACTTTGTTCTCACCAAAGATTCAACACATTTTTCGAATTTTGAAAACTGAATATCACAAATAACAAATAAGCTCGATTTTAGTAGTGTTATACTTTAACACTTGAAAATAAAACATTTAAACAGATAGATTTTATTGAACATTCTGATAATGTTCCGGAAATATCTCTAATATCTATGAACATTCTGATAATGTTCCGGAAATATCTCTAATATCTATGAACATTCTGGAATACTCTGCAATTGGCTAAAATACTGATTTTTTATTGGAATTGAATAACTGTCGCCAAATTTTTTTGAAAGTAAGTGGTACTCTTTTATGTCATAAATTTCCGTGCTTCCAATGAACTTTGACCACCCTTTTACTTTCAAACTAAACAAGAAATTTCGCGCAAATTTTTGGAAATGACAGAAAATATATCAACGCACGTCGGTCTGGCACATTGAGGTTGTTATTTTGGTTAAATAATGTAATTTCATTAATTTTTAATGCAAAATATAATTGAGAGAAGCAGTGGTGATTCGGGGACGTTTCGAAGTCAAAAATTGAACGGACCTCTATTTTTATCTTCACACGTTAGAAAAAGAGGTTCGTTCGATTTTCGATTTTCGAAACGGCCCCGGATTCCCACTGCAGGGCTTTAAGACCCTCAATCGTTATGAGACAGGGCACTAAATCCCTGTTCTTAATTACATTAGAAATTAAAAATTAATGAAATTGCATTATTTAAACAAAAAACAAACTTCGATGGGCAGGGCACAAGTGCGCTAATATATTTGTTGTCGTTTCTCAACATTACAGCGAGTTATCTTATTTAGTTCAAAAGTAAGAAGGCGGAAAAGAATACATAGAATATCACCTATTAAGACACTTTCCTGTCTTTTTATCGTATTTCTAATAAACGAGCCACAGCTTTTTTTTTACATTTCGATTTAAAAGAAAATAGAATTTCTCACATTCAAGTAAAGGTAGGTAGAATAATCAGGGAGGTCACCCCAGGATTTGGCAATATTTTTCGACCATTTTTCGGTTTGCAAATATTTTCCCCGGTCATTTAAATTTTAAAATTCAAGCCTTAAGAACTACACAATTTATATTTTAAATATTAACAAAAAAATCTCTCCAAAGTAGAAGCCATCGAAATTAAACCATTTTTCTTTTTATGCATTCAAATACAAAAATATTAATTCAAATTGAAGAATCTTACATCAGGGCAAACAAAATTCGATACATTAAAAAAGAAACACTGAGAAATGGTTGAGTATTAACAACTTTTAAGACCATCCATTTTAAATATTGTACAAGATTAAGCGAGTGAAATTGTCTATTAGAGCGTTCAATTGGAAATTCTGCAATTTTGAGTAATTTACATTTTAAATCAGACAGTTTTTAATTCTTTGATAACAAGTTGTACAGTTTGAAACTTTTTTAATTTAAAAAAATTTATCATGTGGGAAATGTATTTTCACATTAAAATAAGACAAACCATAATAAATTACAAAAATGTAAAAATTGTAATTTTTGAAGAAAGTTTGTTATTACTTGTGACATTTAATAAAAAAATACTTGTCAGATTCAAAAATTATTCTAATTTGAAAGCTTTCTGTTTAAAATTTTTCCTTCCAAGTTGAAATAAAATTTTATAATTTTGAAAGGTTTAATTCGAAATTATTCAATTTGACACGCTATAATAGTTTTAAATTTTCCAACTTATTTTTTCTGGTTGCTTTTAATCCGACTACCTTGCATCCAACAAAATTTCATTGAGAATCGACAATATTTTTTTGTCTGCACGTATTAAACAAATTTTGAACCAAAAATAAAAGAGAAACGCAATATTACCTGTTTCCTCAATTTTCTTCCCCTCACTCGGATCCATTGAAGCAATGACATTGAGAGAAGGTCTTGCAGTCTTCTCACTTGCATCCTGAATATATGTATCTTCTAGAACACCACTAGGTGCCTCTACTAATTGGCGATTCGCTCCCTGTAGAAGAATTACATCCAAAATAATTCCCTCAACCTCCGTAAGTTCCATCGACAAAACTCTCTTATCCTGCGAACCCTTAAATGATTCTTTAAGGGTTTTTCCAGAATTTTCCTTCTCACAAGGCAATCCTCTCACTGATATAGGCAAAACATTCGGAATCATTGTCATCTCCATGCAAGTTGACTCATTTGTCCCTCTCCCCGGCAAATTCAAAATATCCGGATTCCTACTCTGATTCCGATTGTCTATAAAAGAAGAGCAGGTCAGAGGGAATCCCGGAGACGAGCTCCTGTCAGTTATATTCAGAGATTCTTTCATTGAAGCTAAATCTTTAATATTCCGACCTTTCTCATTCTCTTTTTGTGTTATTTGAGCCCTCCTTAGAGAAAGCCTTGGACGCTTCCTAGTACTTCCACTCAAAACAGGACTCGTAAAAACACTCAAAGGCTTTGGAGAATCCAAAAAGCTCTTTTGAAGAGTTGTTTTTGGCTCTCGAAAAGTATGTTCTGATGTGCGATTCTCTGGATTATTTTCGTCAGAGAACAAACGTTTCTTGGGGAAAATTTGATTTTCATTTGAAACATCTGAGACTCGAGATTTTTTTGGAGTTACGAGCTGATCGGATTGATCGCTTCTTCTTGACACAGGACTACTGTTCATCACGTTTATGCGAACCGGGTCGGAATTTTTATTCTTGCCTGACATTATTAGTTGTTGATCTTCTCTAAGAGCCACTCTCACACTTGGAGACCTGCAATTTTGGTCGTTTTCGGGAGTGGTTAGTGATTTTTCTCTAGTTGATCTTGCATCTTTGCTAGTCTGTGATATTAGGTTAGATTCCTTCATTCGTTCTAAAAGAGTGGATCTTGTATTTGTACTCATTTCTAAGATCATAGACTTTAAGGTTTTTGTTGGGGGCTTGGGTTTTTTGGATTCATCCAGTGGTCTTGAGTCTTTTTCACTTTCTGCCATTTTCGACCTTGAATCTGTATCCTTTTCTAGTATTGTTGATCTTGAAGTTGATTCTCTATCTAATACTACTGATCTTGAAGTTATGTCCTTTTCTATTATCACAGATCTCGAACCCTTTTCCAATATGATGGAACTTGAATCCGTATCTAAATTCAATGTCTTCGAAAGTTCGCCTTCTACCGATCTTATCATTTTAGAACCTTCCTCAAGAACTCGGCTTGTTTTAATAGTCAGTTCATTTCCTTGATCAAAAATCTCTCTCGTTTTACGTAAAATTGCATCTCTCAATAGAAAGCAGCTATCATTCAAGACTTGCTCCTGGTTGTTAACATTGTTCTGCACTTCTGTAATTTTTGGAAGGTTTCTTTTCCTTTTATTCAAAGGTCCTGGTTCTTTGGAAGGAAGATGCTTGCTAGTTCCCCTCGTTCCAGTCACTGGAAGAGTATTTATGTTTTGAAGATCGGTTACAGTTTCATCTATTCTTCTAGATGAACCGTGACCTGAATCGGTTACATTTGATATGTAACTCAAATTTACTTGGAGAGAACTTCTTCGAGGTTTGTCGAAATCTTCATCGCTCAAGTCCTCCTCCTTAGGGACTCCTCTCCTTTTAAAAGGCATTACTTTTTTCTTTATTTTCGCCCAGGGTTTCTTGAGGACTCGATTATTCTTTAAGAATACAATGTATTCTGGCTGAAAAATGAAATTTATTTGATACAGAAGGATGACAGGAACACACTTATTTTTATTTACATTATTAAACTAACTCTGATACTCAAGTGTTTATGGTATATTCTTATTGTAGTTCCTATAATTTTTATGTACCTTAAAAAATGTGTACAAATATGTAAAATCATTCTTGAACTTTAACCTTTAATAATACTAATTCTTCTATTTATGATAATTCTTGAAAAATTAGTCGGAACTTTAAAAAAAAGCAAGAGAAAAAATTCAAAAAAAAAAAAAAAAAAAAAGGGAATAGAAGGGCTTAGAAGTAACAAAATACACGACTGCCGAAAAGAAAGAAAGCATTCATTATCTTCAGTAGGTTTTCTTTAATTGTGTTTAATTTCCTTTTCGCTTTTTAAAAATAAAAGTTTTTCAGTTTAGCGTTAGATCTAAAACCACATTTTTAAAAAGATCTTTGATAAAAAAATACGAGAAACAATTCTTCGTCTGCAGATATAACAGGGTGCAATTTGAACTTGCGTACCAAGTTGAACCAAAAATCTTCGAAAACTGCGGTTGTGTGTTGGATTTTACTTTCTGATGACATATACCTAAAACATACATGGTCAATCCACTGTGAATTCCGCCTGAAACGTGCTGCATACATATTTTTCAAAAATTTGAGATTTTGGATCAAGTAATGATGGTCTATTTAGAATTGATTTAGCCTCCAAGCACTTTATAAATTATATATAGTTTAGTTGTAAACAGTGTTACATAACGTAACTTACATTTTAAAGTCTTGAAACTAGCAAAATATATATTTAGATTGAACCTAGTTACGATGTAATGATTGAGTGAGACAAATAAGCTCCACTATGATTTACTTACTATTAAAACTTCATGAAGTTATTTTGCTTAATTTTAAAAATAATCACCTATAAAATTTAAACTCATGAAGCGGTTATTTTACAATAGGTTAAGATATTAACTCTCAAGTTAGCAGATCAATTAATTTCTAATCATTTCCGAACCAGAACATGTGCAAATTCAAAATAATTAGTCGGCTAACTTCAGTTAATACCTTAATATATTGTAAAACAATGGGGTCGTTGCATGAATTTCAGCTAATATATATTTTAAATATACTGCGTAAGATTCTGAAAAGCTTAGTGCATTCAAAATTTGTTTGAATATTGAGGAAAAAGTATCGAAATCCCTATTCGAAAATTCTGTGCCCTTGAAACGTCACATCGTGCAAACAGCTCAACCATTGCAGTTGCTTCATTGCCTAATGAAGTATCTAGCAGATAGCTGGCGAAAATTCAAATTACAATTTCTAAGAGATATTTCTTTACTTAAAATTGTCGAAAAGCAGCAGCCAGTCGTAACAAAATCTCACTAAAAAACACAATTATGCTTAAAATATAAGACCTAAAAAAGATAGTAATTAATAATATCATTAAAGTGCGTAAGAGTGAGATGTTTCCAAGGGTAACCTCAAATTTTTGTCAATCACATGTCGGAATCATGAGATAATTTTTCCTCCTCAAACCTCTGCCGATATAAAATTATGTCAGCAAAGGTTAGAGTGAGTGGTTATGAGTGACCACTATACGTCTAAAAGGATGAATTGTTGAACGTAATATTTTTACCACATAATCTAAAGGCAATACCGGTTTGGACAGACCTTTTTCTGGGAAATGTTCTTGTTTTTTTTTATAATACAAAATAGAGTGTTTTTGCGCCTGAAACCAGCAACACTCTGACTAATGTGTACGCTGGGCTGCCGTTGTGGCCGGTTTTAGGCATAAAAACACACTCCATTTTCTCACATGATAGTCTTTAAAATGTTCAAAATGTTAGATTTTTCGTTCGCTTCAAAAATAGCTTTTTCCTAGTGTTTCTTTCCAAAGTCAACACTATAAAGTGATAAATACAAAACTTAAAGGCCACTCAATATTATATCGTCGCTAGGTACAATTTCAATATTTATTTTGGTAGTTAAAGGACTTTCAAATGTATTTGAAAAACAGCATTTGTACTACAATCGTTCAAGATATACATAATTTAAAACGCATTTGGAAGCTAAATCAACGCTTAAATGGACCAAAATTACTTGGTCCAAAATCGCAGAATTTTGTAAAATATGCCCACGGTACGTTTCAGACGTTCCAGACGTAAAATGGAAACCATTTTTTTTTGAAAATATTCATTTTTCATCATTCTTTAGAACTAAATTTCGTAAATTATTAGAGGTTGTTAGGCGTAAAATATGAAGTTTCTCTTTATATTTTGCGCCTAAAATAACCCCTAATAATGTAAAAAATGTTAAATAATGATTGTTTGAACATCTTTCTCCAACAAAAAAGATTTTTCGATCAATTCCTCACATCAAAAGGGTATACTGGGATATCCCATTCGATCCCATTTATCTTCCATGTTGTCCCAAGATATCTAAGATACCCGTCGGATATTCCGCAAGGTGGAAATTGGGATATCCCTGGGACGTTTCTGGAATATTCAAATATCCCAAGTAGAACATATAAAAAGTGTAATATCCTACTTGGGACATTTGAATATCCCAGAAACGTACCATAGATATCTTGGGGATATCCCACTTTCAGCCTTGCGGGACCCTTGTTATCCTTGTAGGACATTATGTATTCTATAATACGAAGCTTGAAACTGCTTCAAAAATGAAGTTTAACTCCTTAATACCGCTAAACACGGTTAAATGAGACCTTTCAGGGAAAAAAGTCAAAAACTAAGACTTGTTCTTTATCACAAGAAAATCACTAAACTTGATAATAAAAAATTAAGATCCTTATAACGGCTCAATTTCGAATTGAAAATGATCTACAAAAGTAAATCAAAGTAAAACCGTTAAAAATTTGAGAATTTCCATATTTTATTTTTTATACCTGAAATATAAGAAAACATTGAAATTTACACTATTTTTGCAATATATACTTAAAAAATAGACAAATTGGCTTCATCTTGTAATTTTATACAGTATTTTGAGAGCATTCAACCCTTTAAAGAGAAAACATTTTAGCTCTGATATAATTAAAATTAAGATAGCTTAATCAATCATCAAAAAAGAGGTGAACGCAAAATTCATTTTCACATTTTAAACCTTTGACCAGCTGTCGAAGGTCATTGTGTACAAAAGCATGAAACAATAATACAAAACTGTTATTCAAACAAGTTTTTTTATTTATAGAGTGATTATTTTTCAATATATTATAAAAAATTTACGAGCCCCGAACTGTGTCGTATTTCATATGCAACCATAACAGTCATTGCTACGAACTATCATAGACAAAAAACAACGAATAATTTCATTTGGCTATGTTGGTAAAAGGCATAAACTTGCTTATTTATTTCAAAATTGTTAAGTCTGCAGCACTAAACTTAATGATTTGTGCTCGCAACCTAAAAACAAAAAAAAATGACTGATACACAAGCCTAACCTGTGAACAATTTATTCACCTCGTAGCTTAAAACTCGATTTCCTTGAAGCTGAATTAATTTTTTCGAGCAATATTTTTGCCCCTGTGTTCAACATACCCATATCTCGGGAAGGAGTTTTTATTTTTGTACAAATTTGAAAATTAGATTTTTTGTACAAATTTGAAAATTAGATTTTTTTACAATTTGAAGCCACTTCTCAGATACCATGAAATTTTAGCATCCACTCGGAAGTATATTCTTGTTTTCAGAATATTTTTTGCTCTCCTGTAAAATTGCCATTTTGCCCCTTACCTCGTTATGTTCTGTCACCCTGCATTTGTAATTAAAAAATTGCGAAATCATTCCAAATTGATTTTGAATATTGTTGAACTTTAACTGTATTCAAATAAAAATGGTTTAATCTTAAAAATACTTACATTTCAAACCAAACGATTTTAGGATGAATTAAAAAAAATTACTTTGCAGTTTAAAGTTCTGATTACTCAAATCACAAACACTAAAACTTTAAAACTGATCGATTTAAATTATCACGCCTTATTTATTAAACAATTTTAGAATTAGACAAAACTACAAACTGACTTATGTTAAATGTGTCAATTAAATTAAAATTTAAGCTTGTAAAAGAAGCTTTCAAAACTAAACAGATTGAAATTTGATGTTTTATAAACCCATACAATTTCAAATTGAATCTTAAGATTTTCAATCAGAAACAAGCTTGCTTACACTCCCACAATCCATATCAGTTATTGGAGGCAAAAATGATTAAATTTATAAATTAAGGGTCGTAAAATATGTTCACTGTCATGAGGGTTTTCACTCTATAAAAAATCCTTCGATTTCCCGATCTAAGGTCCACCCTGTACTAATTAACAATGTTTGCATATTTGGTCTTATTTTTAAATTACTCTGCAAAACTTGCTATTAAAAAAATGTTAATCGTACAAAAAGTACAATCATGTACTTGATGTGCTGCTCCATGGAAAAATGTTTTCATGAATTTGTTTAAAGTTTCAAAATTTAATTTTCGAGGAAAGGCCTAAACGCACCGAATTTCGGTGAAACTACGGGAAATTTTGAAAATCAATTATTTTTATCTCTCTTAAATCTCTGCTTTTAAAACTACAAGTTTTGTCTTCAATTTGAATGGAAAGGTAATTTCAATTTGAAAATAAATTTAATGAACAAGATAAACAAAATGCAATAACCATAAAATAGTAGAATATACTAAATTGTTGAAAAGTCTGTCTCAATCTCACGATTGTATACGCAGATATAAACTTATCGCTCAAATTGTTTAGCAAAGTCAGCATCGTCAGCATCATAGCAGACAAAAATAAACTTAGGATATATATATTTTTTTTTTTTTTTACTCAAGGCAACGAACGGAATAATAGTATTATAATAACAGCATAGAATATTCAGGTATTTTCACTTAATCACCAGCTAACTTTACTTCGTCCAGTGCTGAAGGGAAAAATAATGGATCAAACACCAAGTTAGCTGAGAATGAAGTGAAAATGCTTATTTAATAATAATAATTTGTTAATAAAATTTGGGGTGCAATTGCAGAATAGGGGCGTCACCTCTGTTTTGGCAGGATTTTTTTTTTTTCGGCAAACAAACTATTAGAATCTTTAATTGAACGATAAATGAAACGATTTGGCGAGGCAAAAGTTAAAAATTATTGTTACTTTTGTTACTGCGATTTCTCAAATATGGGTCTGTCATGATATCGGAATGATCATATTTAACTCACCGTTTAGGTGCTTTTAAACATCCGCACAGCCAGAAACACTGTAAATAATTAATTAAAACCTCTTTGACTAGTCACAAAAATAATGTTGGTGAAATCCCTACCCCTTTCCAACGTCTCGTGGGGGCGGGAACGCGCCCCTTTCACTGCTGACAAAAATAATGTTAATAATCTCGATCATAATATGATCATTTCGATCTCGTGACAGACCCAGATTTGAGACATCGCAGTAACAAAAGTAACAATAATTTAAAACTTTTGTCTGGTCAAATCGCTTCATTTATCGTTCAATTAAGGATTCTAATGTTTGTTGCCGAAAAAAAATTTGTTTTAGCCAAAATAGGGTTGACGCCCCTATTCTGCAATCTAACCAAACTATGTTATGTGCTCCAATGCACCTCTATATGAAGTAATGCAATACATTTTCAAAATAATTACATTAATTAATGAAGTTAATTTTTAACCAAAACAGGTGAATTTGTAAGAAAATGTTTGACTTTTCAAGCAAAGAGATTCATTTTCAACAAAAACCTTGCGAAAAAGTATCGTTGGAAAATAATAATAATAATAATGATTATTATGATATAATGATTTTTCGATAATGAATTTCTTGTAATTTGTTTGTGATTATAGAAACGAGTATAGGGGAGAGTATCGAAAAAGTAATTTAAAAAAATAATAATCATACAAATCAATAATGTCCAAATATGGACAAAATTATTGCACAAAGTATGCGATTTTGTTATTCCTATAGTTCCTATAATGTGCGGTGCTCACTCAGTCGTGGCAAACTAGCAGCTTTGCGATAAGGCGCTATGTCCTAGCGGCATAGCTGGATAACTACGTCATGACGTAGTTATCGTAGTTTCCGTCATGACATTGACATCAGCGCCATCTGACCCGCAAATATGTATCACAAAGTAGTATTGCGAAGATGTTGGAACAATGTTCATGGAAAATAGCAGTGAACATCAAAATATTTCAATGAAAAATGTTATACTACGGTTGAAAATGATTTATTCAGGATGAGATTTCTTGATAATATTTAATTGAAATTCAAATTTCTTCTGAAAGAATGGCGCTGTCGTAGCTAGAATAGGCTCTAGGAGCCAACAAAGAAAACAAAGAAGAAGATGAAGAAGAAATATAAAGAATTAGGAATTAAAATAGACAGAGATTGAGAGAATATGATCGTTTCGAAACGAAAAGACCTGCCATTTGAACACAATCGGTTCGTCTCTGTCCATCTGAAATGATAGAAAGAGAGGTTCGATCGACTTCAGGCAGCGAAGTCCCACTGTAGTGTTTTATAATGTCAAATTGTCGAGTGTTGATGTGAAAATGGTGACAACTGTCTTCTTCGTAGACAGTTAATGTAACATGTCTGTAAGTAAGGTATTTTCTGCGAAATAACTTCTGCCTCATAATTACGCGCTATATACGCAAAAGTGCGCACTTCCCAATTGAAGTGTTGACGTGCGGAGTTTTTGTGAAAAAAGTCATCTGTTTTTGGATACTGCTGTCTTCGAACAGTTTAACCATGCGACAGACAGAGGTGATTCAGTATCTGGCTCGATTATTATTCAAGACATATAGCTCTTCTGCTAAACGAGATGCTGAATGGCCCGCAAACGTTTGAAGTATGTAAGCAAACTTTCTTCCTCCTTTCCGTTGAATATTTAGTTTAACTTTGTATCCGTATTCAAAAAACAATTCTCAACACATTTTTCCCCACGCAGTAAAATCCTCCGAAACGGTTCATACGCCCCTGACTGAGAGCTTGGAGTTTATGTTACCGTCAGTCCTAAAATCACTAAAATGGACATGAAATCCACGTTTGAATGTATTTGAAATATGAAAAGTAAAAGTAGGTTTTCATTTTTACGAAGAAATCAGTGAAATTCATTCTAAACTCTGAATATTTTAAATGATGAATTGTGACGATGAGTTTTCCAAAAAGTAGTTGAATTATTAAACAAAGCAGATTGAATGTCAAGCAAGCAGTTTCATTTTGTAAAATGCCAAACATGTCAATTTGAAAAATAAAAAAAAAACAATTTTGTACGAAAACTCTAATTTTCAACAAAGAATGATTTCTCAGTTATTTAAGGAAATCAATTTAAGAAAATCGACTAATTTGCAATCTAAAAAGGAAGTATTGTCAGTAAAAAATAGAATAGTTAACATTCCACCCGAGAATGACAAAGAAAAATGTAATTTAAAGCCCAAAAAGTGGAGAATTTAAATCAAAAAAGAAGAATTTTCAATAATTAAAACAGTTGAATTTTTGGTAAAAAGAATAATTGTTAAGGACAAGAAAAAAAATTGGTATCCTTCAACTGAAGAGAGTGAATGTTGAACAGAAAGACTTACTTTTTAACAAAGTATATTTCAGACAAACGTTACTTTTATTTTAAATAAAAAATAGTCAAATGCAATCCAAAAGGAGAAATTTTCCAAAAAATGTTTGGATTTTCAACCAAATACAATAATATCTCACAAAAATTGATGAATTTTCCACTAAGAACATAATAGTAGAATTCTTAACGAAATTAGAAGACTACGAACCTTGAAGCCAAAAGACGAATTTCCTGTAAAAACCAAAGAGGTAAATCCTGTAAAAAAAAAAAATCCCAGAAGTAATTCCACCTTCACCTGCGCAGTTTAATGTTCAATTCCCAAAATTCCTTCGTGTTCGATTTTAAAAAGATCAGTTTTCAAGTAAAATAGTTGAATCCTGAAAAAAAGAAGATTACTTTCGATCTAAGAAATTTAGACTTCCACAAACGAGTTTTAAAACGAAAAAGCCAAATGAAGACAAAAGTATTTTTCAATTGTTATCCAAAGAACATGTTTGTTTGACTTGTCAACATGAAAATATGAGTTTTGGACGAAGAAGTTGATTTTCCAATAAAACAGTCGAATTTTTCACCGAAAGTTTTAAAGAAATCGTCGAATGTGCAAGAAAACAGTTGAATTTTAAACCAAAAAGCACGATTCTTCAAAAAAGCTGTTTTATTTTCCACGAAACAGTCGCAACAGTCGAACGAAAAAGTACAATAGGACAAAATGATTTGACAATAACAAAAAGCAAATTTAGCACGAGCTAGTTGAATTTTTCATCAAAAAAGATGACTTTGTAAGAAAGCTTTTTTTCTCATTTATAACCGACCAATTGCGTTTACATGTATTCCAGAAAGATGAAAAATAGATGAATTTTTAAAGCAAAAATTCAACTTGTTCTACAAGAATAAGCAACTGCAAAAGAAAAGAAATAGTAATCGAATCACAAGGCTAATGAAGAATTAAGAAAAATATTATATCAGGGTAACCTGAAAAGTTCGTTTTAAATTCATATTCAAAGACCAGACTTGTAATGTTTTTAACTCAAAATGTTTTATAAACGGAATATAACAAATTGAAAGTAAAATAAAGAATTTTCAAGTTTAGTTTGCTTGTCATTTATTTAAAGTGATCTCTGAAGGTATTACATTTCTGTATAATTACTGCGATTTATTTCTTTCAATTTCGAATTTTAATACCCCCCCCCCCCGCCTAAAGCAATCGATTGTGATGAAATATGCCCCCCACTGAGCTGTCCCATAATTTTAGTACAGTCCCGTACCGCGGATGAAACTGTTCTTGGCTCTTGGATTAGGATATCGAAAACGATTTCACGAATCGTTCACCGCCTTCTTCGCGTTGCTCACTTGCCTTGTTCACCCGTGAATAGATGCATCCCCTGTTCGAATCTGAGAGGAGCGAGTTCACGGTTCAGCCCGGCCATATACATTAGGTCCAAAAAGTTTAGGTATCTCGATTTTTGTGCAGATTTTCATGAAAATCACAGCAAAAAAAAAGCTAAAAATGTAAGATAATATGCATGTTGCAGGTGAAGGTTTTGCCAATACTGATACCAAGTTTCAAAATTTTCAGATGATTAGCGATTATTTCCTGGCGAATGAAAGGTGAAGAAGCATAATAATCCTATGATCATTTCAGAATACTCAACTTTGAATGGCTGTAAGTCACTGAAAAAAATTATGAAAAAATGATTTAAACTGAAAATACGCATACTAGTGTAAAGTGGTTCTAAGCAAATTTGTGGATATAATTTAGGCGAAAAATATAGTTAAATAAAAAGTTATTGCAGCTTGTGTCGTTTTTCCAAAAAGTAAATTTTTAATTTTTTATGTATTTTTATAGCAAGAGTTTATAACGAATTTGTAGATCTTTGTTGGTTGAACTACTTTTGTCTTTTCATTTTTTTTCGTCTCTTGTGTTATTTTTTAAAAATTCAACCTAATTTGTACATCCTTTTTGAGTGAAAAAGTTTGCCTATTATTTTTTTTTCTTTCCTTGTGTTGTCTTCCAAAACATTGAATTTTTTTTTCATTTTTCACGAATAAAACGAAAACTACGCCTCCTATCAAAAAGTAATTTGTGACAAATTTTTAGATCTTCTTTGGGTGCACGATTCTTGTGTCTTTATCTTTTTTTGTATCTTGCATAGCTTGACCGCAAAATGGAATTTTTAATTTTTAATTATTTTTTGTGCAATCGAAATTTGAATTTTCTATTTTTCTAAAAAATTCAAAAGCTGTCATGATAATCTTGTAGGACTCTTGAAAAGAAAAGTTTTTCTTCTCTAGACTTTTTTTTATACCATGCGTTTTTTGGCTTAAAATATTAATTTTCTTTTGTTTTTTGAGATTTTGAAAATGCTATAACTCTGACAATTTTGATTTTATCGAAAAATTTAACAAGGATAAATTGTTTGTCTCTTGGAATCCGCGAAAGTCATTTTTCACATAAAACCAATACCTTCTCATTGAGATGAGAATGTAACAATGAATTTTCAACCAAAAAAAGTTTTTAACCAATAATTTAATTTTGAACTCAGAAAATTAATTTTCTAGCAAATAAGACGAATTTTTCACAAAATACGTGAATTTTCAACTAAGTAAGATTTAAACTTTCCAGCAAAGAAACGAATTTTCTACAAAATAGTTGAACATTAATGAAATAGTTAAATTTTCAATAAAAAACAATTCATTTTTAGCCAACACGTTGCATTTACAACGAAAATATTTGAAGTTACAAGAAAGAGACGAACTTTTCAATAAAATAGTTGAACATTTAACCAAATAGTTACATTTTCAAGTGAAAAAGTAGATTTTTTTAGAAGAAAGTTGAATTTCCAACCAAAAAAGATACATTTTCAACCAAAAAAGATAACTTTTCTACCATAAAAGATGAATTTTTAGTGATTTCAATGAATTAACAGTTTAATTTTAAACCTCCAAAGATGAATTTTCAACCAAATAGTCAAATTTTGAATAGCAAAATAATATATTGAACTAGAAACAATTGCATTTTCAACTAAATAGTTGACTTTTCAAAAAAAAATTAAATTTCCAACAAAATAGTTGAATATAAACCAAATAGCTTGCAGACAAAAAACTTAATTTTCAACAAAATAAAACGAATTTTTAACAAGAGAGGTAAATCATTTAAAAAATGAATTTTTAACAAATTAGTTCAACAAGAACCAAGCCGTTACATTTTTTTAAGAAAAAAGATGAATTTTCATTTTTAAAAAATTACTTTTGTACCATAAAAGATGAAGTTTCAATTCAAAATGAAGAAATTTCAACAAAACAGTTGAATTTTCGAACAAAACAGATAACTAACCAAATACATTAATTTTTAACCAAATAGTTGAATTTTCAACACACGAAGATGAATTTTCAACCTAAATATTAATTTTCAACCTAAAAAGATGAATTCAAATAGAATAGTTTAAATTTCGGAAAAAAAATTAATGTTGAACAAAAAAAAAACTAATTTTGAACAAAACAATAAAAATTTTAGCCAGAGAGGTGAATCTTTTAAAAAAACTAAATTTTTAACAAAGTAGTTCAACTAAGCAGTGGAATTTTCAATCAAAAAATATAAATTTTCAACCAAAAGCTTAATTTCCCACCAACAAGATTAATTTTCTACCAAAAAAGACGAATTTTTACCAAAATTCAGGAACTTTCAACTAACTTGTTGAATTTTCAAGTAAAAAAAAACGAATTTTCTTCCAAAAAGTTTTTTTCTTCAAATTTTCAAGTTTCCTAATCAATACATCAATTTTCAACAAAATAGTTGAATTTTTTACCAAAATGGTTAAATTTTCAACAGTTGTTGATAAAAAAAGTTCATGGTCAACCAAATAGTTTAATTTTCTACCATATTTTTTAATTTTCAAGCCAAATAGACGAATTTCGTACAAAACAGTTAATTTACCACCCACTAGTTAATTTTGCAAATAAAATGATGAAACTTTGACCAAAAAATTGAATTTTTGTACAAATTTGTTCAACTTTCAGCCAGGCAGTTTATTTTTCAATCAAGAAAGATGATCTCTCAACAAAACATGTAATAGTTTATATTTAAATCAAAAAATATTTTAATTTGAAATTAAAAACCATTTCGTTCAACCAAAGAAGTAGAATTTTCAACCAAATGAGATGAATTCTGAACCAAAAATATAAACGTAGACTTTTTAACCAAAAAGAATTAAACTATTAACCAAATATAGTTAGATTTTTTTATACGAAAAAAATTCGAAAAAACGATAAAAAGGGGAAATTTCTTGAAAACAGAGGAAAAAGAGGAATTCTTTTAAAAAGGGGAATAGAGGAAAGAGTATGAAGTCTGCAATCTATTGCACTGTCACTTTTTATGGAAAGACTAATTAGTGTATGTGTTCCTTTATTTTCTGCTTATTTACTACTTTAATTATTAGAATATCTTTATCGTAATCTTTCTGTCACTTGCATTTGCATTATATGGAATTAACTGCCATAGAGTGAAATAATTGCAACAAACTGGAAAATGCAATCGAGTCGTAACCTAGCAAATCTGAAACTCAATGAAAACTCTAATCAATAAAGTCTGATTAAAATCAATAATAATCAATAAAGTCTGATTAAAATCAATGTGTCATTTATTGAATTGTCGAATTTCTCCAAAGTTTCTCTTATTTAGTACGCGCACGAGCTCAATGAGAACAATAGTGAACAGCAGGGCAATCAAATACTGTAAGTGGTGTGCTGGAATAGTTGCTTTATAACTCTTTTAGAACTGTTTAATGAAGTATTCAACCACCGTATACTAAATGGAATTATGTTCTCATTCCAAATTAAATTACAATTAAAATTTTAAAAATTCAATTAAATATAAATTTTTAGGACTCTCAGGGTGGCCATTCAATCAAAAATTGGACTCGCTGAATGTTCAACCCGAAAAGATGAATTTTCATCAGGAAAGTTAATTTTCAATTGAGAAAAATGAATTTCTAACAAAACAAAATGACTTTTCTACCATAAAAGATGAATTTTCAACAGAAAAGTCAAACATTTGACCAAGCAAGACGACTTTAACAAAATAGTGGAATTTTTAAACCAAAAAGACAATTTTTTAAAAATAAAATTTAATTTTCATCCGGACATTTTGAAATTCTTTTGAAAAAGTTCATTTTCGACCAAGCAGAATAATTTTCTATCCAAAAAGATGAATTTTCAACAAAATACATAAATTTTCATTCAAATAGTTAAATGTTTAACTAAAAAGGATAAGATTTGATCCAAAAATGGAATTAAAATTTTCAGTATAAAAAATTATTTTTTATTGATAAAAACTATTTTTTATTGGTAAAATATAATTTTCAAGCAGTTGAATTCAACCAAAAAGATAAATTTGTATTCAAATATTTTAATGTTCAAATTAAAAAGATAATTTTTGACCCAAAAATGGAATGGGTAAATTTTCAGTTTAAAAAATTAATTTTCATTGATAAAAACGAATTTTCAGCTGGTTGAATTCAACTAAAAAAAAAGAATTTTTAACAAAATATATGTCTTTTCAACCCAATAATTTAATTTTCAAATTAGAACGGATAAATTTGGAACAAAAAATATAATCGTTAAGTTTTCAGATAAAAAACTTAATTTTAAACAAACAAACAAATCATTTTGAACGGAAATGTTAAATTTTCAATCAAAGAAGTAAATTTAAAAAAAAAACGAATTTTTAACAATGTAGTTCAACTTTTAACAAAGTAGTTTAATTTTCAACCAAGAAAGATAAAGTTTTTAACAAATAATTAAATTTTAAACCAAGAAGACGAATTTTCAACTAGGTGTGGATTTTTCAAGCCAAAAGGACGAATTTTCCCCAAAACAGTTTCAATTTTCAACCCGAACATATAAATTCTTAACAAAAAAGTTCATTTTGTTACCGAATAGTTCAATTTCCAAAAAAAGACTTCAATTTTCAACTAAAAAGTTGAATTTTTGACCAAATAGATGAATTTTCAACCAAGAATATTAACTTTCTACCAAAATATAAGAATCTTCAACCCAACAGTTGCATTTTTTACCAAAAAAGATTAAACTTTCTTTAAAACAATTAACTTCCCAAACCAAAAAGACAAGTTTTCTACAAAACAATTGAATTTTTAAACCGAAAATATTAATTTTCAACAAAAAAATTAATTTACAACCAAATTGTTGAATTTTTAAGGCAAAGCCAATTGTCTACAAAACTGTTGAATTTTTAACACGAAAACATAAATTATTTTCAATAAAAAAGTTAATTTACCACCAAATATTTGAATTATCAGCTAAAATAATGAAGCTCCAACCATAAAAAATGCATTTTTCACAAGGTTGTTCAACTTTCAACCAAGTAGTTGATTTTGTAACCAAGAAAGATGAATTCACATCAAAACATGTAATAGTTGATGTTAAAAAAATTAATTCTCAAACAAAAAAACTTTTTCAAAACAAACTAGTTAAATTTGCAATCAAAGAGATGAATTTTCAACTAAAATGATGAATCTCCAACACAAAAAATGAATTTTTAACAAAGTAGTTCAACTTTTAGCCAATCAGTTGATTTTTCAACTAAAAAAGATACATTTTTATCCAACCAATTAAATTTTCAACCAAAAAGATGAATTTTCCACTATGATGATTAATTTTCTGCAAAAAAATACGAATTTTCAACAAAATAAATAAAATTTTAACTGAATTGTTGAATTTTAAGCCAAAAAGAGGAATTTTCTTCAAAACAGTTGAATTTTCCCCCCAAATATACGAATTTTCAACAGAAAATGTTATTTTCAAACGAATAATTAAGTTGTCAAATAAATTCTTCAATTTTCAACGAAATAATTGAATTTTCTACCAAAATAGTTGAATTTTCAACCAAACAGATCAATTTTCAACCAAGAATATTACATTTCTACCAAAAAGACGAATTTTCTACAAACAAATTGAATTTTCAACCCGAAAATATGAATTATCCACCAAAAAATTAATTTTCAATCAAATAGCTTAATTTTCTACTAAATTGTTGAATTTTTCAAGCCAAAAAGATGAATTGTGTATGAAATAATTGAATTTTCAACCCAAAGATATGAATTATTTTTAATATAAAAGTTAATTTACCACCAAGTAGTTGATTTTTCAACCAAAAAAGATGAATTCTCAACAAAACATGTAATAGTTGATATTTCAACAATAGTTGAATTTTCAACCGAAAATGGAACAGTCACATTTTCAGTTAAAAAAATTAATTCTCAAACAAAAAAAAGTTTTCAACAAAATAGTTACATTGTTAACCAAAAAGATGAATTTTCAATTAAAATTATGAATCTTCAACACAAAAAAATGCATTTTTAACAAAGTAGTTGGATTTTCAAACAAAAAAGATGAATTCGCAACGAAAAATGTAATAGTTGATATTTCAACTAAGCAGAATTTTAATTTAAATACTAAGAAGATTGAATTCAACCAAAAAAAAAGCAAACGATTCTTCAAAAAAATAGTTTAATCCGTAACCAAAACAGATTAATTTTCTATTAAACAGTTGCATTTTTAACCAAGAAAATGAAATTTCTACCAAAATAGTTGAATGTTCAACCAAAAATGACGAATTTTCAACAAAACAGTTGAATTTTTGTCCAAAAAGATTACTTTTTAACAAGACAGTTGAGTGTTCAAAAAAAAAATTTAATTTTCCATCGAATATTATAATTTTCAACCAAACGAGATAAATTCTGATACAAAAATATAATATCAGACTTTTCAGTCAAGAAGAAATAAAATAAAATAAAATTCATTTCGCATTTAAGCGAAAAAAAAGAAAAAGGGGAAGTTTATTGAAAACAGCGGGAAATAGAGGTTTTCATTAAAAAATGGGAAAAGAGGAGAATAGGGGAAAGAATTTGAAGTCTGATACGTCCATTACTTTCCAGACCGCTGGACAATAAAAGTGAAAGTAAAATTTAAAACCTCTGGAAACCAAACCTCAAAGAAATTGTGAGATTTAAATATCGTTAAAATAAACTAATTTGTGCCATAAACACAAAAATGATCTGCATTATTACTTCATCTAATTACTTCGTAAAATTACTTCTCGTAAATATGTCTAGGCCATCGTAAACTTTCGTAATATAGTTTAATGAAGTGAATCCAATTTGGAATGGAATTCGTGACCACTTTTTTTCTACTAAAAGTGGCCCATAAGGGACTAAAAAAAATGTAAATTGATTCTTACTTCCTCTTTTGGAATTCCATTTCCCAATGTAACTGCTTAGCACACTTTTGCTTGCTTTTGCATAGAAGGAGAGCCGTTATACAACATCATGAAGCGCAAAAAGATGACTTGTTTTGTTCTCAAAATAAACCTCTCGTAAATGTCAAGCAAGCGAATGCAAGTTACCTGCGTGAAATGAGATTTTGTAAAATCGGATCCTGGGTCTCACATTGGGACCTCTTACGCCAGCATAAGTGAAAGTTCTCAAGTAGGACGCGAGTCTTGAATCTTCAGCTGGACGTTCGCCAAATGCCCATCGCCAGATCTTCTGCCTACGGTCATCGAGTCAGGAACTTAATAAATATCGAAGACTTCTTATCTGCGAGCGACCGAATTCCTTTACTTTCCAACACAAGACCTCGGCTGTTTGATATTGTTCCGAATCCTGTGGGCAGAAAAAAAAAGTACTTTACCTTCATTTGTTATGACTATCTATATCAATTATCGATGGTGGGTGTTATGTCAATTATAGACAGAGAAAGTTTCATTTTTTAAGCAATACTTTCTATTCATTTTTTTTAAAGACCATTTTTTATGACTTCGAAATCTTTCACTACTTTTGATATTATCAATATATTTTCTAATTATGCAGGACGGGCCTCGGACTCACTTCAGAGACCAAAAAAAGTGTAAATACTGTGAAAATAATTTCATAAAATTTGTCAAGTTTTAAACTTATGTGTCGTCCGAAAGCATAAAGTGTGCAATGGAAAATTTACTTTATTTTTTAAGAAAAATTTCTAGTTATCTGAGCATTTTATAATCCTTTTCTAATCTAATTATAGTATTAAAAACGAACTTAAATTTTTGTTTAACATTTTATTCTTCAGTCTATAAATGATCAAAAATCCTATTTATTTATCGCAGGCTTCACAGTCCTTTCCCTATTCCCATCTTTTTCTCGTTTTTCCACTTCATGCGAACTGAATTAATAGAACCCAATAAGAAAGCGTACCTATTTTTGGTTTAAAGTTCATTCAAAATTGAATTATTCAGTTGAAAATTCAACAATTGAGTTCAAAAGTTATGCTTCTTGGTTAAAATTCAACTATTTTGTTGAAAATTCCTCTTTTTGGCTTGAAAATTCAACAATTGGATTAATTTTTTTTCTTCAATGACAAGTTTTTTGGGGTAGAAAATTCAACAATTTTGTTGAACATTTCTCATTCTGGTTTCAAAATTCTTTCTTTCTATAGAAATTTCACGTTCTTAGTTAAAAATGTATATATTTTATTGAAAATTCGTTTTTTTTTGTTTGTAAAAATTAATTTCTTTTACTGAAAATTGAACTATTATATTTTTAATAGAAAATCTTGCTATTTTCAGTAGAAAATTGAAATATTTATTTGAAAATTCATTTATTTTGTTGAAAATCCGTCTTTTTCGGTAAAAATGTAACCTTCTTGGTTGAAAATTCATCTTTTTGGTGGAAAATTCAACTATTTGATTAAAAATTCATATATTTTGTTGAAAATTTGTCTTTTTTGATAGAAAATATACCTTCTTGATTGAAAATTTACTTGCTTCGTAAAGTATGATCTATTTTATTGAAGACTCACGCCTTTTGGTAGAAATGTCATTTCTTTTAGTTAAAAATGCAACTCTTTTGTTGTAAATTAATTTATTTTAGTTGATGATTCAAGTAGTTTGTTGAAAATTTGTTTTTGTTGCTTGCATCCACCTGTTTTTTATTTTAAATTAACATTTTTTTATTGAAATATCAAATATCACATTTTTGTTGAAAATTTCACTGAATGGTTGAAAATTAACTTTTTTTTGTTGAAAATTCATTTTGTCGGGTTTAAAGTTCAACTGTTTTGTACAAAATTCATATTTTCGGCTAGAAAATTCAACGATTTGGTAGAAAAATTAATTTTTTGTTCGAAAATGTATGTATTTTGTTGAAAATTCGTCTTTTTTTGTGTAGAAAATCATTTTTTTTTGTTTAATTGAAAATTAATCTGTTTTAATTGAGAATTAAAGTATTTTTTTGAAGATTCGTTTTTGTTGGCTAAATGAAACTGTTTTTCATTTTTAATTAAAATCCTTTTTTTTTAATATCAACTATTACGTTTACGTTGTAAATTCAGTTTTTTTGTGTGGAAAATTAATTTTTTAAACTATAAATTTAACTATTTTGTTGAAAATTCAACTGATTGCTTGTAAATGAACCTCTTGTTTAAACATTTAAATTCTCAGGTTGAAAATTCAACTGTTTTATAGAAAAATTGTCCGTTTGGCGTGAAAATTCAATAATTTGGTATCAAATTCAACTATTTGGTACAAAATTGAACATTTTTGCAGAAAATTCGTTTTTTTATTGCAAATTAATTATCCTAAATAAAAATGTAACTTCTCCACTTTTTTTGAAAATTGATCATTTTTAGTTTAAAAATGCAACTTAAAAATGTTTCGATCCGAAAAAAATATAAACTAAAAATTAACCAAATAAAATGTTGAGTAACATCACACCCATTGTTCAAACTATTTAGTTGAAAAATTATTTAATTTATTAAAGATTCGTCTTTTTTTGTAGAAAATTAAACTATTTGGTTGAAAATTTAATTATTTTATTGAAAATTCGTCTTTTCTGGTAGAAAATTAATCTTCTTGGTTGAAAATTCAACTATTTGGTTACAATTAATTTATGTATTTTCTTGAGAATTCATGTTTTTGGGTAGAAAATTAATCTTTTTCGTTGAAAATTCATCTTTTTATTGAAAATTTACTATTTGGTTGAAAATTGAACTGTTTTGTTGAAAGCTTCTCCCTTTGGCTTGAAAATGTAACATTTTGGATTAAGCCTTTTTTTCCTTATTGACTGAAAAATCCTTCATGGTGAAAAATTTGTCTTTAATTTGAAAATTTATCTCTTTTGACAGAATGTGCATCTTCTTTTGTTAAAAACGCAACTGTTTGGTTGGAAATTAATCTGTTTTGTACGAGGAGTCAATGATTTTGTTGGAAATTGGTCTTTTTTGGTTCAATTCAACTGTTTTTGATTTAAGAAAAAAAAAAACTTTTCTTGGCTAAGTGGAGAAGTAAATAAATAGTGGCATTAGCAGAGAATTGTGAGAAAATAGTGTCTTTGGTTTAATTTTTTTTAAAACAGTAGCAAAATAGTGTCATAGCTCAAAAAATAATGTAAAATAGTGGCAATAGTGTGATGAATCCGAGACCTGTGAGGGTCATGAAACGTCCAAGTTAAAATTACAACATTTTTAGGACTTTCATTTTCAGGATGTCTACCCGGCGGATTTTACATTCCCCGTCAGTTTAAAAGAGTTCAAGAGATTTGTATGATTTCAGACTAATTTTAAAGATTTCAAGAGATTTCTAAACATTTCAAAAGATTTAAAAGATTCTGATTGGGAACAGAGAATTTTGTAAACGAATTATAATTCAGAATTTAAACAGGGATTTTTTTATCACCCTTCTTCTAAACCAGAATTAAAATTATTTTCATAAATACCCGTTCCATGTAAAAAATTATCTGTTCCAAGTTAGATAATAATTCTTTACGAAAGTTCCCTGCCCTGAAGTATAAATTATAATTTAAACACTTTTCACAATTTGCTAATTCTTGTGGTTGTTCAAACATCGAAGTTAAAATTGCAAAATTATTAAGGTTTTTATTTTTAAATTGTACACTATTGAACGATTTAACTTTAAAGCCGAAAAATTTGTCATTATTTCATTTTTCAAGATTTTCAACCTTTTGTTTTGAAACAATTCTTACTTCAAAATTGTTAAATTAAAACACTTTTCATAATTTTCTAATTCTTCAAGGTGTTCAAACGTCAAATTTAAAATTGAAAAATTACCAAGTCTTTCATTTTTAAATTGCACAATATTGAACGATTTAACTTTGAACCCAAACAATTTGGAATTCTTTCAATTTTTAAGATTATAAAGCTTTTTAATTTTGTTAATTTTTAAACAATTCCTACTTCAAAATTGTTCCATTAAAACATGTTTTACAAGTTTCTAATTCTTCAGGATGTTGAAACGTCAAAGATAAAATTGGAAAATTATTAAGACTTTCATTTTGAAATTGTACAATATTGACCGATTAAAATTTAAATTTAAACAATTTGGAATTTTTTCAATTTTCCAGATTTGCAACTTGTTAATTAATATTTTTTGATTAATTCCTACTTGAAATTGTCAATTTAATCAACTTTTATTTCAGAATTGTAGACTATAAAATTCTTTGCAGCTTTTAAATTGCATAAAAGTTTCTTAAAATAGTACAATAATCAGATTAGTGAAATAGTCAACCAAGAAAAAATCAGATTTAAAGGAAATTTCACCATTTCACGAAGCATTTATTTTACTGTACATAACGCCCACGGTAGGGAGAACCAATTTAATTTCACTCTTTATATAGGAAACTGGTCACGCATTAGAATTTAGGTGAATCCGGTATTACGTGCCTATTATTATCGAACTACTCATAACTAGTGTAATCATAAAACCTACATGATAATTATATTCTTTTGGACTGCCCACAGTATAAGTTATATAAAAATTATAAATATATTAAAAATTTTCCATATTTGATTTTGAATTCTTTTTTTATTTAAAGCTTTAAATACTGTAGTTTTGTGAAACAAACAGGATATAACAGTAAAAAATCATCTGTGCCGAATTTTCACAATTTTGTGCTGGCCTCAATCTACTCATCTACCGATTTTATCTCTTACAATATTAAATCTTTTCTCTAATTCCACAGAATAAAAATTCAACACTTACGCTTTACATTAGATATAAAAGGAGAAAATCTTATGGTTAATACTATAGAGAATTATTGTACATCAGAGAATGCTTGCTTTTATAAAGAGAATTATCATAATAATTACAGCCATAATTTCCTTCATGATTGTCATAAAAAATATTTAATCTCTTCGAGAGAAGATAAATACTTAGATACTTGTGCAAAGAAAAACGTGAGAGGTAGTGGAAAAGTACTTTGGTTTTCTGGATTATTATGCAATTTTCTCAGTATACTGGAAGGATACGTCAGGATCAGTTGATTTTAAACTATGTACAATAAAGTTTTAGTATTATAATCTAAACGTGACGTGAAAAACTAATAATCATAATGATTCAGCAAATCTTTTTTTCTCGCACCTTAATAATTCGGATGTGATAAAACTTTCCATTCATTAATTATTTTCTCTTAGCAAATCAAAGCGTACCGAAATTTTTGTACGAATACCCGGATTTTTTCGGTACGAATAAGGAGACCTAACGAAGGAATACGAAGTCAAAAAAGATATATCTCAAAATCCCTAAATGCTCTTAAAATAGGGAAGTAATAGGGGAATAAAGACTTTTAATAACATTAATATAGGTACCGTATTCCTATGATTTCAAGTCGAAATATATTGCATTTTCAACAAAAGAGATGAATTTTCAACCAAGAAAAATATTTAAGTCAAGAAAGAATAAAAAATTTAATAAAATTAATGATTTTTCAAACCAAAAAGACGAATTTTCTACCCGAAAATATAAATCTTCATGTAAAAAAGATCAATTTTCTGCAAAACAGTTAAATTTTTCATCTGAAAATATGATTTCCTACAAAACTGTTGAATTTTCAACCAAAAAAGTTGAATTTTTTACAAAATAGTTGACCTTTCAGCCAACAAACACGAATATTCAAACCAAAAAGACGAATTTTCTACAAAAGAGTTGAATTTTCAACCCGAAAATATAATTTTTCATGCCAAAAACACAAATTTGCTACAAAACAGTTGAATAACCCAAAAGTTAAATTTTCAGCCAAAATTTCAATCTTTACAAAACTGTTAAAATTTTAAGCCAAAAAGACGAATTTTCTACAAAACAGTTGAATTTTTAACCCGACAATTTTCATGCAAAAAATACAAAAACTTTGTGCAAAAAAGTTGAATTTTCAACCAAAAAAGTTGAATTTTTAACAAAATAGTTGAACTTTCAGCCTACAAAGACGAATTTTCAAATCAAAAAGACAAATTTTCAACAAAAGAATTGAATTTTCAACCAAGAAAGATTTTTCAGTCAACAACAAAAACAAAAGTGTAACCAAATTGATGAATTTTCAATGAAAAACGAAAATTTTTTACAAAACAAAATTTTCAACCCGAAAATATGAATATACAACGAAAAAGTTAATTTTTAACCAAAAAGTTGAATTTTCTACAAAACTGTTGCATTTTTAACCCGATAATATAAATTTTCAGCCAAATAGTTGAATTATAAACAAAAACAGGTTAATCTTTAATCAAACAGTTTAATTTCTGGTCGGAAAAGATGAAATTTTTACGAAAAAAGATTAATTTTCAACATAAAAAACCGAACTTTCTACACAATAATTAAATTTTCAATAAAAAAAGATTAAATCTGAACCAAAAATATAACATTAGACTTTTCAATTAAAAAGAATTAACTTTCTACCAAAACATTAATTTTTTACAATAAAATTAATTTTCAATCCAAAAAGACGAATTTTCTGTCCAAAAACGAATGTTTAACAAAACAGTTGAATTTTCGACCAGAAAAAAGATGAATTTTTAACAAAATATTTGCATTTTTAACCAAAAGAGATGCATTCTGAGCCCAAAATATAATAGTACTCTTCTCCATTTAAAATAATTTACTTGAAACCAAAAAAAGATGACTTTTCTACCAACAGATGAATTTTCAATCTATATGAACGAATTTTCTATCCAACATTTTTAACCAAAAAGTTGAACTCTTAACCAAAAATGGTTGGATCTTCTTTTTGGGTTTCTTATGGTTTCGGGAAGTTTTTTGAAAAACAGGGAAAAAAGAGAAATAATTAAAAAGAGGGGGGAATAGGAAAATAGAGGAAAGAATGTGAAATCGTTTAATCCCTATCACCTATCTGATGAAATATTTCATTCATTATTTTCCTTGGCTAAGTAAATACTTGACCAAGTAGACTAAAAAAATATTAGTCGCCAGGGTAAATTTCTCTATTGCAACATTTTGGGTGACAAGCCCACACAGCTAGGGTAATTAGCAGTTCAGAGAGAATATAACCGGAAGGAATCATTTCAATTTCATTGGCCCGTGGAGGTCGCTAGAAACGCCAGACTCGGAGAAGAGTTCGAGACGATTAAAGAAAGTCGTCGTCCGCTCACCTTCCTGGTGTCTTCGCACGCTTAATTTTTCAAGCCACGTTATATCCTGCACGCTATAATTCTCGTGTGGAAACCATGGCAAGGTGCATGGTATGTGTAAGTACTTAGTCAGAGAAAGGTGCCCCTCCATCATCACTGACATTAGAGAGGAGCTTCTCTTTCAAAGTGGTGGTGGAATCTGGTAGGGAGAAACCAAGTCCAAGTCCCAAACTCTTCTTACTTAGTTCCTATGTGAGGCCCAGTCAAGATTGTCTACGCACCGGTTCTCCCTTATAATGTTACTTGGAACGAGATAACCCTGTGAGAGGTGAACACGCGGAGTCAGTGAAGTGTGCCCTGTAAATAACGGAATTCCTCTTATCATCATGCGCTTCCTCAAACTGGTAATTATAAACAAAAAGTGCCAAAAAATTCAGTTATCAGTGGTCCCAAATTACCCCAGCTTCTCAAATCCATGTTTTGCAATAACAATCATTGTGGAATCCTTCATTCTTTAGAACGTTAATGAACATTTGTATTTTTAATATTTTACTACTTTCTAGTACAACTTTTTTTCTTAAGCTTCCGTCTCGAGTTTTACGTCACGACCGAAGACTTCAATTATCTTTGAAAAACTGCAAGACTTTCATACAATTGTGCTCGCGAAGATTTAGTGCGATATACTCAACGGCAATAAACTCACTAGGTAGAAAAGGTGCGAACCGCTCGGGCGTTAATTTCGAGGCTACAATTTTCTCTTCCTTCCTAGTAAATTATGCGACGAAAGCATTCTCGAGTATTCGCGCAATTTGTGAGACGAAGAGCCAATGACGACGCTGGGAACTCACCTTAGCCATATCAGGAACTGGTTAACTGTCCATTCGGCGCTGTTAGGAATACCAATCGATCGACTTCTTGTGTTTCAGGATCTCTTCTCTCTTTATTGAACCGGGTCACTCGGTTAGCGATCTAACGAGCCGCATATATTAGACCTATCCCTGCGAATAAATAAAGAATCCCCGGATTTCGGTAACTTTCTCTCTTGATTTCAGGCAATACTGGTGGCTTTGGTCCTCCTTGCAGAGGCCAAGGACGAGACAAAAAACCGCGACAAGAGGCAGCAGATATCTTTCCACCCTAGAAGAGGTGGACGACCACCACCTTATGCGGTTCAGATGGAACCTATTGTTCAATATTCCCAGAGGGATCCACTCTACAACCCTTTGGTAATATCCAAGAGTGACGATGGTCTCTACGATGATATTCCCCAGAGTTACTACCCTTCGGAACCTGAACCGATCATTGAAATCATTATCAAGGAGTCTAACGAGTCCTTACCTACACCGGTTCCACCTCCACAAACTCAAAGACCTACCAAGGAACCGATACAAGTCTTCTATGTCAAGTACGAAAAGAAGAAGGGCTATGGTGATAAACATCAACTAGTTTATGACGCACCAATTCCGGCCCTAACACCTGTCGAAGAACACGAAAAAATTGAAGAGCCAGAGCCACACCCAGAGGAACCAGTGCAAGTCACTCCGCCAACAACACCATCCTCGACGACCATAAGAGCTATCATTCGACCCGATAGCGAGCTTTACCACGCTCCAGGTAATACTGGACTTAAAGTTACATTCGGAACCGATCAAGTACCTCCAAACAACCAGCACAAACGAAGCGATCTTGAACCAACTCTTCATCGTAATGTTCCAACTCCACTTCCTCCTCCAGGGTCATCCAAAAAACCTCATGGACCCTATCAACCTCTTCATCCTATTCCCCAAAGAGTGACTCCCGCATTTCCCCAACAAAGGATTGTCAACTCTTTCCCCCCACAGCAACTGCTACAACAGAATCAACACTTGATTCCGAGTCAACCAATTCCACCGAACCCGCTTTCACCGAATCAACAACTCCCACCAAACTTCCCCGCCCAACAATTCCAAACGCAGATCAGAAACCCTCAAAGGCCTCAAAGACTTCCGATCACTATTCAAGGGCTTCCTGAACCCCAACAAAGGCAACCTTTTAATAACATTCCACCACATCGTGTCAACCTGAATCAGCAAAGTTTCTCAAATCAACAACAATTTTTGAATCATGGAAACTTCAATCCAGAGCATCAACAGACTTATAAGCAGCAGCAGGAGGAGCTGAAACAGAAGTACTTCGAGCAGAGGAGACATCAGGAGTCAGTGAAACAGCGAGAACAGCAAAGACTCGCGGAACAAAAGAGATTGTTGGAACAGCAAAAGATTGCAGAACATCAAAGGCAGGAACAACTAAGACAAGAACAACAGAAGATTGAACAGCAGAAGTATTTAGACCAGCAGAAGTATTTAGACCAGCAGAAGTATTTAGACCAGCAGAGACTGCAGGAACATCAGAGATTGCAGGAACAGAGGAGAAACGAACAGGAACAGAGGAGAAACGAACAGGAACAGAAATTGTTGCAGGAGCAGCAATACCGTCAGCAAATAAAGTATCAGCAGGTTCAGCACAATCCACAGATTCAACAAAGTACACAGGTTCAATACAATTCACAAAATCAACAAAATACACAGGTTCAACACAATACACAAGTTCAGCACAATCCAATTCAACAACAGCCCCAGAAACCGTCCGGTGAGATTTTCAAAGCTGTCCCTAAGCTTGAACAGCACTACGCCATCAGGGAAAATCCTCTTCATCCTGGTCCTTTCCCTCCTAATCCTCAACAAGTGACACAATTCCAAGAGAGCCAAAGTCAATACGTGGTTCAAAAACCGAATCTTGTAGGAGATGCGAGAAATCAACAAGTGCAACCGCAACAGCCACCCCAACAGCAAAACCAACATCAAAATCAACATCAAAACCAACATCACAATCATCAGCAGCATCAACAGCAACAGCAAAATCAACAGCAACAGAATTACAAACCTCTTCAGCAAAACCAACCATTTTTCACTCAAAATCTACAGACTGCACAACAGCAAAAAGTGCAATCCTCTCCCACTCAATCTATCTGGGGAAGACCCGTTTACCAACAAAATTCAAACCAGAAGATCTTCGCCACCCCCGAGACGAAAACAGAGGACCATTACCCCACCTCGACAGCATCCCCTACAACTACCTCCACAACCGAACCTTCAACAACTATCTCCCCAAAGAACGAAGCCAAGATAAAAGAAAACATAGCGAATCTTCCTGATGAAGTCCCCGAAGACATTAGACAGCAGCTTCTGAGTTCCGGCATTCTTGGCAATGCCGATATCCAGATACTCGACTACGACAAGATCGGCGGCATCCCGATAGAGAATCTGCCGCCCGAGGCTCTAGAAAATTTCTACAGTGCAGGTGGTGCTGCAGCTACTTCGGCTAGTGAACCTGTACCTGCTCTTGCTAAAAGACCGAAGACGGTGGAGGAACCGCTTCCAGAGAAGATGACACCCACCAAGATCGAGCAGGCCACTTTAAAACCAGGAGGTGTGGAAATGAAAGTAGTACGCTTCGATCCCAATACGGCGCAAGGTCAAAACATAGCCGATCAGCACATTCGCGAAGACGCAACTCACTTGAATCCAGTAACCGTGGGAGCGAAGGACGATCCTCAATACAATCGGTATTTGCCCCTTAAAGTGAGCGGAGCTTCCTTTCCAATTCCGGACGTCCCGGAATTGAACGGTAAAAAAATCTCGAGTGTGGTCGTGCTGGCTCCAGTCGATTACAATTTCAAGGATGGAGAAAGTGATGATGAATCAAGAAGGGGTAGGAAACTTAACGATGTTCAAGCTATCAAATTTCTGGCTGGCGAATCCCTGAAAGAGTTAGTTAAGAAACCGACAATGGAAAATTACAAAAAATGGCTGGAACACGAAAGACAGACTGAACCCCAGAAGCAGTCGGTTGTTCTACTTGTCACGACGTAAGTATTTCTAAATTTTTTTTTTGCCTTACCATTTGTGTAAGCACTTGAAGATCTAAAAAAAACACAACATTAGGTAAAAAATAAATCATTTTGAAATTGCAGGCCAGAGGAAAGTGTCCAAGGAGAAAAGGAAATATTTATGTACGATGTCAGTACCCAGACTGTGAGCAGATTATCTGGTGATTTGTCTTCAGCTTTCGTGGATGCAGCAGAGAGTAATTCCGACACTCCTGACCCCATAGATGACTCCACGATATACTGAATTGAGAAATCATTCTAAAACGTTCCATGGACAATTCCGTGGTAAAGGAATGGTTTTTGTGCCAATATCAAACGAAAGATCGGTATTTAGAGACATCGATTGCGAAATCGATGCTAAGTCCAAACCAATGATCTTTATTATCATCGTTTACTTAAGCATCTCATGTAGATACTTCGTTTATGTATTATTATGTATATACGTTTATAGCTTATATTTTTGTACGCGAAATAAACTGCAAGGTTTTTTATAGGTGTTGCTTTATCTTGTTATTTCCTTTAAAAGGCAGACATTGGAACCTTCTCAAATTTTGCCAATGTTTTCTTGTTTTTTTTTTTCAATCACAACCGTCAAATCTTTTCAAATTTGAGAACATTTTCGAAATTAAAATACATAGTTTAAAAGGAAAATAATAAAACTTTCAAACGAGTTTATAAAATTTCAAACAGGTTTAAAATTTTGATCTAAATATAATAAACATATTACAAGGTGCAAACGCTAAAATTAATCAAATCGTTTGAATCAAGGGGAAAAAATTTTGGGTTGGCATCCGAAAAGAAGAGAATTTTTTTTAATCTGTTAATATCTTCTATTCTCTTTCATGATTTAAAAATTCAAAATTATATCGAACCTGAACTTTCTTGAACTTGGAAAACGCCACCTTTTTTATTCTTTCCAATATTTTAAAAAAGTTTCTACGAATATAAGGAAAGCATCTTATCAGCCTTATGCGGGCTAAACCTTTTTGTTTTCCTAAAAATATAATTTTCGAATTTTTCGCGTAAACGATGCAAGATATCACAAAGGGGCAACCGGGTATTATTTGTAGAACTTTTTTAAATGTGCAAACTTTTATCTTTTACATTTTTTCATATCTGTCATTGCTTGTTAGAAAAATTATAAGATTCGATTTAAAAAAAATTATCTTGTCAACAAAAGTTATTTAGCCCGCATGAAACTCACAGGATGTCTTCCTTACAGAAGGCCAAAATTAATAAGAAGTTGGCAAAAAATATAAGGCTGGGTTTTTTGAGAAAATCTACTTTTAATATTTTCAGAAAAACTCCCGTCATTTTGTTACTTTTGAAACTTTTTTTAAATTTCCCGTTAGGTTTCAAAAAAACATGAGAAACGCTATCAGAATCAGAAAAAAGTGAATTATCTCAATTAGGTTAAAAGTTAAAGGTTTAAAGAAAAAATCTTGGTGTTTTTGAAAAACAAAGTACAACATTCAAATATGCATAACTTCGTACAAGTTTTTTTTCGCAAATCGGAAAAATACGTATCGCCTAATTTCGTCTAAAACAACAACATATTATGCCCCGATCGATTCTGCAATTTCAAGGTAGAACCTGCCTGATTTGAAATGAATTCGGTCTATTTATTTTTTTATTATTTTCCAATTTTATATTGGATAACAACTTTTGTCTGCGATTTTCACATTTTGAATATGTTTCAACATGTTTCAGCTTCAAGTTTTAATTATAAATATTGTATAATATAATAAATAATTTTGTGATGTATAATAAATAATGGTTCTTATAGTTCTTACGTAGATTTATTAATTTCAGGGAATTTTCCGCGTAATTCTAATACAGTCAAACTTGGATTTAGCGCCGGTTTTGGGACTGACCTTGACGTTAAATCCAGAGACTCGGAACTATTTTGTCTCTCTCCTGTTTCCAAATTGTTTAAACAAATAGAAATTTATTAAACATTAAAAGATATGTATCAAAATTATATAATTATTCAACAAAAAATAGCATAGGATACCAATTTGAGAAAAAACTGGACATCTCCGGGTCAATTTAAAAAATTTTGAGAATGAACAATAAGTAATTCTTTAAATAATTACATAATGTTTTTGAACAAATTTAATACTCCAAACAATGACAAACTATTACATTTCAATCAGAAAATACGATTATTTTTTACATTTTTTGGGAATAAGTAACTGTGTCAATAAGTTTCATTCGTTTAAACAATTCAAAATTGTTTAAAGAGTCATTGCAAATATTAAAATTATCCATTACTAATTATTTACATAAAAAAGACGACGGAAACTGCTAAAAAGTAACAATAATACGTAAAAATGTAGTTTTTTAAATTTTTGGGTCATATTTGGAGCGCTGTGGCGGGGGGATAAAAGTTATTAGTATGATTTTATTTCATAGGTACTCCTCTTCAATCCCTAAAAAAGTTGGCACGTTTCGATCAAACCCTGAAGTATGAGTTCCATTTTTCGAAAATCCAAAATTTCCTCACGTTAATTAAATGAGATTTTGAAGTTCCCGGTGGCACGTGTTAACATCCGAATTTCGAAAAAAAATTAGGGATTTTTTCTCCGGAAATGGAAACCTTATTTCAAGGTAACATTAACCATTGAACCCAACAAACAGATTTATTCTATACGAAAGAATTATTTTAAGAATTGATTTATCAAGATTGTTTATAACAATAGGAAATTCATTTGTTGATCAGAATTGTTAGTAACAATGAAAGACATCGTCAAATGTCAGTTTCTTCAATCAGAATTTTAATTTAGGGATAAAATAAATGATTATGCAAAAAAATGGATTTTTTCTATCGAAGTGTGACCGTTTAATCCACTTGTTAATCAGTATTGTTTATAACAATAGTAAATATTGTTTATTGTCCATTTCTGTTATCGAATTTCCATTTTTTAAAGCAAAACTAATGATTTCGCAGAAAAAATGCATTCTATATATCCAGAGGCGCTTATTTAATAAATTTGTTTATGAAATTTGTTAATAACAAAAAACAAATAATACTTCAGTGTTTTATTTTGATGAACGTTCGAACAATTGAACGTATTGTCGGAACTTCATCTACGTTATTATGGTTTGTTAATCGATTGTAAATCTATCAGTTTTTCACCTTGTTGAGGTAATATCGATGAATGATACAGAACAGGCAGCTCAAATATGACAAATTATGGTTTTTTGGCATTTTGCACCTTAAATAAGAAATGAACGGACCCTCTTTTTTGCAAAATCGGCTTTGACAGACCTCTTTGAAATTTAATTAGCTTTGATCTAAAAAAAAAGAAAAATGAAATCGAATAAAAATTATAGGCTCTGGATCATTTTGAACCCCAATATTCTAATTCGTCGCACTGTGCGACGTCGTAAACGATATCAGATATGGTCCCAAAATCCAACATCGTTTACGTCGTCGTTTTCAATATCGCTTACGTCGTTTACAATGTCGGAATTTTCAATAGAGCTGTTTTAATGAATTGAAAAATCTTAAAGAAGAGTATCACGGAAAAGTTTTACTACAAAATTTTAAACTTTGTTGTTAAATATCAAAGTTAAAAAAATGTTAATTAAAAAAAAGAACGTTTTTTATCATTCAGCAATATTCGTCTGTTCATTAAAAACTAGCAATTATAAATCATATATTTAAAAAAAAACAATTTGAAACTGAATTTTTTAAAATAGAAAGCGTTGAAACGTTAAAATTTCATAGTGCTAAATTTTAACTCTGAACGTTCCAATTTCAATTATTTTATTTATAAAATTTTTAATTTGTATGTGAAAGTGTCGAATTTTGATGTATAAATAAGAATTGAATTATTATTAATTTAAAACGACCGTAAATCAAAATAAATCAACTTAAAAGGATTGATATATAAAAAAAACTTTTGACTTTCACAATTCTAATTTAAAAAAAAAACAAGAGAAATGTTAGTATTTTGTATTTTAAACATTTTTATTGAGTTTGAAACGAGGAAATTTTGGTTTTCAATATTTTATGCATTGGAAGAAGGATAATGTTTAATTCTTAACATTTTTATCATGTCCAGAAGGGAGTAACTTGACTTAATTTTAATAAGACAAAACTTAACCGTTTTATCTACAGGACTAAGTTCTGCACTAAGGGAACAGTAATGAGAAGAAGGCCTATGCATCAGTAGTGAAGAATAAATATTACAACTCTTATGGGTTAAAACATTTATTTAAAAAACATGAAGGAGATGAAGTGAGAAGCGTTAATCAGCTCATAAATTCAAATTTTAGTAATTGATTTCCTTTAAATATGAGAAGGGGTGATCTCGGTTAACTCTGGAATCGTTGTCTTAAAGTTGGTGATTCCGTTCTGGGCCCTGAAACAAGGGATCACAACTTAAATATGTGGCAAGAAGAATAAAACAATATGGATTGAGGAAAAGGGATTTCGATATGATAATGAAGATTTGATTGAAAACTCACCGGAACTTGTTAGATGCAGGTTAGAAGAAGGCAGTATGATTGATTCTGTAGCTATTTATTCCAGGTACAGATTGATCCAAAATGGGTCAGTGGATTTATATTAGGGACGTTGCCCGCCATCAGTAAAGTGCCAGGTTAGTGAGGAGATGAGGGCTTCGGTCCGTTGGCCGCCTGCTCGTACTGAGGTTAAATCAACATGGCGTCGGTGACTGGAGAGGGAAAAAAACTATTTAATAAAATAATAAAATCAATCATTTTTTTTTCATGTTGACTTTAATATTTTATTAAATAGATATTAAAAAAATAAACACCAATTTCCAAAATAGCTTTTCACGCTATATGAGTTATTGAAAACTTATTTTTTAGGAAGATACAAAAAAATAAAGTTCTGCCTAATGCATTATTAATATTAACAATTTTACACGATAAAAATATTTTTAATTTGTTTATTTATACTCTTGATTTACTAATAAAAAAATACGTACGTTGTGTCGAGAAAGCAGCATTTGTGCACGCAGGACGTAAGACTCACCGCGTGCCAGTAAAGTGCGACGTAAGATTGTTATCTGGGGTGCGATGCATATGCGTCGCAGACCATGTGCCACTCACAAAATGCGAAACATATGCCTCGCAACCTGCACGCACTGCGTGCTTCGCATGCCGTGCGAGTAACGTGCCCCGCACGATTGCTATCTGGGGATGGAGAGACTGAGTCCGACTGGAGATTCGGGACGTTCTGATTAGTCCTTTCCCTAATCAATACTTTCACAGTGTTGCAGGCATGGAGAATAGACATGAGGAGACCAAAGTCCTGTTATGTGACTTATATGCGTACAAGATTGAAAACTTGTAAGTTATATACTTATTGTTTTCCACGTTTGTGCAGTATATCTAAAGTACCTACCACGTCCATTGCATGATCACTTCAATTACATAGTATGACAGATATTTCGAGATAAGTCAAATAAATTTTCAAAAGAGAATTCACAATCACCAAACAACAATTGTCGATGCTTTAACCTTTAATATTAAAAGGTTTTAACATCTGCAGTCCTACTGGGAAATATTTTTTTGAATATTATTTTACATTATTTGGAATCTTTTGAATTCTTAGAATTCTTTTGAACTCACAAAATTCTTTAGAATTCTCAGAATTCTTCAGAATTCTCAGAATTCTTCAGAATTCTCAGAATTCTTGTAAATTCTCAGGATTTTTATAAATTCTCAGAATTCTGGTAGATTCTCAGAATTCTTTTGGATTTTGATAATTTTCTTGGATTCTTCTGAACTATTTTTAATTCTTTGAACTCTTTTGAATTTGCTTGAATTATTATAAATTCTTTGAACTCTTTCGAAATCTTTCAAATGATTTTGAATTCTTTGGAATTATTTTGAATTCATTTGAATTATTTTGAATACTTTTGAATTATTTCAAATCATTTTGTATTCTTTTGAATCATTTTAAATCGTTTCGAATTATTTTCAATGGTTCCAAATTCCTTTGAACTCTCTGAATTCTTTTAATTCTTTTAAATATTTTAATTCTGAGAATTCTTAGATTTCTTATAATTTTTTTTAATTCCTTGATTCCCTTTGAATTTTTTAAATTCTTTTGTATTCTTTTGAATTCTTAAAATACTTGAGATTGTCATAATTGTTTTGATTTTTTTGAATACTTAAAATTCCTACAATTGTTTCCAATTCTTTCAAATTTTTAGAATTCTTTTTAATTCTTAGAATTCTTCTAAATTTTTCTGAATATTTCTACAATCTTGAGCATTCCTAGAATTCTTATTATAGTTCTGAATTCTTCGGATTCTTAAAATTCTTCAGAATTCTATTGAATTCCTACAATTCTTTCAAGCTCTTAGCATTCTCTAAATTCTTTTGAATTCTCTGAAGTCTTTTGCATTCTCTGAATTCTTTTGAATTCTTTTGAATTCTTTTGAATTCTTTTGAATTCTCTGAAATCTTTTGAATTCTTTGAAGTCTTCTAATTTTTCAATTCTTTTATTCAATTTGATTCTTAGAATTCTTAGATTTTTTACAGTTCTTAGATTTCTTAGAATGCTCTTGAATTCTTTGCATTCATTCGAAATATTTGAACTCTTTGAATTCATATGTATTCTTTGAGTTCATCAGAATTCTTTGAATTTATCTGAATTCTTTGAATTCATCTGAATTATTTGAATTCATCTGAATTCTTTGAATTCATCTGAATTATTTAAATCCGTCTGAATTCTTTGAATTCATTTTTATACTTAGAATTCATTGATCATTTAATTCATTTCTCAGAATTCTTAGAGTTCTTAGAATTCTTTTGAATTCCTTGAATTTATCCTTATTCTTTGAATTGATTTGAATACTTCAAATTCAATTTAATTCTTTGAATTCTTTATATTCAATTAAATTCTTCGAATTCATTTATTTTCCTTGATATTTTATATTCCTATATCTCTTTTGAATCCTCATAATTCTTGTGAATTCGCAAAATTCAAAAAGAATTCTGAGAATTCAAAAATGAATTGTAAGATTTCAAAAGAATTATGAAAATTCAAAAAAAAATTCTAGGATTTCGAAAGAATTCTGAGAATTCAAAAGAATTAAAAAAATAAATCACAAGAATTGAGAGAATTCAAAAGAATTGAAAAGAAAATCTATTTAGGAATTCTATTGAATTCCTAAATTCTCAGAATTCTTTGGAATTCTCTTAATTCTTTTGAATTCGCCAATTTTTCACTTCGAATATAAATTTGATTTAAAACAGGAGTAGGCCTTTAATGTATGACAATAATATAATTCTGGTATGTATTTATGGAGTAAAATGAGGCAATTCAATTTTGAGATTAAGGCCTGGGTTCCAACGCCTGCAATAAATTAAAAAATAAAATCGATATTTTTTTTGCAACAATTTTATTATTTAGTTGAATAGGGTATAAAAAATAAAAAAATTATGTCCGAGTACAGTTATGGTGAAAAATAATTTTTTCCCATTTTATTAGAAAAATAAACTTTTGCCCCATGCATTTGGTATTATTGCGTGGCCCTCAGCGTGCAGACATCTTGCCACCTGACGTCACAACCTGGAATACCTAATTCTGCCGCTACGCGCGCACGGATCTCCACGGATCATTCTGCGTTGGGCAGCGTTGGGGAATGGGTGTGCACTCTGTATTTGCTTAAGTCAGTGGTATAGTGGTTGTTGAGTGTTTTGACAGATAAAAAAATATTTGTCACTTTCGATTTTTCTAGATTTCTACGATTTTATCTGTTATTGTCATAAACACCAGTTATTCTACCTGGAGCATCAACAATGGCGGTAGGTTTATTCAAAATATAAAAATTAACCAGTTCGTAATGTTGCTGTCTGATTTGAATAATTTTAAGCTTAACCTCAAAACTTTTCATCAACAAAACTGCAGAAATATCAAATTAATTGTAATATATTATTTTAAACTATTCAGGAATGTAATTTTTATTGCATATTATACATTACTTGACTTTATTAAAAAGCAAAACATTTATTTTGACATTTCGAGAACATTTTGGGGAAAATAAGGTTCTATAGAACTAACTGCATATTTGTTTTAATGTAAATAACAATTATATATGAATAAATAAATAATTTAAGATACATTTATAAAAGTTAGTAAAATGTGGACAATATAAATTTAGAATTAAATGGAAGCAGTTTCAATTTGAATATATATTCTTTCTGAGAAATATGTCATTAGAAGGCCCTCATTTTTAAATCTGAGCAAATAAAAATTGCTGTATACGGCTTTCGCAATTGTAGAACTTGTAGATTTCAAAGTGTAATCATTTCGATTTCAAGGAGTTGCGAATTGAACAAGTAAAAACCTGAAGGTATTTAAAATCGTAAAATTTAGAAAAAACGCTTTCAAAATTACACATTTTTAAATAGAAAAGCATTAAAAATTGTACAGTTTGCGATTAAATGTTTAAAAAAAAATTTGAAAGTCAGAAGAAATTAAACACTCTTTAATTTGTTAAGCGTTTACCAAAAGCACAAAAGAGGAAAGAAAGGCAACCTGCAAGTCCTTGCCTTCTTTTTCTTTCCTTTTTTTTATTTTAGTTTTTTTTTTTAATCTAAATAGAGACTTTTAATAGTATCTTGTCCAATTTTGATCGTTAGTCTTTTTTTTTTAATTTCAAAGAATTTCGTAGTTAATTTTGAATTTTGGAAGTTAAAGAGGAACTTAAAATTTAAATTATTATTTTTGTGTATTTATTTTAATTTTGAGAAAAAAGATTTAGGGCCCTTTCTGAATAACGGCATTAATTATAAATAAAGCATTCCATTTTTTAAAATTAAAAAATTTTGAACGCTTTTCCGTATTATATCTTAGGGGCCGTGCATAAATTACGTAAGGCTTGGGGGGGGGGGGGTAATTGGTCAAAATAATTTCTTACTTACTATATTTTTACACCTATGAATCACTAAAAAACAAAAGCTTCACAGTTTGGTAAAAAATTCAAATATTTAGTCCAAAGATAAACTGCTTTGTTACAAATTAATTTTTTTATTAGAAGATTTATCATTTTAGTTAAAAATCAATTTCTTTGGTCGAAAATTTATCTCTTGTTGAAAATATCTTTTTTTTCTTGAAAATTTAACTGTTCCGTTTTTGGTAGAAAATAGATCTTTTTTAGTTGAAAATCCAACTATTTGGTTAAAAATTCGTTCTTTTTCTTTAGTAGAAAATAAATCGTTTTGGTTGAAAATTCAACTATTTGGTTAGAAATCGATGTATTTTGTTAAAAATTAGTCTTTTTGGTAGAAAATTCGTCTTCTCGGATGAAAATTTAACTGTTTGGTTGAAAATTGAACTGTTTTTTATTTAAAATAAAAATATTTTCAATAATAGCTGGGGGATTATATTGACCCTCAAAAATTAAATTTTGTAGAAATTGTTTTCGGCACACGCAGTTTTAAAATTGGAAGTGTTATTCATTGGTTAAAATCTCAGTTGTGAAATTATAAAAATTATTTAATTAAAATTTTTAATTTAATTTAATTTTATTAATAACTATTCATAAATCTTGCAGTATTATGAAAACATGATTTTATTTTAACGAAGTACAATTGATGAAAAAACAATGAGAATGTAGTAGAAAAAATGTTGTCACAAATCTTTAAAACAATTTTTTTTACAGTTGTCAGAAAACATTACAATCGAAAAAATACTTTTCAAAAAAATTTTCCCAGTGACGTATATTTAATTTAAAAAATGTTATTTATATATTTTTTTTTGTGTACGAGAGAAATAATGTTAAGTAATTAATAGTTCTGTTATCATGAGAAATTATGTCTGTGAAAGTAAAATTTTATTCCCTTGTAAATCTCACTCTAATATCAATACAAAATTGTAACAACCTTGTAGTTGAATAATTATTCAAATATTCTTTAAACAGATTTTCTTGTTCTTATGGACGAAAAAATGATGCCAAATTTTTAACACAGCAGAAAGAATACCAATTGTCAAGAAACATTGTATTTAAACAATTATTTATTTTTCAAAATGTTTTGCGTGATTTCTTGCATACAAATTTTCCTATGAAAAAGTTTTATGTTTCTGAAAATTATTCAAAAACATTTTTTAATATTAATTTTTTTAATTTGAAATTTACAGAGTTTCCGGTTATGATTGAAAATTATTTCTGCCACAGAATCATTTCACCAATCACAGTGTAGTGAAAAATAAATTTTCCAAATATACATTTTAGTGGAATAATTATTATTTGATTATGCTTTCAAATTTAAACATTGTAGCTAAAGAATTCGTGAAAATATGTACAAATCTAAGATTATCAAACACATTTCTATGATCTATAAATTCGTTTTTTGTTTTTGTTTGAAATGGATTTTTAAACTGAAAATTTAACCATTTGGTTGAAAATTCAACTGTTTTATGGAACAAATTTTTATTGTTGAAAATTAATTTTTTGTAATAAAAATTCAACTATTGCATTTTTTGATAAAAATCTATCTTGTTTAGCTTAAAAATTCAACTATTTCATTGAAAATTCGTCTTTTTGTTGAAAAATAAATTTTCCAAAGATACATTGTAGTTGAATAAATTATTATTTGATTATGTTTTTAAATTTAAACATTGTTGCTAAAGAATTCGTGGAAATATGTAAAAATCTGAGATTATCAAACACATTTCTATGTTCTATAAATTCGTCTTTTTTAAATGAATTTTTAAACTGAAAATTTAACAATTTGGTTGAAAATTTAACTGTTTCGTAGAACATTTTTTTGTTTGTTGAAAATTAATTTTTTGTAATAAAAATTTAACTATTGCATTTTTTGATAAAAATCTATCTTGTTTAGTTTGAAAATTCAACTCTTGTTGAAAATTCGTTTTTTATTTTTTTTATTTGATAATTCATCTTTTTTGTTCTAAAATGCAACTGTTGGGTTGAAAAAGAATCTCTTTTGGTTGAAGATTCAACTATTTTGTTGAAAATTCGTCTTTTTCGTTCAGTTCAACTGTTTTTGATTTTAAATGAAAATTTTTCCATGGTCAAGATATAAACTATTTAGTTAATTGATAAGACTGAGTAAGATTTTACCAAATGTCCCATCCTTAAAGTCGTCTCACGTAATTTTTGGATAACCCCTAAATAAATTTACGAAAAAAAGCTTAGTCGCTAAAAATTATGTAAGATAGAGTCAAAACTTACGGTCCCTGAAAAAGGGCAGTACGTTTTTCAAAATTTCAGAAAAGAACTTTGCGTAGTTCATGCACGGCCTCTTATACTTTTAAAAACTCAATTGTTCCAATGAAGCTCTCAAAACTCAGCAATTTCATGTTTAAAATGTGTAAAATGCAACACTTTCAGACTTTTAATTTGATTTTTTACCACAGCAACGGCCGGTCGATCACCGCAGAAAATGGAATCGCGAAGATTATGAAAGGATCGCCTTGCAGCGACTCCAAGAAGAAATTGCAGAAGAGGAGCTTGGAATCCCAAAACAGCCATCTGTAAAGCGGGAACTTTTGAAGCAACGAGATTATAAAGTGGATCTGGAATCGAAATTGGGAAAAAGCGTTGTCATCAATAAGTCCACACCTTCCTCACAGACTGGTGGATATTATTGCAATGTCTGCGATTGTGTCGTCAAAGATTCCATCAATTTCTTAGATCACATCAATGGAACGAAACGTGAGTCTGAAAAATAAACATTTAAACTAAATCAAATAAAAACTATTACGGTAGCCACCCTTCCGGGAGAACTGGGATAAAGCCGGGAGAGAAATATTAAACCGGTTAATTTCCCGTATTGCATAATTCGCGTTTTGTAAGTTTAGAAAGTTTTCAATTAGAAAGCATATAATTTTTGAAAATGTTCAGAATAAATAAACTTTAAAGGTTCACAATATTTAAAATTCTGCAATTTTGAACGGTGAAAATGACAGTGATTTTTTTACAGAAATCACATTTTTTAGTAAAAAAATCTATCCAGTCGTTTTGAACGTCACTTGATACTACATGACATCATACTTATTCATAGTATATGTATCGTGTTTGAAATTTCTATAATTTTAATTTTAAATTATAGTTTTGAATGCGCAATTCTAAAACATTTTAATCTTTGAGGCCTTGAAACTAAAGTATTTTTTTTGAATTAATTTTTATATTAAGTTTTGAAGGTTTTTAATTTTAAATTTCAAAATATTGTAGTTTCAAATTCGAGTATTTATAATACCAAGACAATTCCGCTATTAAATATTTCATATTAAAAGCTTTCATGGTAAGTTTTGAATTTAATAATTTTAGATGTAAATATAAAGCAATTTCGAATTGAAAAGCTTAAAATGATACAATTTCAAAACTTGGAATCATATTACAGCAATCTTGTTTTGTATTTTTTTTTAATTTTCATTGTAATATCTTAAAATTGTTCGATTTTTAGTGGAAGATTCAAACAAATAATTTCAATTTAAAAAAAGTTTAATTGAAAAATTTGAAGAATGAATAATAATTCTAAAGGAGGTGTTAAAAAGTAAACGATTTTGACATTAAAAAATTAAAAATAAAGTTTCAAATCAAAAGAGGATTGGATAATTTCGGAAATTTTATAAATGGTTACAATGTTAGAGTTCTGAATTTTCATGTTGAACGCTAAATTTGTAATTTTTCCCTTTCATGGGTTTTAATTTTGCAATTAAAATTGGTTGAATTTTGGAAAGTATAATTAGCAATTTAAAAATTATTAACTTTAAGCGATTTAAATTTACTTCAAATAATTTAAATTTTTATGGCTTTGATTATAAAAAAGTTTTAATGTCACAATTTTTGGTCACTAAATTTCTTTTCATTTTCAAATGAAGTTCGCATTCATTTAAGTTTAAAAGTTTCGGAGTTGAAATTTTTTTATTTTCAATGTTTTCCATTTAGAATTACTATCTATTTCGAAAGTTTTTGTAGAATAATTCAATTCAATTTTTTGATTGCAGAAAAATTGATCTAATCAACTTGAATTAAATTTAAAAAAATTAAAAATTAATTTTTGTAAATTAAAATTTCTAAATAAGCAATTTTATTTCTTGGTAAAATTGATGTCCAAATGTTTCTAAACTTTATTGATTAAAATGAGAAAAATGTAATTGTAAATGATATAATTTGTAAATTTTTTCACACTTTCAAAAAGATGAGAACAGTGAAATAATGGACAAAAACTTAAAATAGCTTAATTTATGAAATGTATACACTGTCAGTACCGGTAAAAAATATTGATTTGTATCGATAATAAGATTTCTGGGAAAATTACAAATCGCTTATGTTTCATCTTAAAAGAATAATTTTAACTTTTGAAGATTTCAAAATATCTTGAAAAACAATCTGGAAGATTTTAAAACCACTTTTTTTACTTTGCAGGATTTCAAATTTTTGTAAGAAAACTTAATAATTTCAAAAGATATTTAGAAGCATTGAAAAGATTCGAAAATAATTTAAATCTTGAGAAGATTAAAAAAATATGAAGCAAAATAAAAATATCTGAAGATTTCGAAAAAAGAAGCTTTTTAAGGATTTTCAAATGTTTCTAGAGAATCAAAAAATTTGTTTAAAGATTCCTGGCGAAATATCAAATGATTTTTTATTTAAAAACATTAATTTTAAGAGAAAATAGCAAAATATTTCAAAACATTAAAAATAATTTTCTAAAATGTCGAAAAATAATGCAACAAATTTTAAAGCAAACTTTTACAATTTTGCTAGATTAGAAAATGTTAGAAAAAATTTGAATAAGTTTAAGACATATTTAGAAGTACTGAAGAGATTTAAATATAATTTAAAACTTGAAAATATTTCAAAAAATTTAAAACAAAGTGTAGATTTTTTAAGATTTCGAAAAAGAAACTTTTTGAGAATTTTGAAAGATTTCAAGAGAATAAATTTTTTTCTAAGATTCCTGGGCAAATTTCAAATGATTTTTTTTGCTAAAAATTAATTTTATAAGTAAATTTTACAAAATTGTAGAAAAAATTCAAGTAAATTTAAAAGATATTCAGAAGAAAAACTAATAAATAAAGGAAAATGAAAGTATCTGAAGATTTCGAAAAAAAGAAGCTTTTTAAGGATTTCCAAATGATTTTTTATTTAATAAATTAATTTTGAGAGAAAATTAAAAAAGATTTCAAAACATTGAAAATAATTTTCTAAAATGTCGAGAAATAATGTAAAAGATTTCAAAGCAAACTTTAAAAATTTTGCTAGATTATAAAATGTTAGACAAAATTTGAATAAGTTTAAGAGATATTTAGAAGCTCTGAAGAGATTTAAATATAATTTAAAACTTGAAAATATTTTAACAAATTTGAAACAAAGTGTAGATTTTTTAAGATTTCGATAAAGAAGCTTTTTGAGAATTTTGAAAGATTTCAAGAGAATACATTTTTTTCTAAGATTCTCCTGGGCAAATTTCAAATTATTTTTTTTGCTAAAAATTAATTTTATAAGTAAATTTTACAAAATTTTAGAAAAAATTCAAGTAAGTTTAAAAGATATTTAGAAGTTTTAAAAACATACGAAAATCATTTTTTAACTTGTAAAGATTTCAAAAAATTGTAATCAAAACATAAATTTGGAAAATTTCAAATAAAATATTAAAACCTTTTTAAGAATTTTTGAAGGTTTCAAGAAAATAAACAACAATTGGAGTCAGTTTAAAAGGTGGTTGAAAGTTAATCGCTTCTGATAGAAATGTCATCTTTTTTGTTTTGTCAATCTGTTTTGGTTTAGGATTGAACTACTTTATTAAAAATTTGTCTTTTTTGGATGATTTCAACTCTTATGATTTAAAATAAATTATTTTTAGTTGAAATATGAACAATTACGTTTTTCGTTTAAAATTCATCTTTCTTGGTTGAAAATGTAAATATTATGATGAAAATTCATGTATTTTGTTGAAAATTCGTCTTTTTTATATGAATTCAAAGGTTTTGTATGAGAAAAATGTAAATCAAAAAAAATTAGAATTAAAATCTTTTTTGACTGAAATATCAACTATTATATTTTTTGTTGAGAATTCCTCTTTTTTGGTTAAAGATTTATCATTTTAGTTAAAAACTCATTTCTTTGGTTGAAAACGTAAACATTTTGTTGAAAATTGTTCTTGTTAGACAATTAATCATCTTTGTAGAAACTATTTTGTAGAAAATTCATCTATTTTGGTAAAAATGTAACTGTTTGGTTGAAAATTAATCTGTTTTTGGTTGATGATTGAACTTCTTTGTTATTAATTTGTCTATTTTGGACGATTTCAACTTTTTACGATATAAAATAAAAGTTGAAATATGAACAATTACGTTTTTCGTTTAGATTTCATCTTTCCTTGAAAATGTAAATATTATGATGAAAAATCATGTATTTTGTTGAAAATTCGTCTTTATATGAATTCAAATGTTTTTTATTTAAAATTAAAATCGTTTTTGATTGAAATATCAATTATTACATTTTTTCTTGAGAATTCAGCTTTTTTGTTGAAGATTCAACATTTTAGTTCAAATTCATCTCTTTGATTGAACGTGTAACAATTTCGTTGAAAATTCCTCTTTTTTGTTAGAAAGTTAATCTTCTTGGTAGAAACTAATTTGTAACTGTTTGGTTGAAAGTTAATCCGTTTTGGTTGAGAATTCAACTATTTTGTTAAAAATTCGTCTTTTTTTGGATGAGTTCAACTGTTTTTGAATTAAAATTAAAATCTTTTTTGGTTAAAAATTGAACTTCTTGGTTGAAGATTAACTTTTCTGTTGAAATCTTGATTTGACGTATCTGAAATATTCAATAATCATTTTATATTTTCTTAAAAATCGTAAGAAAAGTAAATTTGTATAACCTTTAAAACAAATCAACCTAAAAAATAGATATTTATATTACATGCCCTACAAATCTTTCTTTTTTCACTCGGTTTATTTCTCTAAGGCATCAATTAAATTGTGTTATAAAATAAAAACTATTATTTATTAAACTGATTTAATCATTATTGCAATAATTAATTCGCTACTTTTAATAAGAAAATTCATGTAAGGTACTTGACGGAATTTTCTCACACATAGTGTTTAAAATGAACGTTTAATTCGTTTTATTTTACATATTATTATGTATTAAAATAATTTTTTCATCTTTTGTGGGGTTCCAGTAAGAAACAGCGATAAATTTAAGAAAAAATGAGAAAATATAATTCTTCGATTTATTTTTTATTTTTCAGACCAGAGAAATCTAGGAATGTCGATGAAGATCGAAAGATCGAGTGTCGATCAAGTCAGGGCGAGGTTCGCAAGCAATAAAAGGAAATTAGAGGAAAAGAAAAAAGACTATGACCTGGAGCAAAGGGTTAAAGAACTAAAAGAAGAGGTGAGCTCTCTTTTTAATTAATAATTGCTTTTTTACTTTCGCATTTGAATTGTTTCAGATATAATTGTTTAATATTTTAGGAGGAGAAGGTCAAGGAATATAGGAAAGAGAAAAGAAAAGACAAGAAAAGGATACACGACGAGGAAGAGGATGAGGACGCTGGCCCTTCCGACGAAATGGCAGCCGTAATGGGTTTCAGTGGTTTTGGCTCAAAAAAGAAACGATAATTAAGAACAAAAAATATATATTAATTCATAAGTATATAGATTTTCTCAGTCCGTTTTTCAAATGAGATTTGCAGTTTTTAGGAAACTTAATTTCCTACATAGATCAATAAAATTCTCTTATTCTTAAATCTCGTTTTGATATTTTTCATTTAAGATCACGAATTTGCTGAACTGAAAGAAATATTAGCATATTATTAAATAATATTATAATATAAACAAATGATACGTTTTGATATGAATCAATCTTCCAAGAAAGTTAAGATTTGGTCGATTTTGTCTTTAATCTCCAGTCTAGAAGATTTAAGCAATTCCACTTCTAAATAACAAGTTTCATCGAAGCTACACTGGGGCGCGAAACTTAATTTGTTTTCGGAATATGGGCATGAAGAATTAGCAAAGAGTCTTGGAGATAGAGTAGATGGTGTAGGTGTATCTGTATCTGTTTCCGGTTCAAAGTCATCGAACATGTCTATATCTGAGTCGTAAATCTCGTCAATTGTTACGAAACTGCTTGTCTTTTTTGGTTTTAAATTATATTGCGAAATTGGAAGCGGATTTGATCTGCTCTTTGTGGATTCAGTAATCGAAGAATACTGAGTTATTTTCTCTTCTGATGATGGAATCGACTTATTGGTTTCTTTGGTTAAGTCAGGCATTGATGGTTCCTGGGTATCTGGGTATTTTGAGCTTTCCTCGAAATCTAAATTCAAGACATTTGTAGACGTATTTTCCTTGATTGCGATTTGGTTTTCATTTTTCAATTTATTCCTCAAGGTTTCGATGCTGTTTTTTGGCTGTAAATTCTTCTTTGGAGTCATTCCCGCATTCTTTCTGAAATTGAAGCTTTCGTTTGAAGTTATGCTGCTCATTGTAGATGTAAGCGGTCGAACCTGCTGGCTCCATACTAAAGAGCCTGAAGAAGAATTCATACTTTGTTTTTTGGAATCTGAAAACAGGCGTAAACATTGTTTTTATGTTTTCGAAAACTGAATCTTTATTTCGGGCTTCGAACGAACCTATTTGTCCCACATATTTTTTACTAGCTTTCACTTAATAATAACTTTAATCTTTTTCTCTGAAAAATAGGTGTATCACGAAAGCATTGTTATTGTTTTTGCTCAATGCCGATTGGATAATTTGAAAAATTCGAAGGAAGGAATGTTGCCAAATTCTTAATTAAGATTTAGGTTCCAGTTGAAGGGCAGTGATAAAAAATGTCACATTTGTGTGCATAATAGAACTGACAAAAATTTAAGATTTATTAATGTAAAATTTTATTATTACATTTTCAGTTAAAATGATTAATTTTCAAACAAGAAAAAGGAAATTTTCAACAAAATAGTTAAATTTTCAACCAAACTGATGAATCTTTGATAAAAAATGAATTCTCAACAAAAAGTGTAATATTGATATTTCCGCCAAAAAATATTTTAATTCAATGAAAAACTGTTAAATGAAACAAAACAAAAAGGAAGAATTTTCAACTAAAGAGTTGAATTTTCAATCAAGAAAGATTTTCCAATCAATAAATAAAAAAATCTCATCCAATATGTTGAGTTTTCAAGCCAAGAAGACGAATTTTTGAAAAAGAAAGTTGAATTTAAAACCTAAAAGTATGCATTTTTTACCAAAGAAATTAAATTTTCGACTAAAAAATGACGAGTTTTCAACAAAATTAGTGAATTTTCAACTGAAAAAATCAATGCTCTAGCAAAAATGGGAAAACTACATTATTAGTAAAAAAAATCATTTTCAATAAAAAAACAACGAATTTTCAACCAAATTTGTTACATTTTTAACCAAAGAAATGAACTTTCAACTAAAAGATGCATCTTCGATGAAAAAATTAAATTTTTAACCAAACAGTTGAATTTTCAATCCAGAAGATGAATACTCTACCAAAAAGACAAATTTTCAACTAAACAGAGGAATTTTCAATTAAAAAGATTAAACGTCCATAAAAAAAATTTCGACAAAAAGTGGAAGTTGAATTTTTAGTTAAGAAAATTAAGTTACAATAAAAAAAAGATTAATTTTCTACCATAAAAGAATAATTTTTAACAAAATACATACATTTTTAACCAAGTATTTTAATTTTTAATGGAATTTTTAGCCTTATAGTTGGATTTTCAATCAAAAAGGTTAATTTTCTACCAAAAAACAGACAAATTTTTAAGAATATAGATGAAGTTTCAACTAAAAAAGATAAATTGCAACAAAAAATAGAATAATTTAATATTGAGTAAGAGAAATATGTTTTTAACCAAATAAAATAAATTTTCAACGAAATAGTTCAATTTTCAAACAAACAAATGAATTTTTAACCAAAACGCGGAATGAGTCACCCAAAAGATTAATATTCTACCACAAAAGAAAAAGTTTCAACAAAATACAGAAATTTTCAAACAAATAGTTGAATTTTCAACTGAAGAAGATTGATGTTTAACCAAGCATGAAATATTTAAATTTGCAGTTAAAAAAGTTAATTTTCAATTTTAAAAAACTAATTTTCAAGACAAAGAAATGAATTCTCAACCAAAAAGATTAATTTTCTACCGAAAGAGACAAAGTTTCAATAAAATACAGAAGTTTTCAACCAAATACTTTGATTTGAACTGAATAAAATAAATGTATAACCAAACATGGAATAGTTAAATTTTCAGTTACAAAAATAATGTTAAGAAAAGTAGTTGAATTAAACAAGAAACTTTCAACTAAAATGATGAATCATCCACAAAAAAATGAATTTTTAACAAAGTAGTTCCACTTTAAACTAAATAGTTCAATTTTGACCCAAAAAAAAGTTTTTTAGTCTCTATTCACGATTAGCGAAAATCTTGAAAATTTAATCAAATGTTATATTAGAAGAAAAATCCTGGGACCAAAGTCAAATTTACAAGATGATTTGAGCAAGAACTGATTTAAATACCCTGCAAATTTCACATTTTTCCGTTTTTCTTTCTATTCATCTTGAAAAATATGGAAAATCTCTAAAGTGTAAAGTGAAATTTATCATATTACAGGATGAATACCATTTTGACTGTTATTTTTTTGTCTCTAAAAAAAATTTAAGTAAAATCCGTAGTAAAATGTTGGAAAATAAACCGAGTTTTTTTTATAAATAAAGGGTAAATAGTGCGCACGTAGGGTGCACAATGTTATAGTCTTGTAAAATTTATAATTTAGTGGTTTTTTGTTAAAGCATGGTGGCCGTTTTAATCAAAGAAAAAAATTCCCGATTTTTTCCCGGTTCACAAAAATTTTTCAGGATCAATTAAATTAAAAAATACCAACTCTAAAGCTAAAAAATTTTCCATTTGAAGTAATAAATCTGAGCTGCAAATTAAAGCACTCAATGTGGAACTCTTGAATTTCAAATTTTTTACATTGAAGTTTAAAAGTTTTTTGATTCAAATTTTTTTTTTAAATGCTCAATAATTTACATGTATAAAACGGAAGCTACTAACACTTTTCAAATGAACAATTTTAAATTAAATGCAGTTAAACTGCCTGATTACAATTTTTTAACTTTTATAAATTGTAGAGTTAAAAGATTCAAATTCAGTTTCAAAAATATAAATCGACTTTATAATTTTCATGGCTCTAAATTAAAGAATCAATCAGTGAATTTAAAAGTGTTCAAAATTATATAATTTTAAGCAATTTTAAGCTAGAAAAATTAAAAAATGAACAATTACATTTTTGTATACACTGAACACTTCTTAAATTAAAAATTAAATTACTTTTATTTTAAATAGTTTTAAAATCCTTCAAGTGCTTCAAAATTTTGTTTTAAAATCTTGAAAAATATACACGTTGTTTTACATTGTTTCCAATTTTTAATTATTATTGAATTTTTTCAGAATTTCTAAATATCTTTTTAAATGACTCGAATTTTTCCTAAATTTTTTTTAAATCCTGCCAAATTAAGCAAATTTCCTTAAAATCTTCACATTATCTTTTGACAATTTTGTAAATCTTTCTAAATTTTTAAAAATATTCTATTGAAATTAATTTTTTCAAATAAAAAAACATTTTCAATTTTCCTAGAAATCTTAAGGAAATGTTTTTGTATTTTTTTGAAACCCTTCACACGTAGACACTTCGTTTAAATTCTTTGAAATCATTTCAAATTTTAAATTCATTTTGAATTTTTTCAAAACTTCTAAATATCTCTTCAATGTACTTTAATTTTTTCTAAGAATAATAGGGGTTTAATTGTTCTTTATAAATGAAAATTCAACAATTTCACTTACAAATTAAATGTTTTTAAATAGAGCAATTGAAATTGCAACGTTCAAAGTTTAGTTTTTTTGTTTGGTTTTGAATATTTGATTTATAATTACTGATTTTAAATGAAGAGTTAGATATTTCTAAATATTAAGTAATTGTTCTTTTTCTGAATTGAAAAATTTCAAATTGAATGGTTTAAAGATGGAATATTTTAGACTGAAACAATATTTTAAATTTAATAAAAGATTTTAATTATGATTACATTATTTTGAAATTATTTCAAAATTGGAAATAGTTTATAAACTTTTAATCATGCGTTTAAATTGGTTTAACTAATAAGACTTTCCAAATGAAACCGTTTAATTTTTAGCGTTAAAATCTGGAAATTCTAAAATTATGAACTGATTCCGAATTGTCTTGTAAAATTTAATCTTGAAAGTACAGTTCAATTTTTAAAATCATTAATTAATTTATATTCACAGTTTATCAACTAAAAATGTTTTCATCCAAAATCTTTCATTTCAAACGCTTCTATTTTTTAATTGTTCAAGCAGGGTGGCCACTATTTTTTTAATTTTTGTCTCCCGATTTTCTCCCCGTTCTCTCGGTAAATATTCGTGATTTCTCCCGGTTTAGAAAAAATATATACTCGATAAGCATCAGAAAACTTTTTTGCAAGAAACCATGATTAAAAAAGGTGAAAAATCGCAATTTCCAAATGAGGAATTTTAATTCTAAAAGTTTATTTCTAAAAGAGAAACTTAAAACTGTAACCGATGATGATGTAATGATGTAATGATGTAATGATTCTGTAACCGGAATGTGGAAAAAAGAAGTCTGTAAACGGAGGGTTAGAAGGTCATTTTTTTGGTCAAAGATTCATCATTTTAGTTAAAAATTTGTCTTTTAAGTAGAAAATTAATCTTTTTTATGTAATTTACTTAATTTTTTTTCGCTCGGAAACTGTACAAGATATCATAAATGAGTAAAGAAACTTTATGTAGAATTTGTTTAACGGTTCAAACTAGTTTATTATCATTTTTTCGTATCTGTTGTGGTTTGCAACAAAAATGTGAAAATTCGATTTTATGAAAAAAAATCTTCCGGACACAAAATTTATTTAGCCCTCATAAAACAAACAAGGTATTTTCCTTATGATAAGTACAAATAATTAAAAAAAAAAAAATGGCAAAAAATATAAGTGTGGGTTTTTTGAGAAAATTCTGAAAAATTACAAAAATTGCCGTTCAATCTTCCAGATTCTTTGTGGATAATTTTGGAAATCTTTTGCAATGTTTCGAAATTTTTTACAAATATTCTCTGAAAATAAATTTTGTAAAATGAAAAACCATTACAAATTTTCCGAGAAATCATAAGATAATTTTAGTTTAAATCAATTTAAAAAAAAAAATTTCATTTTCCTACATCCTTTATCAATTTTAAAACATTTATTCAAAACCTTAAAAACAGAATATTGTTGCCTTATTCATCATTAAAGTTCTTTAATAATGAATAAGGCAACAATATTCTGTTTTTAAGGTTTTGAAGAGATGATTTAAAGTTTGTGTTTTTGTTGTTGTTTTGCAGTTATTGCAGCATAAAAAATTGTTTTGAGAAAAATCTCTTTTTCCGACTTTGAATGAAAATATTATAAATAGCGAAAATATGTAGACAAAAATTTCGAGGTGAAGTTTCTTGAAAATTTAATGCACTTTAATCTAAAAAAAAAATGTTGAAGATCGGACCAAAAGTGAAGGCTCTGGACCTTTTTGAGAGAAAAAAGTGAATTTTTCCCCACTGCACTGAATTTTTCCCCACTGCACTGTGCCTCGGTTCTCGCAGAGCATCGTTTAACGTCGGTTAATGCGGATAACGCTGTCTAACGCAAAGAATGTAGACCAGTGCTGGATAGTGCGTGCTAAGAAAGAAATCAACGTCCACTAACGAAAATTCACTGCAGATAACGTAAATATCATGTGAAATCACATGAAATCGTCATCCAATGTTTTCGTTATTCGAGAGTGAATAGCCCCTCGGTTTTCGGGGTCGCTGAATTCAAATCCGTTGTCCGTTTGGTCCCATCAGGTCAGGTTTAAGGCCAATTCAAGGTAAACACCACAAATTTATCGATAACCAAATAAGTCAGGGTACCTATAGGTTTTCAGGGTCGCTGAATTCGAATCCATTGTTAAGGTCAGTTCGAGGTCAAACTCACAAAATTCATCGCTAACCAATTAATTCAGGGCACCTATAGGTTTTCGGAGTCGCTGAATTCAAATCCGTGGTCCGTTTGGTCTCATCAGGTTAGGGTCAAGGTCAATTTAAGGTCACACCTACCAAATTCATTGCTAACCAAACAAGTTAGGGTACCTATAGGTTTTCAAGGTCGCTAAATTCGAATCTGTTGGGTCCCATCAGGTGAGGGACAAGGTCAGTTTAAAGTTAAACTTACAAAATTTATCGCTAACCAATTAAGTCAGGGTGCCTACAGGTTTTCGGGGTCGCTGAATTCAAATCTGTTGTCCGTTTGGTTTGACCTAGAATTTACCTTGACCCTGTCCTTATGAGACCAAACGGGCAACGGATTTAAATTCAGCGACCCCGAAAACCTATAGGTACACTGGCTTATTTGGTTAGAGATGAATTTTGTAAGTTTGGCCCCAAACTGACCTTGACCCTGACCTTATGAGACCAAATGGACAACAAATTCGAATTCAGCGGCCCCGAAAACTTATAGCTACCCTGACTTATTCGGTTAGCGATGAATGTCGTAGGTTTGACCTTGAATTGACTTTTGACCCTGACCTGATGGGACCAATCGGATAACGGATTCGAATTCAGCGGTCCCGAAAACCTATAGGTTCGCCGACTTAATTGGTTAGCGATGAATTTTGTGATTTTGACTTTGAACTGACCTTGAATTTGACCTGATGAGACCAAACGAACAATGGATTTGAATTCAGCGACCCTGAAAACACATAGGTTCCCTGGCTTAATTGGTTAGCGATGAATTTGGTAACTTTGACCTTGAACTGACCTTGAGCCTGACCCTGACCTGGTGTGACCAAGCGGACAACGGATTCAAATTCAGCGACCCCGAAAATATAAGACCCACCTACTCTGGTCCGTGTGGCAAGGGTTTAGATTTTGTGGTCCTGCGTAATTAAGCAAACTTTTAAGCCAAATTGTATATATTTTTAAATTAAAAGCGTTAAAAAATGGACTTGAAAAATTGAAACCGTTTGTAATTAAAAAAATTTAAAGTGTTTCTGTCTGTAGTCTGTTCCAGATAGGCTACAATAGTCTGTCTCAATCGAAGTGTCTGTCACTGATTTCAATGAAACTTCGCTATGTTGTAGAGGACAACAAATACGAGACAATTGTATTTTATTTTCTCCTGAAAAAAATTTGAAAGGGGCGCAAAAGAACCCCCAAAGTTCACAACCAAAAACAGTTTTTTCAAGATACACGCGGGTTTCAAGTGTACCAATTTCGATTCGGGCGTTGCAAGAATTACGCCGCAGCGGCGGTTTCGGTTGAGAGGAACCGTGGGGGGATGTGCCATGGTCACTCTCGCATGTCAAGACAGTAGCATCGCGATAAAGCGCAGTAACACAATGGCCTGGCTGGTAACTGCGTCACGTTGTGCAACATTATGACACCGCCCTGATGTTTACGTTTCGGTGAATTTCAAATCAAGGTCAGAACCAAACCCGTGCTATAATAACATTCGCGTGTATTTCTGTTTCTATGCAAAAATTTTTTTTGAAACCAATAGGAGATTGTTTATTATCGAACGCCGATATTGTGTACAGCTTTTAACCCACTACCCCTTATTAGTACTTTTCTTTGAAAAATTATTTGTACACAAATATAGTGGTTATTGCATTTTGGGGATTAAACTACCCCTACTGGGTGTACCCATATGTAGCATCGGATATTGTTTAATAATTTTTTCGTAGTCTTATGATAATTTATGAATTTCCAGTGATAAAATAATTTTTTTCATGCACATATACACAAGTTGATGGGGTCAAAACCACCCCCAAAACAGTTTTTTTTCACCATATCTTTGAGTCTAACTTAAGCAAACATTTTTTTAACCTATTGAAAATCGTTTAATGCCGATATTATGTACAGAATTTTGAGACCTCAGAGGTTGCAACCCTAATTTTTTTAACGGCCGAAATGATTTTTTCTTCTTCAAATTTTTGTTTCGCAAAAATTGTAAAAATATTCAAATATTTACAAAAATAATTTTATTTTAAAGAAAATCAAATCCTAAGTTTGACGTGTTTCAGGGATTTTCACAAAAGTACATTTCAAGAGGGTAGACTGCCCCTTATTAGTATTTTTCGCTTTTCTGTGAAAAATATAATACTATAAATAAAACTTAAGTAAGTGTATTTAGATGTGTTAACTAAAAATAATTTTCATATTTTAGTACACATGCTAATATAGCGGTTATCGCATTTTGGGGGTTAAACTACTCCTACATAGTGTGTTCATACGTAGAAACGATCAGAGTGTCAATAATCTGTGTCAATGAAACGTTGCTGCATTGTAGAGTACAAAAAAGCAAAAGATACGTATATTTTTTTATCTGATGAAAAACATTTTGAAGGGGATAAGCCTGAAACTCACCCTTTAAAAGTTTTTTCAGAATTCCTCTTTTACTATGCATTTTTGTTTAATCCAGTTGGCGAGAGTTTATTATCAAATAAGTATTTAATGAATTTTAGTATTTTTCTAGAAAAAAAACAAACATTTTTACCCTGATAAAAATGGGATGCGACCCCTGGAGTTTAGAATTTTGTATTTAATTCGTCGTTAGATAATAAACTATCACCGACAAAAGATAGAAGTTTGACTGCCACTCGAAGAACCATTTTTCGTCTTTGGCACGATTCCACATTTTTTATGATAATTCGGGAATCAGTAAATATTTCATTATGTTCTTGGTCTCATTTTGAAAAGGAGATTTTGACTTTAATTTAGCAAAGTCTCAATTTTTTCCATTCTTTTCCCTGATGCATGTAGAGAGTGGAAGCTGAGAATAAAAAACGTATCAAAAAGGGAAAATAGGTCGGGATTTCTCACATGCTATCTCGGCCCCTATTTATCGAAAATACTTCAAGTAGGGCTCAACCGATGTGAAATTAATAAGCTTTATAACGGGTTTTTAAAAATCTTTCTAACTAAATTTCTCGCTGAGAAATCCACAAACAGAGACATGTTCTTAATATCATTCTTTTTAGTTGACTGACAATTCTGGTCGGTACTGAACCAATACCTTGTTTATGTTTATAAGGAAAGTTTTTTTCTTGATACTGGGAATGTAACATTACTGTATTTGATGTAATTGTTCGCGTTTTCGAGTCGCTTCCTATTAATAGCGATTTATAAAAGTAAAAAAACGCTTACTCTATTTATATAAGGGAAACTGATTTATTATTTGAAATATAACATTACAGTTTTTTAATTTTTTTAATTTATTATTTTTATTTTATTATTTATTGAAGTGAAACTAATTATGGCGCACCACGTGAAACAATACGAGCGGATCATGACAGCGCCATGCGCGCGCATGAGCGGTAAAATTTGAATTAAATTATTATGCACATGAAATGGGTACAATCATGTGTTGCAGATTAGGTCAAGATGAGTAAATGTGAAACGAAATGCGAAGTTTAGACTTTTATTAATGGCGTTTCAAATATTTGACAGCCTTATGCTTCTTATTTACATATTCTTCAAGTCGCAAATATGTGCGTGAAGGAATTTTTTAAATTTAATTATTATTTAACCTAATTCAAAGTGTCACTCTTCTACATTGAATTAAAAATTAACTGTGTGTGTAACTGTATTTACGAGAATGTTAATTAATAATTATTATTATTTACTTACATTTTTATTGAAGAAACATGAGAATTTTAGTTTTCTCAGAGCATCTCAGTTTCTTTTAAATTAATTACGAATAAAATATAAAAATTGGTTTACTCTAAATTCCAAATTTTCTGTTTATCACATTATTATTGTTATCACACTTAAATATATTGACTCTACATAAAAATTGACTCAAGGTTGTTGGACTCAAGCTTTAACTTGGAAATTCAATCATCTCATTTTACTGAATAAATACTAGAATGAAATATTTTTTAGATAACTACAAGAATAAAAATTTAATATTAAAACTCTACAAAAATTAAAACTGAACAAATTAATTTCTCACGAGAAGTAGTTTATTTGACAATAATTTGCAGTAAGCACGTAAAATCACAAAATGCACATAAAAATGTATAAATTAGAAATAGTTAATAGTAATATACCATATTAGGCTGTTACAAAAAGGCTTTATTATTGTCTAAAATAGACCCCCTACGAAGTATATCTTTTGGTATCAAAATCATCCCTGATTTTTTTTAAATTCGAAGATAATATTTAGGGGTCGTTCAAGCCCTTTTTTGAGAAAAATGCTTATCTTTTTTTTAATTGCCACTGTTAATAAATTATTTTTACTGACCATATCTGCACTATATTATGTTTATTACATGTTTATTCACATCACCCGGATTTTTGACAGAATCTTGAAAAAATACTTAGGGGTCTCGCAAACACATTTTCGTACGGCCCCTAAATATGTTTTCAAAATTCAATCAAAATTCTGTCCAGGTATGCCAAAGTAAAATAATCCATCAAGAGCGGGAATTAAAATAAAATGAACCTTTTTTCACTCATGGGCCTCTGAGACCCTAAAAAAATATTTTTTTAATTCCGTCGAAATTCAGAGGTCTTTTGAAATCAAAAGAAATCATTTTTAGGGATCCCATTTTAGAAAAAATAAAGTCAATCTTGGACGACCCTAATGTTCCATGCACAAAGTATATCAACGTTTTGAAGTGTATAGTTAACTTTAATACAAATAAGGTAAAGGTACCTTTAATGAAATATGTCCTAATTATGAAACAGTTTGAAAAAAATTCCATTTATAAGTGATAAATTTTGAAATAAAATTATGAATCTTCAACTGGAATAATTGAATGTTCAACAAAAAGATGAATGTTCAACCATGAAGATTAATTTTCTAAAAAAAAAAAAAAACAATTTTCAACACAATATATGAACTTGCAACCAAGTTGTTGAATTTGCAATTGAAAATGACACATTTTTAACCAATAGTTGAATTTTGCAAAAAAAAGAGATGAATTTTCAACCGAAAATGGAATAGTTAAATGGTAAGTTAAACTAATTAATTTTTAACCAAAAACACGTATTTTCAACCAAACAGTTCAATTTTCAACCAATGTGATGAATTTTTAACTAAAATGATGAATCTTTAACTGGAATGATTCAATTTTATACCAAAAAGGTACAAAAATTTTCCACGAAATAGTTCAATTTTTAAATACAAAAGATCAATTATCAACCAAATAGTTAATTTTCATCCAAAAAGATACATTTTCAACCAAAATAGAATACTTAAATTTACTGTTTAAACAAATTAGTTTCTAACAACAAATCATGAATTTTCAAGAAAATAGTTAAATTTTCAGTTAGAAAAATTGATTTTCAACAAGGTTGTTTAATTTTCAGAGATGAATGTTCAATTGAAATGATGAATCTTCAACGAAAAAAAATTAATTTTTAACACAAGAGTTTAACTTTTCACCAAGGAGTTGAATCATCAATTAAAAAGTATGAATTCTCAACGAACAATGTGATCTAATTGAAATTTCAACCAAGAATGATTTTAATTTTCAATAAATAGCAGTGGAATTCGATATAAAAAGACAAATTTTCAAGAAATGCTGATGAGTTTTCAATTTAAAAAATACTTTTTAGTCAACAGAGAAACCAAATTTAAAACAAACTGTTGAATTTTTAGGGAAAATTATAAATTTTCCACCAAGAAGATTAATTTTCTACCAAAAAGTTTGAATATTTAACAAAACACATGAAGTTATTATTGAATACAATAAAATAACAGAATAAATAAAATGAAAAGGGTACTTAGCCTAATACTTTATTTACACTTCTCTTCAACCAACTTTCTTAAGTTTTGAATTCATTCTTAATGTTTTTTTCTTCTGTTTCATCCACCTGAATAAAAATTAATTCCCTATAACAAACATTTTTGAGCAAAAATAAAATTTAATCCACTTCTTTCACGATAATGATTATAAAAAAAAAAAAAAATTTCTTTGATGTTCCATAATAGAGACATGCATTATGGAACACACAAGAATCCAAAAGTTGTTTCATAATAGGTACATATAGGTCGTTCCGCTTTTTCATAAATATAATAACTTTGCTTAGACTATATTGAA